>JAUDYJ010000010.1:15034804-15523967 GCA_030761175.1 Masticophis lateralis
GCCAATCAACAGAGCATTTAAATGGATTACAGCAGTTAGTGCTTTCATACTTGCAAAGATTCTATTAATGTAGACAGTAAAATAGATTTAGGTCATTTAGTTGTGTAACATGTCTGGTTTACCTGGGAAGGCCAAGACATGATTGCAAAGCTCCTGAGATAGTTGGAACTTCGAGGACCAATCATAAATGTCACTCATTCAGCAACATTACATTGCTTTGAATGATCACTGAATTAGTGGTTATTAAACGAGGACTACCTACAGTCACTCCCAGGAGAGATGTCATATAAGTCAAATATATAAGTAAACAAGCAAACATACCTGCAATGACTAGGTCAATATTCCCAATATACTCTGCCTTCTTGCCCTGACATTATCTTGAAGACTGGCACTAATTTATAGAGCATAAAATGAACCATCTAACCCTAATGAGACTGACCCAGACCTGTGTGAGCAGAAGGGACATTTTGTGGACTCCATCAGTCAAGGAATGATTGGGCCCAGAAGAAGAGTCATCTCTGCTGTGGCTCCTGCCCTTTGTAACCCCCTAAATAAGATCTGGCCCCCACCCTCCAGGCGTTCCATAAGGGCCTGAAAACCTGGCTCAGCCAATTGGCCTGGGACCCTAATAGGGATACATCATGCTGGAGGTGATTGACAGATTAAGATAAGACCCCTCCTTCCCACCCACCCCCATGCACATCCTGCCCCCTTCCTCCACATCTTGTTAATTGTAAATAGCAATAGCACTTAGACTTATATACCGCTTCATAGTGCTTTTACAGCCCTCTCTAAGCAGTTTACAGAGTCAGCCTATTGCCCCCAACAATCTGGGTCCTCATTTTACCCACTTTGGAAGGATGGAAGGCTGAGTCATCCTTGCGCCTGGTGAGATTTGAACTGCCGAACTGAAGTCAGCTGTAGCCTGCGGTACTGCACTCTAACCACTGCACCACCTCGCCACCTCAGAAATTATTTCTGTTAGTATGAGTATTTATTGCTTTAGTGTTTTATTGGCTTTTAATGTTTGTATAGGTGCCTAGAGTCGTTTCTAGCCATGATGGGTGGAAAGCAAGATAGACAAACAAACAAACAAACAAACAAACTTCAGGAAAGGAAAGCTTTTCTGTTTGGGAAATGTATACAGTACATACTTTTTGAGACACTGCAGTTTGGTATGATGAACATTAATAAGCAGTTGCTTTCCCTCTTCCATTTACTGAGGCACCACCTTGCTGATGAGAGCAAGAACCATGTTAGTCGCTCTGTTCATTGTAAACTCTTTGTAGAGCAGAGTTGCAGTTTTATTGGGGTGCTCATTTGTTTGGGACTGTGCAAGCAGTAGCCTATCCTAACCCTAAAAGCACCAACAATGGCCAGCCTTGAGATGATAAGCCATGATGGCAACAAGGCAGACATGTACATCGGTGGAAGAGTTGCTATCAACTCTGTAGCTGACCTGACCGAGGCCAGCTTGGAGGCTTCAATGCTGAGGGATAGGGATAGGGAAGAATAGAGATAGCTGGGGTTTTGTAGCCAAAACAAAATAGTTTCCCCTGTGAACCAAGGACATTCCCACAGGTGGCTGAAGAGAGGAGTAGTATTGTTTCCAAGCAACCGGACAGCATTTTCATTGGACCATGTGACTGATTGTTTGGGAAAAGGGGGTAAACTTTTAAAACTTTTTAGAGTCAGTTTTCACCAGTTTGTGCCAATATGATATATAATAAAACTGTTCTTTGAGGAAACTGCTTGCCTCAGAGTTCTGCTGGTTATGGGGTGTATTACTTGGAACCCTGACAGTTGCATTGTGATGCGGTAGTACACATTTGATCCCTTGCCCTTCCTTCTCATTGCCCTTCTGTGACCCAGACAAGTCTGATTGCATGGCAATGTTAGATAGACATTACACAAGCAGTTCCATGGAGCCAATGCTAAAAATAAGCTGGGACAATCATTTTCTCCCCTTCAGGTACTTTAAATTCCTATTTCTGACACCTCTTCGCTCTATGTCTCTATTTCCCTCCCTCCACTGCAGACATGGACAGATTGCTCCTGCCAGAAGTCTAAACTGTTTTTCTTGCAGATAGTTATTGAAAGTAGGCCAAAGCCTGCGTGGATTTGTTAGGGCTCTAACACACTCCCCCCACCCCTCCGCCCCCAAGCTCTCAAATGTGTAGCTGGCATAGCACCTAAAGCCGTTCTGTGGCTCTTTTTTGTTTGTTTACTTCGCCAAATACTTCACATTTATTTGCACATGTAAATTTGCTTTCTTGGTGAAGCATATCGGAGCTTTTAATTCCCTGATCTGCAGAGGCAACAATGTGCTTGAACTTGTGAGGGTTGTGCAATGACGAGAGCCAATAGCACAAACAGAGATCCACCTTTCTTTTCAAACAAATCACCCACCACCACAGGGATGGCTGAGAATGTTGTGATCAAGTTGTTTGGGATTTTTTTTTTAAAGCCCAAATGAGCCTCCCAATGAGTAAAAATCATCCTAGAAAGGAAGAGAGTGGAGGCAATGTCTGAAAAGGAAAAAAAAAAGGTGTGGGGGGGGGGATGTTTAAATGTGAGAGAGGAAGTGGATTTGGAGAGCTTAGCGCTCTTCAAGGTCTGGATCTGACTTCTTGTATAATCAACCACAATTATGCACCTTCACTTCCCAGAATCTCCAAGGTGATTTATTTTTTTTTTTAAAAAAAATTGTTTTGTTTTCTGTCTGCAACATTGAGAAGCAGCCTCAAGCCTTGGAGAATTGGTCTTTTTAATGCAAATCGCTTGGCTTTTGTTCTTTGACACATACGTTTCCAAAATGCTGGATTTTTTTTTTTCCAATGCAATTTCTCTTTAGGTAAACTCTCCTTTTGAATGTAACTGCTACTGTTTACACACAACTTGCAGCAAAGCTTTCCCTTTTAGATCCTCTTTTTTAGTGGATTTTTGTCATTAAACCCCTTGATTGTTTAATACTACCATTTACCCCATTTTGAAGCCTATGGAGAGCGAGGTGTTCTCCCCTTCCTACAGACATTGCAGTGGTTTTTTTTTTTTTTTTAAAAAGAAAAACTTCCATAAATGTAATGCCCGTTTAGTTGAGAATCGCCTTCCTAACTGCGAACTCAAGAGGCCTTGAAGCTTACTTCTGAATTGGTATGGGATTTGATGGCAAGCATGCTGCCTTCTGCGTGTTTAGGATTTAATCCCATTGAATTTATCAGTCTGTCAGCCCTGGAGGCCATCTTTTTCTTTGGATCTTCAGGGCTGCGAGACTTAATGCTGTGGGAAACTGGGAAGGGGGATTGGCATGGAGTTGGTAGAGTTATTTAGCCATAATAAACTTCTTTTCTTTGGGAGTCAAGGACATTCAGCCTGCACCGGGAGGGGCGTGATTCTGTCCTGTCCTGTCCTGTCCTGTCCTATCCTATCCTATCCTATCCTATCCTATCCTATCCTATCCTATCCTATCCTATCCTATCCTATCCTATCCTATCCTATCCTATCCTATCCTATCCTATCCTATCCTATCCCATCTCCATCTCCATCTCCATCTCCATCTCCATCTCATAGAATAGAACAAAATTCTTTATTGGCCAAGTGTGATTGGACACACAAGGAGTTTGTCTTTAGTGCATATGCTCTCAGTGT
The DNA here is from genome assembly GCA_030761175.1 of Masticophis lateralis. Lineage (NCBI taxonomy): Eukaryota > Metazoa > Chordata > Lepidosauria > Squamata > Colubridae > Masticophis > Masticophis lateralis. Next base: position 15,038,453 of record JAUDYJ010000010.1, read on the forward strand.
AAATAAAAAGAAAAGATTCTCTTGCCAAGAATCATAAGGTACAACACTTAATGATAGTCATACAGTACAAATAAGCAATTGAATCATACTAGGAAACAATCAATATAAATTGTAAGGATACAAGCAACAAAGTTACAGTCATACAGCCATAAGTGGGAGGAGATGGGTGATAGGAACAATGAGAAGACTAATAGTAATAGTAATGCAGACTTAGTGAATAGTTTGACAGTGTTGAGGGAATTATTTGTTTAGCAGAGTTTTGGCATTCGGGGGAAAAACTGTCCTTGTGTCTAGTTGTTCCAGTGTGCAGTGCTCTATAGCGCTGTTTTGAGGGTAGGAGTTGAAACAGTTGATGTCCAGGATGCGAGGGGTCTGTAAATATTTTCACAGCCCTCTTTTTGACTCGTGCAGTACACAGGTCCTCAATGGAAGGCAGGTTGGTAGTAATTGTTGTTGTTGTTTTTTCCTGCAGTTCTAATTATCCTCTGAAGTCCGTGTCTGTCTTGTTGGGTTGCAGAACGAAACCAGACAGTTATAGAGGTGCAGATGACAGACTCAATCATTCCTCTGTAGAACCTCTGTAGATTATGCATATGCACCTCTCCTTCCCTCCCTCCCTCTCTCTGAAAGTTTATTGGGATAGAAACAGCAGTCTAATTCTTCTGTCGAATGATATGTCTGCTAACGTACTCAGCTGCTTTTTCCTGCACATCTGATGGGGGGTAGAAAGAGCTCTTGTCAAGAGAGCTCTGTCCTTTGATGTAGAACTGGTCTATATTTGGAGTCTCCTCAGCATGCATTTACAACTCGGTAGCAGATGTGAGAAGTCATCAGCAGTGCATCAAATGTCACTGTTCTTCCCATTGGTGACAAAAGCAGAATTCAGAAAGACTCCAGTGAAATAAAGAAAAGATGTTAGATGACTGCACATGGCAATGGCATTTTCAGGCATGCTACCGCAGTTTCTCATTTGCTAGTATTACAGAAGGCATAATTGGGTAGAGCAGTCAATGGCCTAAGAACCAACATGCAGTCTTGTTTTGCTTTTGCTTTTGCTTTGGTAGAAACTGTGGAGATATAATGCATGTTTTACAGTTGTAGTTGCTGGATTTGGGGGTGAGAGACAAAGGCAACGGATGTAAATACAATGGAGGATTGAAATCTATTTATTTATTTATTTTTGTCAAGCATGTTTTCAATAACAGATATAAGTATAAACATGATTATGAATACATGTAATGGATACAAATAAATGGGGAGAGTAGGACAGGGATGGTAGGCAGGTTGATGTCCTTCCTTACACACGCCCCTTACAGACCTCTTAGGAATGGGGTGAGGTCCACGGTAGACAGCCTACGGTTAAAGTTTTGGGGGTTTGGGGACCACTCTGTTGCTGAAGTTGTATTTTCTGCATTCGAGTTTAGAGCGGTTTATCGTAAGTTTGTATCTATTGTGTGCTTGTGTATTGTTGGGGTTGAAGCTGAAGTAGTCATTGACAAGTAGGACTTTGTAGCAAATAATTTTATGACCTACGTTTAGGTCAGACCGAAGGCGGTATAGTTCTAAGTTGTCTAAGCCCAAAATTTCAAGTCTGGTGGCAAAATCTCTCTCTCTCTCTCTCTCTCTCTCTTTTTAAAATTTAATTTATATGCCGCCCTTCTCCGGAGACTCAGGGCGGCTTACAATGCGTTAAGCAATAGCCTTCATACTTTTGTATAAACCTGCTTAGTAGGGCTTTCAGCCCCCACTAAGCGGTGTTCTTTTTTATACAAAGTCAACTTATTGCCCCCACAATCCGGGTCCTCATTTTACTTATCTCGAAAGGATGGAAGGCTGAGTCAACCTTGAGCCTGGTGAGATTTGAACTTGCAATCTCTCTCTCGTTCTCTCTCTCTCTCTCTCTCTCTCTCTCTCGTTCTCTCTCTCTGTGTCTCTCTCTCTCTCCGCCTCCCCCCTCCTCCTCCTCCCTCCCTCCCTCCCTCCCTCCTCTCTCTCTCTCTCTCTCTCTCTCTCTCTCTCTCTCTCTCTCTCTCTCTCTCTCTCTGAATCAATACTGAATAATTCAGGAGAAAACACCAAACTTGGGGACAGACTGAGGTGCTTTGGATGGCATGTTTCTCTGGTACCTATTGTTTTTCCTGATGGGATTCAGAGCTCCAACAGTCTTCCTTCACTTTTGGAAAGGGTTTGCTGATCCTTCTTCCACTCACATTAAAACAGGACAAATCCTTAAAACATAAAAAATGCAAATGTTTATTTTATGTTGAGTGCATAGCTGCATGACTTCATTTGCACAACTGGGCAGTTTTCCGGGCAAAGACGTAGAACTTGTTTGCTATTGTCTTCTGTGAATTTTATTTTTTTTAAAAAAATTTCCCAGCCAGTCAAGTCCGTGAAGCAGGCCAGGCCATTAGTACACTCTGAAAACTACAAGGAGGCAATACCAGTTTCTGACAAGACAATTGATTAAACATGAGATAAATTTTAGATGAAGAAATACTGGTGACATGGAAGGAAAAAGACATAGATTTGACACAGTGGAAAGTGCATAACAATTCTACCAGTACTTCATAGAACATGAAGAAGAAGAGAAAAGGGAGCAAGTAGAGAAATTGGAAGTGACAAAAGAAGGAAACACACAATAAGAAGGAATTGGAACAGCGGAAAAAGAGCAAAGAAAGAAAGACTGAAGTGATATAAGATGAAAACTTATTTCAATAAGTTACTTCCATTCAGTAAACAATGGAAGAAGAAACAAAACTAGTATCAATCAATATAAATGGACTAAACTCATCAACGAAAAGAAAAGGGATTTTTTTTGGTAAATTAAAGAGATTGAAATTTAATTTAATTTGCTTGCAAGAAGTACATATTAAAAAAGCAAGATAGTAAGATATTAGAATACCCCAAAATTGGGAAACTACAGTATATTCTTCATCAGTGCAGCAAAAGAAAAGAGGGATGGCTCTATATATTAAAGAAACAATAAAGGTTAGACAAATCTTTGAAGATGAAGAGGGGAGAATACTGATGGTGGAGAAGTAGTATCCTCTGAAAGCTCAACTTGAAGTCTACTTTATTGATGTAGAATTTGAAAATCCTGTTCTCCCTTCTATCCCTCTTCTGCCCTGGTGAGTTAGGGCAGAAGCAGACCAAGCTTTTTTCTAATACTTTCTGTTTCTGAGGCTTAATGAATGCTTTTATTTTTTGTAACTGTTTCTTCATAGTTTCTTAAGGGTCATTTCTGGGGCTCTCTCTACTAACCTACAGCCCTGGGCTTCTCTCCAAGTTTTAACTTGGTTTGACCTTTGTTAACTTCCAAGTCGAGACAATATCAGCAGATGTTGCTTTGTGCTGAGGGACTCTTAAAATATAGATTTGTAGACATACAATTGCTTTATGTAACAAATGGTTCCTGAAGCTAGGACTCTGGTTCTAGTTCCAAATACTCCAGAAAAACAAGATTAGGTCTGTTGAGCGAATGTCACTATCAGAGAGATGTACATCACCAGCTAAATAACATGGAAAAAGCTGGGTGGACTTTTGGCTTAGTTTAACCTGGACAAAGCCAACCCGGACAGGTTGTTTACTTGGTGTTTCCTCACTCATTGCATTGTCATGCAACTCATTGATAGGCCAGCCTATATATTCCACATTCTTCACCCTCAACATCTATTATGAAAGATTAGGAATAGCAAAAAAAGATATATTGGATGCAGTGGCTCAGTGGCTAGGATGCTGAGCCTGTTGATCAAAAGATTTGCAGTTTAGCGGTTCGAATCCCCAGTGCCGTGTAATGGGGCGAGCTCCCGTTACTTGTCCCAGCTTCTGGCAACCTAGCAGTTTGAAAGCACATAAAAATGCAAGTAGAAAAATAGGGACCATGGTGGGAAGGTAACAGCATTCCATGCACCTTGGGCATTGAGTCATGCCAGCCACATGACCACGGAGACATCTTCGGACAGCGCTAGCTCTTCGGCTTTGAAATGGAGATCAGCACCGCCCCCTAGAGTCGGGAACAGCTAGCACATAAGTGTGAGGGGAACCTTTACTGTTATATACTGGAGACCAAATTGTCTAATTGACAAGTCAATCATTTAATTAATATGGAACACTCACTGCCATTACTGTATCTGAGAAAGACTGTAAGAAGGGGGTCAAGTAAATTGATGGAAGAGGAAAGGATATTTGTGTGTGTGTGAGAGAGAGAGAGAATTAATGAAAGATTCAAAAAGGGAAATAATCTGGGAAATAATTCTATTGACTTGTAGTATTGTAGTGCTAGGACTTAAAGAAGTTTTAATTATTCCACTTCCACCTCTTTGCCCACTAATAAGCCCCAAATATAATTTGGGAAGGGGAGGGGGGGAGAGGAGGGAAGGAGAGGAGAGAAAAGAAAGATTTATTTTCTTATTTTTTTCAGCCTTTCTTCTTGTTTTTCCCCCACCACTCTTTTTACAGGATGGCATGAAGCAGAAGGAACAGTTGCTATGTTATACTCACTTTCTGACTTACTCTCCATCTGTCTTTCTATGGCAGGCATTCAACAGCAAAGACTGACACTCTTCCATCGTAGTCTGCTGCCATTTCTAATCTCAGACATTTGCTTCCTTGTCATCGTCGTTATTTTTTTACACTGTCCTTCCTTCCCAGGAATAATAGATTTATAGAAAAAAATATTTTTCTCTTTTTTCATCCCCCCTCCCCCCCCTTCCCTAAAACCCTCCAGCAACATATCAGTATAGGAAATTAAGATGACAAAGGTAAATGTCTGAAGCTTTGATATAGCACAGCATAGTCATTTATTTTTTATTGGGAGGCGGTGGCTCAGTAGCTAAGATGCTGAGCTTGTCGATCGAAAGGTCAGTAGTTCATCGGTTCGAATCCCTAGTGCCGCATAATAGGGTGAGCTCCCGTGACTTGTCCCAGCTTCTGCCAACCTAGCAGTTTGAAAGCATGTAAAAAATGAAGTAGAAAAATAGGGACCACCTTTAATGGGAAGGTAACAACGTTCCGTGCCCCTTTGGTATTTAGTCATGCGGGCCAAATGACCACGGAGACGTCTTTGGACAGCGCTGGTTCGTCGGCTTTGAAACGGAGATGATCACCATCCCCTAGAGCCGGGAATGATTAGCACATATATGTGAGGGTAAATGTTTCCCCTCACATACCAAGATTTTTTGGTAAAGTCTGTAAAGAAAAGATATTAAGCAACCATTGCAACTCTCTGGAACGTCACTGGGCTACAAAGGCTGGTCTTGATCTGAGTACTCAATAGCATAGATTGTATAGCACCAAATTTAAGCCATTGACAGTTACAAGGATAGGGTCTAAGGGTGAAGGACTGAATTCATGCTTTTCTTATAGAATTCCTTGAAAAATTGATGGAATCATTTTTTTTTATTTTTAAAGTTTTTATAGTATGCTCTACAGTTGGCTTTGAGCTGCAGTCCATCATAAAAACAACTATCTAATGCAGTATAATGGAATAGTCATTTTGAGTAGCTGGAGAAAAATAATAGCACTAGCACTTAAGACTTATATCGCCCCATAGTGCTTTACAGCATTCTCTAAGCGGTTTACAGAGTGAGCATATTGGCCCTAGCAATCTGGGTCCCAATTTTGCACTCTCAGAAGGAAGGAAGGAAGGCTAACTCAACCTTGAGCTGTTCGGAATTGAACTCCTGGCAGTGGGCAGAGTCAGTCTGCAATACTGCATTCTAAGCACTGTGACACCATTGTTCCATTAATAAACCAAGGAGGATGCTATGCACAGTTAAAGGGAGTAGCGCATATTGAAAAACAGGATGTTTGCAATATTTCTCAAACATCGAATAATCAGAATAATTAAAAGAATCCCAAGTTTAATTAACATTTCAACATTTTTTGCAACTTTAGAGAATAAAATCAAAGGCATTTGTTTCCCAATCAAACTGAGAATGATCTTTAAAAAGCCCAGCACTGATCTGAAATAGAACTGCCAATATATTATTTCCCACATCCATAAGCATGTGTTATATCTATTAAGTTGGCTTTTTTCAAACTCACAGTTGACTCAAGCATTTAAATTTTCTAATAAAAGCTAATGCTAAACCTCAGCATATTAGATTCCAGAGCTCTCTTTTGAGTAGCAAATATAGCATAGCTCTCCAAGGGTTTCTCGGTCTTCAAGGCAAGACCTTGGGATTTCCAAAGAAGTTCTTTCAAATAAATGGCTGAAATTGCACAACACATTGAAAATGAAATGAACTGGGTAATGTGATCAACCGTGCTCTTGAACAATCTAGCCATTACTATAGCATGATGTGTAAAAAGATTACCCTATTAACCCCCAGCATGGCTTGTCTATTTCAGGAAAGCATTTTATATGAACACAGCTACTCTGTTGACTTAAGGTTTAGGGTCTGGTGCATTGTATGAACACATCAGTGGTGGGTTTCAAATTTTTTTACTATTGGTTCTGTGGGTGTGGCTTGGTGGGCATGGCACAGCTTGGTGGGCATGGCTTGGTGGGCATGGCAGGGAAAGGATACGGTAAAATCTCCATTCCAATCCCATTCCAGGAAAATGGGGATACTGCAAAATCCCCATTTCCTCCCAATCAGCTGGGACTTGGGAGGCAGAGAATCAGCTGGGACTTGGCGGGTGGGGCCAGTCAGAATTTTTACTACCGGTTCTATGAACTACTCAAAATTTCTGCTACCGGTTCTCTAGAACTGGTCAGAACCTACTGAAACCCACCTCTGGAACACATGTGTTCAACCTGCTAGCTTCCTCTTTGCTTAAATTAAAATATTTCTCAAATCCAGTGATTGAAATGGGTGGGACTGAGAAACGGGTGAAGACCAAAGATGTACTTGACGGCATAGTAGTTGGGAGGGCACAATACAATACAGTGTTCTCCCAAGAAGTTCAACTCCTGAGTTATGTTTCAGTCTTTCTTTAGCCAGTGTTGTGACCCAGGTCCAAGTAGGTATTATCAGGCACAATCAGTTCTAAACAAACAGATTTTATTAGAACAGCTGAGACTACATTCTCCGTGTAGTCCAAACTAATTCAAAACAAATTCTTCATAACACAGTTCTTCAGCCTTATCACGAACCTTGGTCTACTTTGGCAACCTGCCAAAGGCTTTTCTTGGCAAAAGTTCAGAAGCAGGAGACACCAACAAGAAATAATCGCAGCAAGACAAGAAACAAATCTATCAATGTTGTTTTCCGACAAAGAGCCCAAGAACCGTTGCTGGTCTTAAGGAGCCTTATGGGAGAGGCCAATCATCTCTTACTCCTGAGTCGTCCTTTTTGCTTTAGCTGTTCTTGCTTTAGCTGTTCTTGCCTTCTGGCAGCTCTTCTCATATGTGCATTAGGAACAGGCTCCTCCTGTTCCCCTGCCTCTCTGCTGTCCGCCTCTGGAGGCTCCAGAGTCTATACATCACTCCCAGATGGCTCTGGCCTCATCTCTGCCTCCGATGCACAGCCCTCGTCCGGACCTTTCCCTGATTCCAGGACTGTCCCATTTCCTCCCCAGCCTCCTCACTGTCCGACTCCACTGCCAGGTCTTCAGGCTGCTGGCGACCACAACAGCCAGTTAACATATCCAGAATTCCCAGTAACTGTCCTTCATCCTAATTGGAAGCCTGATCTTAGTAACAGCTTTATTCGGTGGTGGACACTTGGAATACTGAGTCCATTTCTGGTTACCATGAGATATATATATAATGTTGCGATTCTAGAAAGAGTGCAGAGAAAAGCACCAAGCATGATAACGGGTCTGGATGCTAAATCATATGATTAACCATTGAGGGAACTGGGTACATCTAATCTAACAAAGACAAGGACTGGAGTGATACTGTATGATACCAGTTTTCCAAAATGTGAGGGGCTGCCCCAGAGAAGAAGAAGTTAACTTATTATCCAAAGCACCTGAGAGCAGGCAAGAAGTAAAAGGTGGAAAATCATTAAAGAGAGATCCAACCTAGAACTAAGGAGAAATTTCCTGACAGTGACAACAATTATTCAGCGGAACGGCTTGCCTCCAAAAGTTATGGAGGCGTCATCACTAAAGCTTTCCAAGAAGAGACGGGACAGTCATTTGTCCAGATTTCCTGCTTGAACAGGGTGTTGGTCTAGAAGACCTCCAAGGTCCCTTCCAACCCCCATTATTCTACCTTCTAGGTTGTCAGAGTCATATATTTGGTGCCCTGAACCATAGAGCATGGATATAAATGAGATTACAGATTTGCTTCCATTTTCCTCCTCTTTGGAATGAATGGAGGCATATTCTTTTTTTTTTTCTTTCTTTTTTTTTTTTTTTTTTGCTTAGGGAATTAGGCATTAACAGTCCACTACCTTTGCATTATGATCACCTTCTGGATGGTTGAAAAGAGTAGGGACCTGCCCGACCTTAAGAAGAAGGGTGTTCCACAGGACTAGGATTTCCAAGACAAAAGGCATACTTTCACGCGCCACAAGATGGCAACATTTAAGGTGAGGAACCTGGAGCAAGCCTACGCTATCTGATCTGATGGAATGGGCAGATATCCTTAGGGAGAGGCATCTATGCCCTAGGACTGTGGTGTATGGACTGTCTGGATGCCCTAGGACTGTGGTGGCAAACCTATGGCACATGTGCCATAGCTGGCACGTGGAGCCATATCTGTGGGTATGCGAGCCATCGCCCTAGGTCAGCTCCCCTGCACATGCATGTGTGCCTCCTGCCAGCCAGCTGATTTTTGGGTCTTTGCCGCCGCTGACCCTCCCCTCTCAGGAGTCTCCACGCAGTCCGTTTTGGATGCCAGGTAAGTACAGGGCTCATGCAGAGGCTCTGGAAGGGCAAAAAATGGGCCTCTGGACTCCAGAGGGCTGGGGAAAGGTGTTTTTGCCCTCTCAGAAGCTCCAGGAAAGCCTCTGGAGCCTGGGGAGGGCAAAAAACGGGCCTCCTGGAAGTACCTTAAGTCCAGAAATGGCCTGTTTCCGGCCTCTGGAGGCTTCAGGGAGGCCTGCTATGCCCAAAATGGGGTGTGGGTGGGCACATGCACATGCATGGTGGGAGCATGGGGGGGTCATGTGCACATGTGCAGGGGGGCAGGGGGGCAGGGCAGCACGGGAGGGGCATCATATTATGGATATGGGCACGCATGCTTTCGGCACCCAAGGAAAAAAAGGTTAGCCATCACTGCCCTAGGAGGTTTGTGGTAATATGATCTTCCTTTCTTCTTCTATCATATTTTTCATTGTGGAATAGACCAACAGACTTGTCTGCCTGCCACATAAGGTATTATTTAGCTTCATGCTTTCTTTGATTCTTAAAAACAGAGGAAAAAAAGCTCCTATAGAAGCAAGGCACTTTTGAATTTCCAAAGGATATTTTCCACAAGACTGCTTTTATCCCTCTCTATTCTTCTGTCTCTCTGCCTTTTAACTCTTCTAAGGATTTTCTTTTTGTACTTTCTTAGCTCTGGAAATGTATCCCTCAAGTGGCACAGACTTTGCTATCCAAAGACCTGGCTTTCCCCCCACCAGGTGGTAGATTAGGAAACGTGTGACAATGTGGGAATCTCATTAATTTGTTTAGTATGTTTTCTACACCCCCAATTCCAATTTATCTCCTTCTATTCCTTGTATTCTATGGGCTGATATTTTCTCTTGTATGTCACAGGGAGTGACTATGAGTTGGGCGTCCTATCAATTTGATTTATAAATAAATAAATAAGTCTCCTGCCCATCAGAGTTAAGAATGGCTTTCCGTTGGAAATTTGATAATTAAAAAGAGGCAGCCTCAATTAAATTCCTCATTAGACCGTAGTTATTTTCAGTAAGGGCATCATGAACAATGGAAGGGCTGGGGAAAAAAATAAGACAATCACAGCTCTTTAAAATGCAGACAATGTAAAGTTCATTCCTCAAGGCAATTGCTACAGGAGAAAATAGCTGGGCATATACAATTTCAGACCTTAATCCCATTATTTATTGTTTGGAGCACTGAGCTGGAGCCAAATTGCACAGGAGTTAAATTTTTCTCTTATTTTTCCTCTGCTCATTGGACCTCAGGTCTCTTCCTTGTGTATGAAACTAGTGACAGTCCTATAATCTAATGTAAAGACATTTATTTCCCATCCATCCCAATCCAAGCAAAACATTTGAATATAAGCAGAAATACAATTTTGACAAGTGCAGCCTAAGGATTCCTTGCTGTACGTTCCCTTGGGAACAAAGTCTGTTAAATTTAGCAGATCTAACTCTTTCAAATGAAAAGCATCAGCTGTTTTATTGCAATCCTATAGATGTTTATGGGAAAATAAGACCCGTTTGGGAGACCTTTCACCCAGGTCAACATTGACAGAATTAGAAAAGATGGCCAACATCTCACGATGTCAGAATTCATGACTGGCTATTGACTCCTGAATATGATTCCAAACCGGCAGTGAAATCCTACTGGTTCGCACCGGTTTGGGCAAACTGGTAGTGATAAAAACTCTACCGGTTCCTCTAAACCAGTATTTCCAACAATCAGCTGTGCTGCACAATTTAAAATCGCTAGAAGGTAGGAAATCCTGCTTTCTAGTGAATCTTAACCATGCTGCACAGCTGTTTTCCCCCCTTGTTGTTATATTTACCTTCCCAAGCCTCCTTTTTCTGTGCGTTTGGTGCATGCCGTGCATGCGCATACAGCATGCATTTTGTGTGCACTGTGCATGCATGGCCAGTGAACCGGTGGCAAACCGGTTCAGATTTCACCACCGTTCCAAACCAATAAAATAAATGATTCAGTTACCCAATGTAGAGTGTGGGACTGTTGCACAAATTTAGACAAGGGATAGGACAGATTCATGGAAGATTAGGGTGCTGGTGGCTAATATTATTGAAGGCATATTGTTATTCCAATAGTATCCACCATGGACAGAAGTTAGAATAGGCAAGATGGCAAGCAGAGAATCATCCTACAAGCTCCTCCCCTTTTGAATGCGTACAGAATTGCAAGCGCGAGAAATCAGGAACGAAGGCTGTACAAATGAGTACCAGTTTATTTCATACTAGCTCACTACAAGAAAATTGTATTCTCACTACAAGAATACTAATGGTGAAGGTAAATTGGTGGTAGATAAGAGTCAATGGAATTCAAGGCTGAACTTAGATCTCTTGTGGGACTCCAAACTAATGACGTGCTTGACTCCTCCCTTGGGCTCAGCCTGGTCATTTACTACATGATTGTTCCATCAATCTTCAGCTGCCACTGTGCTGATTTTAACAATTCCCCCATCCATAAACCTTTCTGTCACTTAGAGACTTAGACTTAGAATAACTTTATTGTCACTTTGAATGTACACTGATTGGCATACATTAAAATGAAATTTTGTTGCATAGAGCTCTCAAAGGGTCGCCACTTCCAATATACACTACATAAACATAAATAAATAAATAAATAAATAAATAAATAAATACATACATACATACATACATACATACATACATATAAACATACATACATACATATAAACATAATACATACATGCATACATGCATATGCATAATTATGCATATACCCACATAATATTATATGACACGGAGAAACAACAGTTTAATTCAGATGTATACATGTACATGGCAAGAAAAATGAATTGTGCAAGTTTACCAGACGGATGGCATAGGGAACAAAGCTGTTACAGAATCTGGTAGTCCTGCTAGAAATACTTTGAAACCTCCTCCCAGAGGGGAGCAACAGAAACAGACTGTGAAATGGTTTTGTGGGGTCTCTAACAATGCTTATGAGCGGTGTCCTGAATAACAGGAAGCGTGCTTCCTATAATCTTCTCGGCTGTCCTTACCACTCTCTGAATGGACTTTCTATCTGAGGCACTGCAGCCACCAAACCAAACAGTGCAGGGGTGGGTTCTACATACCTTTACTACTGGTTTGCAACGGGAGCATGTGCATGCTTCTGTGCATGCACAGATTGTCAATTATGACATCCATAATTGACAATCTGCACATGAGTGGGTGGGCGGGGCCTCCCACCGCTTTTACTACCGGTTCTAAAGAACCGGACAGAACTGGGATCAACCCACCGTTGAAACAGTGATGCAATTTGTTAAAACGCTCGCAATCGTGCTTCTGTAAAAAATGGCCAGGACAGAAGGAGAAAGATGCACTTCCCAAATCATAAATGATGTGTCTGAAAGAACAACAGCTAGAGCAAAAGAGCAGTTACCTTCTTAATATGACTGACTGACCACCGTCTACCCAGCTGTTTAGCCTGCTTATCATTTAGATGGGGGAAAAAAAAACCAAACTTCCTGCATTTGTTCACTGCTTCTCATTGTTGAATTTTAGGAAATAAAAGTGGCTTTCAAAACCTATTTCAAAAGAACGTCCAGAGAACATCATGTCTCCATACAGCCACTCTGTTTTCCCATCCTTCAAAAGGAATTCACCATCACCACAAGGAAAGAAAAAAAAAAAGTAGAAGTGGTTCCAATAAACCATGGTTTGATAGTCAGCTTGTCCTGATTAAATCAGGATGTGCTGGCTTCTCACGTCATCCCATAGCACAAACCTAAGCTAGCGAACGACAATTGTTGGTTTCATTCAGCGGGCTAAAGCCGAATCTATTATGGCTTACCACATTGTGGGAATTCAAATAGGCTTGAGTCATTGATAACTGTGAAAGGCTTTAATTCCATATACAATAGCTGAAGAGTGGGGGGGGGGGGATACCCCTTCATGATTGCTCTCAATGCTTCATTTTAAGCATTTTCCCCATTCTCTTTCTTTTCCTCCTCTGTAGCATAGTGGCATCTTCTCTAGCGCGCAGCATTACCAGAGAGACATAATGACTTCAGTCTGCAAACACACTCTCTTTCTAGTTAATGATCCAGAAGAGGCTGTACTGTTTAATCTTCAGATACTGTATGAAACAGTCAGTGATGCTCAGCTGTGGAAATCAAACCTTGGCTGACTGCAAAAGAGTAAAAAAACAAAACAAAAAAACACCAAAACTCTATTTCATAAAAATGAGTTTAAATGAACTCAGCTTTCCTCCCCCTCCCCCCTCCCTATATGGAAGGAGGCAAAAAAAATGCTGATGTTAAAAGCATTTTTTTTAAGTCTTCAAAACAAAGCATATCATATTATTGTACTGGGGGAAAAAAATAAGGACGGTGTAATCCCTTTGAAAATTCAGTGTTGTTCTATTAACAGTTATTTTTCAAATCTCATTAGCTTAGGTTATTGTTGGTTTTTATTCATACACATTAGTATTGTTGCACTAATTTGGAATTTGGAATTAAACGTAAGTAACTACATCACAGAGTAGAAGGACAAACCACCAAAAATTGTGTACTTTGATGACATGGGGAGTCATCCCAAAGTATCTTTGACTGAAATAGAACAATGCATAGGAATTCACAGGGGTTGTGAGCAGTGACAAACATTGATTGTGATATTGCAACTGAAATGTTTACCCACCTGAATAAAATATGAAATGAGGGAATAAAAGGGTGAGTCTTGCATCATGACATCATGCCTTAAACATAATCTGTATCACACAGTTTTGGCTGAATTGAACCTCGTGTTAAGCCAGTATCCAATCGTTAAATAAACCAAAGTCTGGAGGTAAGAAAAGTAATTATGGTTTATTGCCTCAATTTTGTTTTGCTTTTGTTTTCCTTTGCTCAAAAGAAATCATCAGAGCACAAAAACAAAACAGGTTACTGAATTCAGAATTATCAGACAATAATCAAGCAGTGCATTTTTTTAAAAAAAGATGTAAAAACTCTCAGCAAATCATGGTTTCAAACTGTGGTTTGTGCCTCAAAGATTAGTGTAGATTGTGCAGTAATTTTATAGACTAAAAAGATGATAGTCAACAATCAACCTAACCCCATTATTACTGATTATGAATGTATAAAACCATTGTCACTTCTGGCTGCCGGCAGCTGACCAGTTTTAGGCAGGATATGATTCTGTTTGAAGACAATTTGATCAAATGACTCCTCTGAATGGAATCTTCAAAACAAATAGTTAAATCCACCAATGCATTGAATTGGATGTCTTTGAGATGATTGAATACTGAGTGGACATTTGCAGTGGATCGCCTCTGCATATATGCTTTTATCAATAGATCAGTTTTTGAATTATGATGAGGCTAGCAGCAAGAATTTTGGTGGTGGCTGAAATCATCTATCTGTCCGTCCGTCCGTCCACCCATCCATCCATCCATCCATCCATCCATCCATCCATCCATCCATCCATCCATCCATCATTATCTATCTATCTATCTATCTATCTATCTATCTATCTATCTATCTATCTATCTATCTATCTATCATCTATCCATCTATCTATCTACCTACTACCTACCTACCTACCTACCTATCTACCAGAGGTGGGTTTCAGCAGGTTCTGACCATTTCTCGAGAATCAGTAGTGGAAATTTTGAGTAGTTTGGTGAACAAAAATTAAAAATTCTGACTGGCCCCACCCAAGTCCGCAGCTGATTGGGAGGAAATGGGGATTTTGCAGTAACCTTCCCCCGGAGCGGGGTGGGAATGGAGTATCCTTCTCCTACCATGCCCACCAAGCCACACCCACAGAATCGGTATTAAAAAAAATTGAAACCCACCACTGCTACATACCGACCTATGTTATATCTATCTATCTATCTTATCTGTCTACCATCCATATCTATCTATCTATCTATCTATCTATCTATCTATCTATCTATCTATCTATCTATCTATCTATCTATCTATCTATCTATCTACTATTTTCCTATCTATCTTCTCTCTATCATCAGTCTATCTGTCTATCTCTATGTCTGTCTGCTTTATCTAGCTATCTGTCTTATCTATCTAGCATCCATCCATGTCTGTCTGTCTGTCTGTCTGTCTGTCTGTCTGTCTGTCTATCTATCTATCTATCTATCTATCTATCTATCTATCTATCTATCTATCTACCTATCCATTCTTCCCCAAATCAATGGTTCCTACTTATCAATATTTGCTAAGTGTATGTTCGCTTACCATAAACCTTGAGTGTTCTATTTTTAACAGTTGCAGCCAGTTAATGCTAAATCCATTTTCAAAGCCATCTATGCTAGCAGGGATCACAACATTCTGTTGCGTTGTAATGAAGTCCATTAGCTAATTATATATTATATGAAGAAGATTTTTTGTTCACTCTGAAACTAGAGCTGCTGAGTTAGTGCTGTTAGGCCTGAATGTAGTATTGAAAGAGAAAAGAAGTAGGTATGGGATAAGAATATACTTCATTGTATTTTTCTATGCCAATTGGTGGTATATTATGATCTCATAGAATGGCAGCTCACATACCTCTCTGCAAGGGGAATGTGAAATGTTTCTGGATGACATTATATCAGTGAATAAAAATAAGAATCTCATAAATCAGATTTCAGAAGTATACTACTGGAGTACAGTTTTGTTCAGTGGTGAGATTCAAGTAATTTACCAATCGGTTCTCTGCCCTAATGATTTCTTCCAATAGTTTGCCAAACTGCTCAGAAAGTTAACAACTGGTTCTCCCAAAGTGGTGTGAACTGGCTGAATCCCATGACTGGTTTGGTTGTTTAATGAACTATGCTGGACATTTCAAATAAATCAATAGATCAGTTTTAGAATATCATGGGGCTGGCACCAAGAGTTTTAGTGGTGGGTGAAAGATAGATCTATCTATCTATCTATCTATCTATCTATCTATCTATCTATCTATCTATCTATCTATCTATCATCTATCAATTAATCATCTATCTATCTATCTATCTATCTATCTATCTATCTATCTATCTATCTATCTATCATCTATCATCTATCATCTATCTAATAAAGATAGTCACAACCAACTTTATCTTTCAAATAAAGTTGGTTGTGACTGGGGAAAACCATTAAAAAGTTAATTAATCTGATTCTGAGTAAAATAAATTAGTACACAATGTTGCTAGTCTTTCATAAAGTCAGACAGTGCTGAGATAAAATTAGAATTCTAATCCAGTTTCAGTGAAAAAAAGTTACATTAAATCAACATGCCAGCTAGATAGTTATATGTTAATTACAATTTATTTACATCAATTGTTGAGTAAATCAAAGTTCGTTGAGCTAACATAACATGTCAAGGTATAAACCATGTTAGGACCATGTAAAGCAGGGTTCCCCAACCTTTTTGGCTTTGTGGACTGCTGGCAGGGGCGGGGGCGAGGAGATGGTTCCACACATGTGGTTGGCAAGCACACACACCCACTGGTCACACAAATGGAGCTCAAGCAAATGGGGAAACATGCACACACTCACCTGTCATTTCTGTGGCCTGGTTGCAAACAGCTCACATTGCAATAGTGGGCTGCGGACCAGAGGTTGGGACCCTGATGTAAAGTATTACACTCAAACCATGGCTTATTATGACGTATGAATTCAATCACTGCAAAAGATGTTGTTTCATAATGGATAACGAATTTTAAGGAGAGGAGAAAGAAAAGATAAGTTGGGTTTATCAATGGGTAGTAAATGAATGTGTCCAAGAACAGCACAATAGAAGAAAGGTACATTTTAACTTAACAGATGCATCTCAGAATGGCAGCAAAAAGAAACAGACAAATCCAAACATTCTGTTACCATTTAGTAATTGTCCAAGTATATTGTCCCCTGGCACATATGTGCTAGTTGTTCCTGACTTTATGGGGCGGAGCTCATCTCTGTTTCAAAGCTGAAGAGCCAGCACTGTCTGAAGACATCTCCGTAGTCATGTGGCTGGCATGACTAAATGCCATAGGTGCACAAAGGTGATCCCTATTTTTCTACTTGTGCTTTTTACGTGCTTTCAAATTGCTAGGTTGGAAGAAGCTGGGACAAGTGACGGGAGCTCACCCCCTTACGCAGCACTAGGGATTCAAACCGCCAAACTGCCGACCTTCTGATCGACAAGCTCAGCGTTTACACCACTGAGCCACCGTGTCCCACTTTCAGATATCATAACCCAAATAAACACCATCAACATTGACAGAATCACTATCAGTCAATTGAAAAAGATAGCTTGGCTTTCGGAACAGCTTACATTCTGTGTTCATACTTTTAACATCATCAAACATCATCTGCCTAGTCCACATCCTGGGAAAGTATAAACATTTGACTGAGTGTGACAAACCACAATAAACCTGTGTCAACCGCACAAGAACTGGTTTCAGAACAAGTAGGAAGATAGGAAGCAGGGGAAGTATGATCGACTAACTTAACAAATGATCGAAAAAGGGAATCCTAGCCATTCATTCAGCTTCATTGGCTGACTAATCCAAATGCAACTTAGAGACAATATCTTTCTCCTTTAACTGCCAGCACATTTCTTTCTTCGATTAGCACAGCCGTCCTGCTGAAGTTCAACAGCCTAGCAAGATTCATTTCATTTGCTACTCTTGCCAGGATGTCAAGTTGTCAGAGAGGCAGGCCAGGCAGTGAGATCCTCTGAAATGCACGCACACTTGCTAATCTGGGCTTTGCGCGTATGTAGAGTTGGGAACGAAGGACTAAGGCAGTGGAGACATAAGGAGAACAAATACTTGTTGCAAGCCCAAATCTGCTACATGTCACAAAGAATGTAAATCAAGAACAAGGCACTTGTGGGAAGGCAGGAGAGAAAGAGAGAGAGAGAGAGAAACCACATTGTCCAGGATTTCCACACATTTGCCGAAGTCACATCTCACTGCAGATCATTGCTGTTCCTCAGAGACCTCTCTCACTTTTGTTTCTCTGTTCAAAACAGGGATTCACTTACTCACTATAGAGTTACATATCCGAGAAAGAGCAATTAACAGAAGTATCTAACATCCCTTATTGCTTCTTTCTGGATAATGGCTGGTTTTGAAACCAGAAATTTTAAAAGATCAATGTGAGGGGAAAAAAAAAAAACAACTGTCGAAAATGGAAACTAATAAGGTCTTTTAGAAAATCTTACCTGAAAGATTCCCCAGATTAGAAGCCTTCCCTGTTGAAGAGGGCATGCACCCGCCTTCAGCAGATAGTCCAGGCTTCTCTCCTTATTCAAAGTATGAGAAGAAAGTGGAGGAGAAATCAGAAAGGAATCTTGGCACTTGAATATAAAATGTTCCTACTTGCAAGGAACAATGCCCTGGGTTTCATTATCACCAAGGTAACTGCCAGGTTAAAAATAAAATAAAACAGAGTTCGGCTCTCCATCAGGATCTTCCATCATCTTCGTCGTCGTCGCCCCTCATTAATTCCGAAGCTTCCTCAGCTCACTGTGTTGAATGTTTAGAAGAATTAAATGTGACTTCCAGGAAAAAAAGGGAAGTCTGCTCTCCAGATTAACCAGGAGAACTATTGGGGAGTGCTGGAGACAGTTTCCCTTCTCCCAGTGCGTTAGAATTTTTTTTGTTCTCCATTCTTGTTAGCACCTCCATTTGAGAATCAGTTGCACCTCCAATTTGGTGCCTTCAATATATTTGCCAGATTGCCTCTATCTATCACCCCAGTGGGGGAATTCAGCCAGTTTGCACCACTTCGGGAGAACCGGTTGCTAATTTTCTGAGCAGTTTGGCAAACTGATTGTTGGAAGAAATCATTAGGGCAGAGAACCGGTTGTTAAATTACTTGAATCTCACCCCCTCCCAAACTCATCTCCCCCCCCTTTAAAACTCCATTTCCTATTTAATGAAACAAAGAGATCAGTCCTGGGATGAAAAGAAAAATAATAATAAAACCAACAAATGGTACTTTATTTAAACAGACATTTCCTAGCAGGAGACTGTGCTGCGGTTGTCATCTCCATTTTTATTTAGGGAACTGTCTCTTTCTATTACTTCCAGAGAGAAATAAGCTCTGCACACACAGTGTTCTCTTTTTCAAAAGAATTAAAACTCCCAGAAACGGTGATATATATATTTTTTTCTCCACTTAAAATAAAATAAACCACAATTTCAGCCTTGAAGGAAGTAGGGCAGGCTGGGTAGGTGACTGACATATATACTTCAAAAGATGTGCTAATTTGTTTCATACCACTGTATCCAAAGATGACAAATATCATTTGGCATACCGGTGAAATAAGAATTTATATAATACTAGATAGACAGATATGTCATATACTGGGTTACAACACTTGTGTTTCATCACACAATGTCAAAAATAGGTAAGTGTACATCAAATGTGTTGAATTTGAAATGTTTGTTCTGGACCTTTGCCACCTTATTAGGAACAGTTCTCCTTACAATCTGAAACAGGCTTCTTGATCTCAGAATCGAGTTGACTCAGATAGATTCGAATCTTATTACAGTCAAGAATGAAGCCGTATATAGCAATGAATGGCAGAGAAAGAGATAACCGAATCACAGAGTTGGAAGGAACCTTGGAGGTCTTCTAGTCCAACCCTCTGCTCATCACGTGCCAAAAGCAGGGGGAGTGCGGGGGGTCTCTCTCACACGTGCCCACACCCATAATTTAATGGACCCCACCCCACATGCATGCGCGTGTGACCCCCACACTCTCCCCACTTTTGACATGCGATGGCACGGTGGGCCAGGTAGGCCCGTTTTTCACCCTCCCCAGGCTCCAGAGGCTTTCTAGGAGCCCGGGAAGGGCGAAAACGGCCTCCCACTCCGGTGGCCCTCTGGACGCCGGAAACAGCCCATTTCCCAACTTCCAGTGCACCCGGAAGGCCCAAAAATCAACTGGCCGGCGCACACATGTGCACTGGAGCTGAGCTCGGGCAACACTTGTGTGACAGAGAAAGTCTCCAGTGAGAGAGCATTAGGTTGGTTTTCTCCTTGAAAACACAAGTCACTCACTTGTGTTTCATACTGTAAGCCATGATTAAACTAAGTATCTCTTTATAGAAATACAATCTTCAATTATCTTTTTTGTGGCCTGCACTTGATTGTTCTCAGGGTTCTCAAATCTCAGAGTTGCTATGTTTTTGCATCTCCCAATTGACTCCCTTCTAAAACTTTCTGGTGATTTGTCTGCTTACCGAAAGCTAATTTCTGTGATTTGCTTTCCATGCATTGGAAAAACATAGTGAGTCAGCAAAAACAGTTTTTCAGATGTGCCAACCAGGTTAGTTTAGTATGAATCTCTGGAGCTGCAATATTGAGCTATCCTTCAAACACCTCCAACAAGGTTGAAGGAAGAAATAAAACCATAGTTTAGTATTTTTTTTTCTCCCATTCTGTTTTACTACCATAGTTATCAGTCGTTTCTGGTCAATAAAATCTTTGCTTCACTAAATTTAATAGAATTGAGATAGCTAATTTTTAACAATCTCATTTTGAAGGCTTTGTTCTTAACAAGAAGTAAGAAATCCAATCTTTTGATCAGATTAAAAAATATAACTTGTTTCTCTTATTTTTCCAAGATTAAATGCGCAATATTCCCCACCTTAAAAAAAGCTATTTTCATGAAAACAGCATATGTTTGAATATTTTTCTCCTAATATTTCTCTTTTTGTGTATGCTATTCTCCTAATTGATGCAGTTTATATGCAATTTTCTCCAATATTTTGTCTCCATAACCATCTAATGTCTCCATTTTGTGATGCTTTCTTCTAACATATTCATTTCTTTTTCCCTCATCCTTGATGTCAAGTCATTAAAACATCATAACCATTATCAACAACAGTGAATATATAGATTGTCAACACAATTGTGATTATACTTCTTCCCATATACTGAACGGTGTTAGCCATAATAATAATGCTAATGGGATTACACAGATATTTAGATATTATTCTTGAAACACACCTGTTAAACTTCTAAATGTGAAATGATTAAGTAGTGATTTCTAAACAGTTGCATCCATCTTTATAGCTATGTATATATGTATTTATTTACATGTTTATTTGCCAGTTAGTTGAGGATAAGACAGCTTCACCAGTTATGAAGAATTAAAGAAAGAATTTTTTAGACTTACAAGTAGTCTTCAACTTATGACTACAATTGAATCCAAAATTTCATTTCCTAAGCAGGACAGTTGTTAAGTGAATTTTGTGATCTATTTTATGACTTTTCTTGCCACCATTGTAAAGCGGATCCTGGTGGATGTTAATTTAGTAACACAGAAGTTAAGTGAATATGACATCCCCATTCACTTTGCTTGTGTTGTGGCTCCCTTGCCTGAGCCTGGGCTATCGACCGATGCAGACTCTGAAAGTGAGGGAGAGGAGTTGGCAAGGCCTCCCTCTCCAGGACCCTCCTCTCTGGCAATGCCTCCCGAGGACACCGAAGGCCAAGAGATAGGCCCAGAGCCAAGCACGTCCCTGCAGCCACAGGTGGACAGCGACAAAGGAGATAAGTGCTGGCTGGATAAGTGCTTGACAGCGGCGCAGGGAGAAGCGTGTGCAGCAGAGGAGGAGGTGTGCCAGAGATTAGCTGAGTCACTGGACCACACCCCATAGGGTATAAATGTGGGTGTGGTGGCTGGCTCAGTTTGTGACGAGCAAAACTAGAAATCATCCATGGACTCTGTGTTGCTGAAACTGTGCCTGCTTAACTGGATTGCATTCAGATTAATTCTTGTATTGCTGGAACTTTGCCTTATCGGAAGGCTTGTGGACTTATCTTTGTTTTGTGTAAGCAAAGACTGAATTGGCAGCCAGCCATTGGGTTGCTGCCAGCTTTATCTTCAAAGTCTCTGTCGTGTGTCTTATTAACTCCGGGCCGCCTGTGGGGGTTGCGTGTGTGAGACAGGGACAGAACAGCTTGTCAGAAGGTTGCAAATCATAAGACATTGCCCACCGTCCTAAATATGAAGCATCTGAATGTTGATCGCATGATCACGGGGATGCTGCAATGGCTATAAGCGTGAAAAATGGTCAAAAGTCATTTTTTTCCCCCAGTGCTGTTATAACTGTGAACAGTCACTAAATAAACTGTTGTAAGTCTAGGACTACCTGTATTGCAATATTTCAGCCTTTATGCGATAACACAATGATGCCGAACCTTTTTGGTACTGAGTGCCCAAACCAGATTGCGCGTGCATGTGGTTGCATGCACACATGCCATAGCCTTGGAAACCCAAAGACCAGCTGGCTGGTGCACATGCCAGCCAGCTAGTTTTCAGGTTTCCAGCATGCGCATGCATGCTGGCCAGCTGGTCTTTGCACGTGTCTGAGCACTGGAAACCCGAAGACCAGCTGGATGGTGCACTCATGTCTGTTTTTGGGCCGTTCTTCAGGCTGTTTTCCAGTACTCCAGCACCCGTGAAGACCAGCTGGCTGGCACAGATGCATGCACCAGAAACCAGAAGAGCAGCTGGCAATGGTGCGTGTGCCCACAGAGACAGCTCTGTGTGCCACCTCTGGCACGCGTGCCATAGGTTCGCCAACATGGCTGTAATGTATTTGTGATGCAGCTGTGTAGAAATTCAGGCACTATGTTATTTTGTCTTCTTCAGTCCTGAGTTGTGCAAAAGATGTAAGGAAAATAAAAGGAGGTGGTAGGTAGTCAGGAATCAGATCTCATCACTTTGAGATGAAACCCAAAGTACTTGTTTTAAAAGGAAAGGAAAGTATCTCCTTATGATGGATTTTTTTCCCCCTTGTGTTATTTTATTAGCACATCAGGTCAACTCCTGAAGTGCTAAAATGACACAGTCTTGATTGTAGAGCCTTCACCCCTGCTTTCTCGGGAAAGGGGTAGGGAGAAATGAGGATCTCCCCATCTAAACACTGTTCTACCTTTTAAAAAAATTCTGCGCCAAATACAAAGAAATGAAATGGAGAATTTATCCAGGGAAAGGAGAAATTCCCCAACCACTTCTTAAAAGCAGGACTTTACCCTTAGCAATGACAGCACCATCACTAGCGGAAAAGAAAATCCCAGCGGAAAGTCACCTCCTGATGTTTTTTTTTTTCTTGGGCTTTAATGGAAGTATAGGAAGTCAGAGGAAGCAGCCGTACAATTTTGTCTGTTTGTCAGATCTTCAAGTTGGGTATCTAGCACAGCTAAGGGACACGTTATATTGTTCTGCAATCATTTACTGATTAAATGCTGGCTTCAAGAGAAGTTCCAAAACTCACTGAAAAACTGGAAGATTCCTACAAATGCTTTAAAACCATTTCATCAAGGGGATTTACATTTCTGCAAACAGTTGGCTGGATTTGTGTAACAGCAGTGCCAGAGTTTGTTGCAAAATCAAATCTGGAAAGCACACATAGGTAAACTGGTTCAGCAGGATTCATTAACTTATTTATATACATAATAACACAGGAAGATACAGTAAATGTACAATACCAACAACTGATTCTTCCAACCTAGTAGAAGTTAGAGGCAGAGGAGAGAACAGTTCTTAGTTTCAATTCAGCAGAGCAGACAAGCCCAGACTTGTTTAGTTCTCAGCACAGAGTTTAACACAGACTAGTTTGAGTTTCCTTTTTGCACAGACTCAGAGCTGAGCCACGCCCAGATTCCAAACTGTTTCAGCTCCCATTGGCTGATCTGTTGCCATGCCTATTCATTGGCTGACCTCGTTACCATGTCTTCCCAGTCATGAATATTCTGACAAGCAGCAACCGTCTCAGATATTTTTCTGCTTAGGACCTTGATTCTTCAACATATTGATTGTTTCAGTAAAAGTCTGGAAGGGACTTAACCATCTTTAGTACTCATTAAAATGTCTTAAAGCTTCAGTTTTGAGGCTCACGTAGTAGTTATCTGCTTTCGAAGTAATGCACCCATAGAAAGTAGAACTCTGAGACAGGTTGATACCTCAAAGGACAATTTTATTGGATACATCATATTGGCACAATTGGTGAAAGCTGACTCTGAAAGTTCCTATGGCTTTTACCTAATTAAAAATAAAGTTTTCTCCTTTTCCCTAACTCACTGGTCACACTGTCCAAGGTGCTGGCCAGCTGCCTGGTTACTTCACTCCTCCTCTAGCCAGCCACCTTCTAGAATGTCCTTACTACCCACAGGAAAACGTTTTGTTTTGGCTACAAAACCCCATCTAACTATTTTATGGGGTCCCATCCTTTCTTCTGCCTTGTGGCAACCTGAACCCTTCAAGATGGCCTCAGCTAGGCTCACTTCAGTTTGGAGGGGAAAAGGTAAAAGTAAAGGAACCCCTGCGGATTTCATTCCATGGTGTTCATATCTGTCTCAAAGCCATTGAACCAGTGCTGTCCAAAGACCAGCATGGCTAGCATGACATCACAGAGTGCTATTACCTTCCTACTGAAGTGGTATCTATTTATCTACTTGCATTTGCATGCTTTCAAACTGCTAGGTTGGCAGGAACTGGGATGAGGACAGGAGCTCATCCGATTGTGTGGTGTTCAGGTCTCAAACTTGGGCTGCCGGTTTTCCAGCAGACAAGCCCAGTCTTTTAACCTCTGAGTCATCATGCTGCCCTTGGTGGGGGAGGGGGGAGGCTACTTTAATTAATAGGAACATTTTTTTTCTGCCTGAATCAGGCCCAAAACACTTTGCAGTATCTCAGTATCATGGCATTTTCAAGAATGATGAAGCACAATTGAATACAAGAATGATTTGGGGCTAAAAATAGGAAATGTGATACTACAGATATTATCCCAGAGGCTTTTTTGTGTATGTAATATTAATGTATGTATATATGTGCATGCATGTATATGTGTGTGCATACATACATGTGTGCATATGGTGAAAAGTTACTTTGATGTTTTTCACCATTGTTTTTTTGTTACTATTATTGTTTTATAATCCCCTCCCTACATTTTATCCTCCTGGCAAAGTAACCTGAGAGATAGTTGTGAGGTAACTGGGCCAAAGAAGTGTAATGAAGTCTTCTGGATGGAACTCCTCAACTTCAATTCCAACACATTATATACTACATTACTTTGATATCCCTGCATACTCAATTTTAAAAAGGACCCAGAGGATTAAAATGTGCTTAAGGAACGAGCAGAGAAGTCTATCGTCACACGCACACACTGACAACACATAGCCACAGAGACTGTGTAAGAGAGAATTATTGAGGGAGACTGTGAGTTCCCGACAGCTTGATGTTTTCCACTTGACTATTTTTGTCAAATGGCATATGTATAATTTATTCTTCTACATGGGCTACTTTGTCTTGAAAATGGCATTTCAAGCTCTCTAATTTTGATATTCCATTATTTGATTTCAGCTGCAGATAACAATTTCTATGGGTTTAGGGAATTGGTTCTCTCCTTTTGATACAGTGACTTAGAGCTGTGTTGACATAGAAATATGCTGCTGGCATTTAGTCAGGTAAAAAAAAAAAAGTCGCCCCACCATATTTCTGCATTTCTACAGTCTTTCATATGCAGCCATATGCAGTTCCTTGAAATTAATTCCAACTAAATAGAGGTGTAAAGGTAAAGGTTCCCCTCGCACATATGTGCTAGTCGTCCCCAACTCTAGGGGGTGGTGCTCATCTCCGTTTCAAAGCCGAAGAGCCAGAGCTGTCCAAAGACATCTCCGTGGTCATGTGGCCGGCGTGACTGCAAAGGTGGTCATGTGACTGGCCCTGCAAAGGTGCAGGAATGCTGTTACCTTCCCACCAAAGGTGGTCCCTCTTTTTTTACTTGCCTTTTTTACATGCTTTTGAACTGCTAGGTTGGCAGGAGCTGGGACAAGTAATGGGAGCTCACCCCATTACATGGCACTAAGGATTTGAACCGCTGAACTGCCGATCAACAAGCTCAGCATCTTAGCCACTGAGCCACTGCTTCTCTTAAATAGAGGTGTAGCAAGTAGAACTATGCGGTGGATTGGAAATAGGTTTTGAATGCTCTTCATAATTATTTAGGTGCAACCAGAGGGCAGGGGAGTGGAGTACAGTTGTATCAGCTGGGTCAGCTGAGTTTGGCCAAGGCAGATGGCTGAAAATTCAAGTGTGTGTCTATGTGTGTGAGTGAAGCCAGTGTCTCTGCCTGTCTTCTTAAGATCAGTTAATAGAATAACAGAGCTGGGAGGGGCTTTGAAGCTCTTCTAGTTCAACTCCTGCTTCAGCAGGAGACTGTATATCAGTGATGGTTAACCTTTTTGGTCCTGAGTACCCAAAGCATGCACATGGGGGGTGGATGCACACACACTTATCTGAACCCCCAAAATGTAACGCGAGCACCCCTGCACATGCATGCGTGTTTCCTCCTCATGTGTGCACATTCCCTGCGGATGCACTTGCATTCCCTGTGCATGCACGCTCATCCCCACACATGCACCTGGCATTTGCCCCATTCCCCATACCCCGTTTTGGCTTCCAGGTTGGTGCAGGAGGCCTTCCAGGCCCAAAATGGGACAAGGGGGGGGGGCACCCATGTGCAAACCCCCAAAATGCAATGTTAGCACCCCTTGCGCATGCTCCCTCCTGTGCATGCATGGCAGAGACCCAAAGACCACCTGGCCGGTGGGCTGGGGCAACCGCTAGCATGTCCACAGAGAGGGCTCTGTGCCACCTGTGGCACGCGTGCCATAGGTTTGCCATCACAGCTCTATGCCATTTCAGACAAATGGTTGTCCAGTCTCTTCTTAAAAGACTCCAGTGATGGAGCAGCCAGGACTTCTGAAGGCAAGCCATTCACAGATTAATTGTTCTAATAGTTAGGTAATTATTCCTCAGTTGTAGCTTGCTTCTCTCCTTGGTTAGTTTCCAACTATTGCTTCTCATCTTGCCTCCTGGTGCTTTGCAAAATAGATTGACTCCCTTGTTTTTGTGGCAGTTTATGAAGTTGGAAAACTCTGGATCCTGTCTCTCAAGCAATGTAAATCTTATAGGACTCCGGAGACACACCTTCCCTATCATGGTACCTGCCCCGTTGAATAGCATTCCTGTAGAGATTTACATATTTCCAATCCTGTTTTCCCCTCAGGCAAGTCTTGGTGTCAGCTTCTCAGTGCTGACATAGTAAAGAGGGGGTTAAATTCCTGTGAGATTATTAAGAGAGAGAGTGCTGTAGAGTGATTTAGATAATGACCAATAGGATAAGGAAGCAAGCCAGGAAAGGGAGGGATGATGGAGCAGAGGTCATTTCCTGGCTGCATATGAGTCCGTGAAGCCGTTGTTCTAACAAATAAAAGTTTTTTTTCCTTTATTATCAAAATGTGAAAGGCATCTAAATTTCGTTCAGACAACTTTAGCGTGACAGACAGCCAGGAAAAATAAAATAATGATTTCTAAAACAAAAAGAAATGCTCTCTTCAAAGACTTTTCTTCTAAAAATATTTATGCATTCCTAATCTACTGCGTTGGCAGACCTTCTGATGTCGCCCCTAGCAACCTTATCTGAGGCCATGAAGAAAAGTATCTCCACCGGAGGTTTGCCTCAGAAAAGGGAAAAATTATGATGCCTTTTTGCTGGACTCCAATCAAGTGGCAGGTAAGGGGGGAAGATTCTGTGGCTCTCCAAATGGCAGCATAGCCCCCCCCCACACACACACAAAAAAAAAAGATGAGAGAAGAAAGCTCCAAAATGCACGCAGGGCTTCCCTCCCTGCTCAGCAAGCAACCCAGCCCAGCCATGGCATCACTCCCCTGCACCCAAATGGGAGATGATGAAGAAGCCCAAAGGCACCGTGGGCAGGCTCACAGACCCCCGCAATGGGAGGAGAGGCCACTGAGGGTGGAACCACCCCGATTCAGAGGGAAATTTGATGGGGATCCAGACCTGCTAGCTCAATTTCTCGATGCAGCTGAGATTTACATCGAGCACTACGCACACCTTTACCCTTTCCCCAGGGCCCTGGTCAGTGCCATCGCAGAAGGTCTGGAGGGAGAAGCAAGGAGCTGGTCAGCGGCCCAGTACAAATACAGGGCCCCCCAACTGCAAGATGCAGATGGTTTCTTACAACTGCTGCGAGCCCGTTTCGAAGAAACAGGGGACAATCCCTATGTAGAAGATGAGCTCAGGCACCTAATGCAGAGGGGGAAGCCTGTCCAAGAACATATCCGTGAGTTCAGGAAAGTTGTTGGGACTTTACCTCCTTTGCCTGAACGACTGCTAGTATACTTCTTTAGAACAAGCTTAGATAAGCAAATCGCCCAAGTGACTGCTTATCGAGATATTCCGAACCGACTGTCTGACTGGTTCTGGGTAGCGACGCAAGTTGAGAGAGGGCTACGTGCCAACAACATGCTAAAACAACCACAGGCAAAGGAGAAAACCCAGCTGGACCAGGAACCGTCTATCAGACCAGAAACTACAGCATCACGGGCCACCCAGAGGCCATCCACCCCACGGAGTCCACTGAGGTGCTACAGGTGTGGGGGAGTTGGGCATTTGGCAGCAGTGTGTGGAACCCCGGGGCCAAAAACAGGGCCCCCGGCCAAGGTACGACTGGAACGAGGACCCGGGCACACCACCAAGGCACCATTAAGACTTTCCCCGACTGCAGAAGTTTTTGCCCATCTGACTGAAAATAGGACGACGATGCGAATCGACCCCCCGAACTGTATGAGGGCGATGACGATGGTGAAAACGACCCAATGGTGAGCGCACCCATCCACCCTTTTCTTTTCCCCATATGCCTAACAGCCCCAAAAACAGGTACCCAAGGGACTTTTCAAGCCTTAGTAGATTCGGGTTGCACGAGGTGCCTGATTAACCTACCCACAGTCCTAAAACTGGGGATCCGGGCTAAAAGGCTCAGCCACCCAATCCGTTTTCAGCAAGTTGATGGATCCCTACTGGGGGGGCGGATGCCACACATTTGACTGAGCCGGTGAAGCTGGAGCTAGCGGATCACTGGGAAATAATTCGATTCATAATAGCCCCCAAGATGACCAACCCAGTCATACTGGGATTCTCCTGGCTGGACAAGTGGGGCCCCACCATCTGGTGGCAAGAAGGGACCCGCAGACTGAGGATAGCAAGGGGACCCCACCCCCTGCCACCACAACCAGAGAAAACGGCCCCTCCTCCCACCCAGGGGGTCCAACCCCTCCCTCTAGAGGGACAAAAGACGCCTCCAACACAGGTGCCCAACCCACCCTGTAAAGGGACAACAGAGCCACTGGCGGCCACCTCCAGCACCTCCCACGGCCAGAACCAGATCCCAAAAGAGTACCAAGACTTGGCAGAAGTATTTAGCGAGACCGAGTGTGACGTACTACCACCCCACCGCGACGCCGATTGCGCTATCGAAATCATCCCTGGTTCGAAACTACCAAAACCTAAATTGTATGCCATGACACCCCGTGAAATGCAAGAACTGCGAAAGTACATAGACAAGAACCTACAAAGGGGTTTTATCGAACCAGCCAAACCACGGGTAGTGGCACCAGTTTTCTTCAGGGAGAAGAAAGACGGCTCCATGCGTCTGGTGGTCGATTTTCGCAGGATAAACTGTATTTCCATGCACAATTTATACCCCCTCCCCCTCATGAAAGACATGCTAGCTCACTTGGCCAAAGGGAAGGTTTTTACCAAACTAGACCTTCGTGAAGCCATCCCAACGCATACGCATCAAGGAAGGAGACAAGTGGAAGACAGCATTTAATTGCCCCCTAGGAAGTTTTCAATTTAAAGTGATGCCTTTCGGACTACAGGGAGCACCGGCGGTGTTCATGCAACTGATAAATGAAGTTTTACATAATCAACCTCATCAGAAAGTGTGATTTAAAAAATTCTATTCAGCTCCCAATTAATAATAACCATTATGATGATGATGATGATGATGATGATGATGATGATGATGATGAATACCTCTAACACTATAAAACATCAACATTTGCCTATCCCCGATCCTTGGGAAAGTGGATAAAAATGCCAAACTCATTATGAAGTACAGCGAATTCTCGATTCGAGGTGGCACAGAGGCCGCCTCCAATACTTAATTAAGTGGAAGGGTTACCCATCATCAGAAGCATCATGGGTGAAAAGCACGAACATTCAAGCTGACCGCCTTATAGCCAAATTCCATGCAGATCATCCAGACAGGCCGGGAGGGGGTGGGACACAGTCCCAGACGGGGTAATGGTATTAGACCTGTTGTTTTATCTTGTGCAAGTTTTGCTGAAGAATGAAGGGAGAGGGGCCGGATGTCAGCTTCTCAGTGCTGACATAGTAAAGAGGGGGTTAAATTCCTGTGAGATTATTAAGAGAGAGAGTGCCGTAGAGTGATTT
Organism: Masticophis lateralis; assembly: GCA_030761175.1. NCBI lineage: Eukaryota > Metazoa > Chordata > Lepidosauria > Squamata > Colubridae > Masticophis > Masticophis lateralis. Next base: position 15,068,527 of record JAUDYJ010000010.1, read on the forward strand.
AGATAATGACCAATAGGATAAGGAAGCAAGCCAGGAAAGGGAGGGATGATGGAGCAGAGGTCATTTCCTGGCTGCATATGAGTCCGTGAAGACGTTGTTCTAACAAATAAAAGTTTTTTTTCTTTATTATCAAAATGTGAAAGGCATCTAAATTTCGTTCAGACAACTTTAGCGTGACTCTTGGCTTTAGAGGGGTGAAATCCAGCATGTTCTGACAGGTTCTGGAGAACCGGCAAATGCCACCTCTGGCTGGTCCCAGAGTCGGTTGCGAATGGAGATTTTGTAATATCCTTCCCCCAGGAGTGGGATGGGAATGGAGATTTTGCAGTATCCTTCCCCTGTCATGCCCACCAAGCCATGCTCATGGAACCAGTAGTAAAACAAAATTGAATTCCACACTGCCTTACAGTCATCTGGTTGTTAGCACTCCAGGGGTGGGTTCTACTTACCTTTACTACTGGTTCACTCATGTGCGCACACACACACTTCTGCTCATGCGCAGAAGCATCCTGATGATGTTGGGGTCAGTGGACGGAGCCTCCTGTCGGTTTTACTACCGGTTCTATAGAACTGGTCCGAACCGGGAGCAACCCACCACTGTAGCACTCCCTCCGAGAGTTGTTGAGGTCACTGAGAGGTTTATCTGGGCCCTCGGAGTCATTTGAATAGTGCAAATGGATATGGAATCTTCTTGTAACTGTTGAAAGGATTGTGTTGTAAGCCATGGCCTGGATGACTGAGAATATCCATAGTGTCAACTCATAAAGCATTCTAGGCCTGCTTTCTGGACATAAGACTATTATATAAATGTATATTCCTTGAACCTTGCTGGGAACCTAAATTGCAATCTTGGATCTGGATTTACTTGTGAGCAAAGCTAACTCACAAGTGTTAGATTTGTGCCTTTGCTTGGATTCAGGTTGCTAACATAATCTGCTTTGTTTGAAAGAATGCACAACTGTGGCAGAGGCTTCGGTGCCCTGGTGGCTTATTATTCATCTGTGTTCATAATGTGGAATTTGTGTAGCATAAAAATGTGAAACACTTCAGTGCAAAAAAATTGGATAGAAGGGAATCAGATATTTATAGGTGTTCTGTACTTAGCCAGAGATAAAAACATTCTTTTCCCTCTTTTTTCCCCCCATTCCCTCTTTTTTCCCCTCCCCATGACTATGGCTAGTGGTTCTGTAGTATTGGAGAGATATTCTCTAATGATAAGAGTATATTTTACACGGGCAAAATCCCACCCGCTGTTTAGAACTGGAAATCTGAATGAAAACCATAGGAGTCTGGGCCTTTTCTGATAGAAAGCAGTTTTTTAACAGCATGAACTTATGAAAATACTTGCTTCAAATGAGAGTTTATTATTCTTAGTGCTGGAAATGATGCCTCATTTATTAAATTAAACCACACAGACAGATCTTCCTTTGATTATACGACAATGAAGGCTAGGGTTTTATCTTGGGGACACTTTGCTTTAATTTAAAAAGAGTTTGTTTGCACAGCTGACGATAGATCAGTATGAACAATAGGGTAAAATAAAATATTTATTTTAAGATGTAGTGAGCAAGGATTCCTATACAACAGATGCATGTTTGGATTTTCAATGTAAGAACATAAGTTTAACATCAGTTCTATATTTATTTAGGTGCTACCTTTTAAAATCTCCATCAGCAATAAGCCCCTTCCTTGTATACCTGTTAACAATATAGTATAAACACAATTTAGGATAGGAACTTCTTAGAATACAATAAGTAAAAGAACAGCATACAAAGCAGTGGTGGGTTTCAAATATTTTTACTACTGGTTCTGTGGGCGTGGCAGGGGAAGGATACTGTAAAATCTTCATTCCCTCCCCACTCCAGGGAAAAGTTACTGCAAAATTCCCATTTCCTCCCGATCAGCTGGGACTCGGGAGGCAGAGAATAGGTGGGGGCAGGACCAGTCAGAGGTAGCATTTACTGGTTCTCTGAACTACTCAAAATTCCTGCTACCTGTTCTCCAGAACTGGTCAGAACCTGCTGAAACCCACCTCTGATACAAAGGTATTTCCTTGTTTCTAGTGTAAAATTGTCTCACACAATAATAGCAGTATGAATCTCCTTTATAAGATGCTTCTATTTTCCAGGAATGACCATATAACCTTGCTACGTTTTCCTCTGTTTTGAGAATTTATGAATCTTATGCACATCAAGAAGCTGAATAAGGAATTTACAAAGCTAAACACATCATAATAAAACTACTATGCCAGAATGAATAAATTCGCAATGAAGTAGCATGACAGGGAGAGGAAGGAGAAGAAAGAAGAGAAAATAATGATCCTGGAAAAGAATCAAAAGTTGAAATAAACAAGAAATACTCTATACTCAAAGGGTAGCAATGAAGATGTCATGGTAATGTGCCTGGAAGGTGAATTCCATAATTTGGGAGCTACCTCAGAAAATGTATCTCTGTCAATAACGCAAGGGAACAAGAAATCTCAAGAAAGAATCTCCAGTTGGCAGGCAGGCAGGCAGGCAGGAAGATTTCCAGTAAACTAAAGTATTCTGAGAAATCCTGCTTTATTTATTAATTTTCCCCATTCATAGCAGTAGCTTTTCCTTGAGTACATTTGGCTAGAAGACATGCTTATGATGAATCCATGCGGTGCTTGTGTTCTTGGAAGGAATAACCCAAAATACTTTAATGCATGAATGATTAATCATCCACACCAAAAAAATGCTTGCAGTTTTCCACTTTAACAGCCAATGCAGAGCACTTGGGGCGATCTGATGTACACGATTCGTGGTTGTGACTTGTACACTTGCAACAGGTGTTGTGACATGATATCATTGTTGCCTGTGTGTCATTAGGGCTCAGCCTCATACTTTGTAACCAGGTCTTCTGTTGTACAAAAATTGCTATTCACTTTTCAAAAATAAACAATGCCACCTGCTAACAAGATGATGGGATTCAAGGAAGAGATACAAGGGTATGGTGAAGCTCATGTTAAGTATCATTAAGTATCTTGGGCTGAAGATAACTAACAGTCTGACTTGGTCTCTTCATATCAGGGGTGAAGTCCAGCAGGTTGTGACAGGTTCTGGAGAACCGGTAGCGGAAATTTTGAGCAGTTCAGAGAACCGGCAATGAAAATTTTGAATAGTTCAGAGAACTGGTAAATACTCCAGAGTGGAGTGGGAATGGAGATTTTGCAATATCCTTCCCCCAGGAGTGGGGAGGGAATGGAGATTTTGCAGTATCATTCCCCTGCTACAGCCACCAACCCCACCAAGTCACGCACACAGAACCAGTAGTAAAAAAAAAATTGGATTTCAACACTGCTTCTTACATTAGTGAAGCATGCAAACCAGTGTTTACATTTCTGGTGTCGGACGAGGAGAACTGCGTCACTGGTTTGGTGGTAGCAGTGTCTCAAATAGAAAGTCCAGACAGAGGGTGGTAAGGACAGCCGAGAAAACTATAGGAAGCTTGCTTTCCATTATTCAGGGTATTGCTTGGAAATGCTTAGAGCTTGAAGCATTGTTAGAAACCCCACACATGGTCTGTTTATGTTGCTCCCCTCTGGGAGGCGGTTTTGAAGTATCTATAGCAGGACTTCTAGATTCTGTTACAGCTTTGTTCCTCATGCCAATAATATGCCATCCATCTTATAAACTCACAGGATTCTTTTTTTCCCCCTCTATGTATATGTATACATTCGAAGTAGACTGATGTTTCTCTGTGTCATATATATGTGTGTGTACTGTATGTGGGTATCTGCATAATGGTTCCCTTTTGAAAGCTGAATGCAATGAAGTTTCATTTTAATGTATGATGCTTAGTGTACATTTAAAGTGAGAATGAAGTTTTTATTTTATATTACTCTGTCCTATTCTGTCCTATTAGGTCCTATCCTGTCCTGTCCTGTCCTGTCCTGTCCTGCCTTGTCCTATCCTATCCTATCCTATCCTATCCTATCCTATCCTATCCTATCCTATCCTATCCTATCCTATCCTATCCTATCCTATCCTATCCTATCCTATCCTATCCTATCCATTCTTCATTCCTCCTAGTCTTCTCTTCTCTTCTCTTCTCTTCTCTTCTCTTCTCTTCTCTTCTCTTCTCTTCTCTTCTCTTCTCTTCTCTTCTCTTCTCTTCTCTTCTCTTCTCTTCTTTTTATTTTTTATTTATTTTTTTATTTGATTTATATGCCACCCTTCTCCGGAGACTCAGGGCGGCTTACAATGCGTTAAGCAATAGCCTTCATACTTTTGTATATTTATACAAAGTCAGCTTATTGCCCACACAAACTGGATCCTCAATTTACCTACCTTAGAAAGGATGGAAGGCTGAGTCAACCTTGAGTCTGGTGAGATTCAAACTTAGAATAATTGCAGACAGCTGAATATTAATTACAGTGCTTAGTCTGCTGAGCTATCCAGGCTCCTGCTCTGCTCTGCTCTGCTCTGCTCTGCTCTGCTCTGCTCTGCTCTGCTCTGCTCTATTCTATTCTATTCTATTCTATTCTATTCTATTCTATTCTATTCTATTCTATTCTATTCTATTCTATTCTACTTTACTCTACTCCTATTCCTACTCCTATCCCTATTCCAGTGGGGATGAATGTGTAGAATTGGCTGCCATCAAGTTCTATAAAATTGATCAAGAATCCCAGCAGTGGCACCAGTTTCATCTTTGGAAACATCTTTAGGCTTTGCTGTAATAGATGTTTGCTCTTTCAAAACACAGTCCTTGACTTCATTGAGGAGTCAAAGCAAAGCACAACTTGGCTTTTTCAAGACACTTCCCCCCCCCCCCCCCCCGTTCAGTCAATCCAATTCTAGGAAACAAGTGCCTGCAGTTTTCTTGGCAAGAGTGTTCAGAAGTGGTTTGTCATTGCCTCCTTCCTAGGGCTGATTAACTCAAGGCTACCTAGCTGGCTTTGTACCTAAGATGGGAACTAGAAATCACAGTTTCTCAGTTTCTATACTTAACTACTATGCCAAACTGACTGTCTTTGAAAACATAACACAAGTGTATTTCATGCGAAGTATTAGATATATACTATATTTTTTGAGTATAAGATTTACCGGACTATAAGACGCACCTACCTTTTTTGGTGAGGAAAAGAAGAAAAAGAAATCTGCCTCTGCCTCCCAGCAATTTTACCTCCTTGCAGCAAACAGCCAACAGCCTGCTTTACTTTTATTTTCGCTTTCAGCATAGCTTGATTAGCACAAGGGAAAAAAAATCTGCTCCCAGCAATTTACCTCCTTGCAACAAGCAGCAGAGGCCCGGGCAAAACAGCTGAGAGCTAAACAGCTGAGAGTCGGGAGGCCAATCCAATCAACTTGTGCTAATTAGGCTGCGCTGAAGCTGAAAGGAGCTGTTTCTTCTTGCTGCTTGCTGCAAGGAGGTAAACTGCTGGGAGGCAGAGGCCAAAGGGTGGGGCCCAGGTGAGCGGGGCTACATTCGGTGCATAAAACACACCTAAATTTTCACTCCCTTTTAGGCTGAAAAAAGGTGCATCTTATACTCAGAAAAATACGCTATATAACTAGTGAACAAATAAAATCAGCTTATATGTATGTATGTATGCATACATACGTTTGTGTGTGTGTGTGCCCATGCCTCTCTGTGTTGTGTGTTTATTTATTTATTCAATATGTATCCCACCTTTATTATTGTTTTTTATGAATAACTCAAGGTGGCAAACACATCCAACATACTTTCCTCCTCCGATTTTCCCCACAACAACAACCTGTGAGGCGGATTACGCATGTATGTATATATTGTTATTTTTATGGTTTTTTCTTAAAGTGGAAATGCACCATTTATTTTTTACGTACCACCTGCTGTTTTCATGAAGGTCCCTTTTAGGGTTCAGTAGCCTAGATGGCTTGTAGGCAGACAATTCTGTTCTGGGTTTCCATATTATGCATCCGCATCCTTGCATCCTGGACATAATTTGTTTCAATTCCTACCCTTAAAACGACGCTACAGAGCACTGCACATCAGAACAACTAGACACAAGAACAGTTTTTTCCTGAACGCCATCACTCTGCTAAACAAATAATTCCCTCAATACTGTCAAACTATTCACCAAGTCTGCATTATTATTACCATTAATCTTCTCATCATTCCTGTCACCCATCTCCTCCCACTTAGGACTGCATGACTGTAACTTTGTTGCTTGTATCCTTACAGTTTATATTGATTGTTTCCTATGATTTAATTGCTTATCTGTATCCTATAACTATCATTAAGTGTTGTACTTTATGATTCTTGACGAATGTATCTTTTCTTTTTATGTACACTGAGAGCATCTTTACCAAAGACAAATTCCTTGTGTGTCCAATCACACTTGGCCAATAAAGAATTCTATTCTATTCTATTCTATTCTATTCTATTCTATTCTATTCTATTCTATTCTATTCTATTCTATTCTATTCTATGCTATGCTATGCTATGCTATGCTATGCTATGATATGCTATGCTATGCTATGCTATGCTATGCTATGCTATGCTATGCCATGCCATGCCATGCCATGCCATGCCATGCCATGCCATGCCATGCCATGCCATTCCATATGTTTCCTATAGAATAAGTATGTTCATTTAAGGCTTATATACTTGGCAGCACAGTCCTAGACTACATCAAAAATAAGTCATTATTTCCTTCATTTAGATGATTGCCCTAATGTCCTTTTAGCTACTTATAACAAATAATGCAAATTAGGGGGATTTTTTTCTCTCTCCCATGTATCGGGTCTGTCTGTTGCAGGCAATTTGGAGGGGAGGCATCTTTTCAAATTTATTGTGGTGTAAACAAGAAAATTGACATTCTACTCATGGATTTTGAGAAAATACCCATATTATTGAATGCTTTAAAGACCTTAAATGAATGAGATACACATCTCTCGTTGGCATTCATCTAGCATTTATTCTACATCTTTAAAACCCAATCTCAGATGATGCTTCAGCATCACATAGATCAAGTTATCTGCCTGCTAATATATCTCACCCATGAAAAGTAGGCATTGTGCTTCAGTGATAAGGGCTAACACATCTATAACTTAGAGGCAGACTGGACTGTGAGAATTAGTAATCACATCAAGATAAGTTAAGGTTGGGTGGGAAAATCTACATTTAATAAGCACGTGGAGATTTCTGCTTAATTAATATAAAATTTAGACATTTGTGTTTACTAATCAATAGCCTTACAGCAATCAGATACCATCATGCATACACCAACACGAAGTCTGTGCATAAAGTAACACAGATAATATACTGAAAGAATAGGAACTACCATATTAAATGACAAGAAGGTATGGCAATTAAGCAAAAAAATTGGACATTGCCTGAAACCTGCCTGCTCAGAGATAGACCTGTTTTATTGCCACTGAAAGCCAGCTGCTTAAAATAACTTATAGGGATAAAATCTCAATGCAATATAAAATAAATAAATGACCGCTAATAAAAACTAAGTGAAGGAATGGGGAAGGTAGGGAGTTGAATACTGTATAACATTTGAAGAACATGGTAAAGAACATATATACATTTTTATAGTATGTAAATTTCAATTAAGTCCAGTAGCTTTGCACAGGAATAGATAGAAGATAGAAGATAGATAGATAGATAGATAGATAGATAGATAGATAGATAGATAGATAGATAGATAGATAGATAGATAGATAGAATTATTGATTGGACACACAAGGAATTTGTCTTTGGTGCATATGCTCTCAGTGTACATAAGGAGAATAAAATACATTCATCAAGAAAAAAAAGTTACAACACTTGATAATAGTCATAGGGTACAAATAAGCAATTGAATCATACTAGGAAACAATCAATATAAATCATAAGGATACAGCAACAAGTTACAGTCATACAGTCATAAATGGGAGGAGATGGGTGATAGGAACAGTGAGAAGATTAATAGCAATAGTAATGCAGACTTAGTGAATATTTTGACAGTGTTGTGGGAATTAGTTATTAAGCAGAATGATGGCATTTGGGAAAATACTGTTCTCGTGTCTAGTTGTTTTTGTGTGCAGTGTCATTTTGAGGGTAGAAGTTGAAACAATTGATGTCCAGGATGTGAGGGGTCCGTAGATATTTTCACAGCCCTCTTTTTGACTCTTGCTGTATACAGGTCCTCAATGGAAGGCAGGTTGGTAGCCATTGTTTTTTCTGAAGTTCTAATTATCCGTTGAAATCTGTGTCTTGTTGGGTTGCAGAACCAAACCAGACAGTTATAGAGGTGCAGATGACAGACTCAATAATTCCTCTGTAGAACTGTATCAGCAGCTCTGGCTGTAGTAGACTACATTCTGTAGTAAACAGAATGGCTATACTACAATTTTTAGCCACTTTTCTGAAGACTGAACTGTACACTTAGGTAACAAATGCACTGTGTACTCTTGGTGCCAATTCAAGTATTCTGCAATTAAATGGGTTAACAGTTCCACTCTCCAGGAACAATAGATTGGGCAAGCCAGGAAGATATGACTAACTGTCTGAGTTTTACCATCAGAAAGATACTCACTCAATCTTGGAAGGAACATTGTTATATTTCCCTGTTATGTTCATCAAGGGGAAGATGACTTGCAATGCCAGTGAATGCCCTTTGAAGGTTGGAAACAAATGCTGAGATATTTGTAAGCCTTTAACTGCTCAATCAATAGAGTTGTTAATTTTCCATGTGCAAGGCAGACTAAAACAATGCCTTATGGATACCAAGAGCTTGGTTTTTGAGTAATTGATTTCTAGCATGAGGTTGTGCAGAATGATGCTAGTATACAAACACTTCATCTCAGTCCCACTTATAAAACTGAGAATGAATCAGCATATAATAGCATGGAAATTAGACTAAGGATTAAGGATGGAAGGTGAGATTCAAGTGCAGTGAGAGCTCTTATCATTGAGTCATTGAAAAGATAATGAGTCTAAGCTGGTTCAGTCTCTGCCATTGGCATGGTAGACCTGCATCTAATGTTTTAAGTAAATTATCATTAAGTTAAGAAGACAACAATCCATAGAAGAAGCTATTAATTTTTTTTTTTTTTTTTGCCATTACTTGATCTGGAAAACTGGTTGAAATCCATCCTCAAATCTATGGCAACAGTAAGGACAGATTACCTTAGAGTGCTAGAATATTTTGCAGGCAGATGATGCAGAGTAATCTATTGATCAATTATCAAAAAGCATGGTCAGAAGCTTCTGTATCCCCTGCCAATATTTTTTTGGGGGGGTGGGATTATCAGATCAGAAAATTTTGGTTTGGCTCTGCAACCCAACAAGACAGACACAGACTTCAACAGATAATTAGAACTGCAGAAAAAAACAATTGCTACCAACCTGCCTTTCATTGAGGATCTGTATATTGTATGAGTCAAAAAGACTGTGAAATATCTGCAGATCCCTCACATCCTGGACATAAATTGTTAAAACTTCTACCCTCAAAACGACGCTATAGGGCACTGCACACCAAAACAACTAAACACAAGGACATTTTTTTCCCAAATGCCTTCACTCTGTTTAACAACTAATTCCCACAACTCTGTCAAATAATTTACTAAGACTGTATTACTATTATTCTCCTCCTTACTAGTATCTCTCTCTTCCCACTTACTACTATAACCATGTTGCTTGTATCTTTCGATTTGTATTGTTTTGATTTATTTCCTAGTACGATTTGATAGCTTATTAGTAACCTTGACTATCACTAAGTGTTGTATCTTCTTATTATTGATGAATGTATTTTATTCTCCTTATGTACACTGAGAGCATATACACCTAAGACAAATTCCTTGTGCATCCAGTCACACTTGGCCAATACAGAATTTTTCTTCTTTTCAAAGAGATTTTTGCATATAATTTACTAATTAGAATCAAGCATGATTAGATAATAGATATCCAGGTTGGTCTTATCCTCTTTCATTTGTATTGGACTTCTTAGGGAGTTTGTTATTCTAATCTTAGGGACTGGAAAAGAGGTGTCATTTTGGATAAAGAAGGAGGAAAAACAGACCCACAATTTCCTGGAGATTTGCTATTTTTTAACTGATAATTTAAGGATAGGGGTTTTTTTCCCCGTATTCTGAAATGAAAGGCCAATCAGTGAAGAATTAAGGAGAAATTAGTATGGATTTGATTACCTGATTTGTACATAAAATGAAGTTAACCAATGTGCATTGCAAATTTTAGATGACATTAAATTATCCTATCCAAGACAATGTCTCATGGCTTAACAAATAGAGGAACAATGCACTAGAACAAAGAGTCATGTTTTGCTTGCGCATAGCAAATCACTCTGGCACATTCAGCCATCTGGCTCATCATATTCTTATTTTACAGGAGGGACTCACATTTCTGTTCTAGAGAGAAAAATTTTGCCTGGGAATAAGGATTATTGATGATTTTAGCAACTTTGGATCTACTGATCACTAAAGCTTTGTCATAGATTCATATCTTGTCAAACCAGAATTTGGAAAGTATAGTGTGGGCATTTGAGGTTAGCCCAGGAGAAAACTTTAAACAGAACTGGCATGGACTAGTGATGTTTTGATATCTATATTTATTGCTACCTGTATCTTCTTTGTGTTGTGGATGTATCATTTTGCAGCACAGCTTTAGATATGGTTAAGAAGTGAAAGTCTGCACTCTGAAAAATTAATGTGAAGTTTCTTATATATAGCATCTTCTCAAGAACTTTGTAATAACTCACCATTCTCCAAAGCATGGTGAAATATCTATTAAAAGTAGACGATGATTATCAGGGTGAGAGATGATAACTGAAATCTGGAGAGCAGAGACCCAATTCTTCAACATTTACAATAAAATTGATTGTACCTACATCAGAATTTCAGGTGAAATTCAAAAAATTTTACTACCGGTTCTGGGGGCATGGCTTGATGGGCTTGGTATGGCTTGGTGGGTATGGCAGGGAAAGGATACTGCAAAATCCCCATTCCCTCCCCACTCTGGGACCAGCCAGAGGGGGCATTTGCCGGTTCTCCAAACTACTCAAAATTTCTGCTACTGGTTCTCCAGAACCTGTCAGAACCTACTGGATTTCATCCCTGACCTACATGTTCCTAAAACTAAGCTCTTCTTTTTGGTGCCCTGGAGATACACAATTCAGGATGAAACTGCATCTACATGGAGGCAAGTATGCAATGGAGGGAAGTATGCTGTTTTAGGCCCAATACTCTTCAACATCTTCATCAATGATTTGGATGAGAGGATAGATGGGGAACTCATCAAATTTGCAGGCGACATCATGCTAGCAGGAATAGTCAGCACTCTGGAAGATAGGTTTAAGATATAGGAGGATCTTGACAGACTTGAACATTGGGCGCTATCTAACAAAATGAAATTCAATGGTGAAAAAACTAAGGTTCTACATTTAGGCAAGAAAAACAAAATGCACAGGTACAGTAAATGTAGTACCTTGCTCAATAGTAGTAACTGTGAGAGGAGTCTTGGAGTCCTAGTGGACGACCATTTAAATATGAGCCAGCAGTGTGCAGCAGCTGCCAAAAAAGCCAACACAGTTCTAGGCTGCATAAATGGAGGGACAGAATCAAGATGACGTGAAGAGTTAATACCCACTTTATAATGCCTTGGTAAGGCCACGCTTGGATTACTGCATCCAGTTCTGGGCACCACAGTGTGGAGACTCTAGAAATAGTGCAGAGAAGAGCAACAAAAATGATTTGGGGACTGGAGGCTAAAACATATGAAGAACGGTTGCAGGAACTGGGTATGTCTAGTTTAATGAAAAGAAGAACTAGGGGAGACATAATAGTAATGTTCCAATATCTCAGGGGCTGCCACAAAGAAGAGGGGGTCAAGCTATTCTCCAAAGCACCTGAGGGCAGGACAAGAAGCAATGGGTGGAAACTAATCAAGGAGAGAAGCAACTTAGAACTAAGGAGAAATTTCCTGACAGAACAATTAATCAGTGGAACAACTTGCCTCCAGAAGTTGTAAATGCTCAACACTGGAAGTTTTAAACAAGATGTTGGATAACCATTTGTCTGAAGTCATGTAGGGTTTCCTGCCTAAGCAGGGGGTTGGACTAGAAGACCTCCAAGGTCCCTTCCAACTCTGTTATTCTGTTTCTGTATTGGTAGACCATCTTAAAAGTCAGTTGTATTAATCTCCACTCCCTGTATCGGTGCTTTTATTTTTTGAGCAATGTGAACAATGTGAGCAGTGTGAAGTGAGCAAGGAATCTGTCTCTTCATTTGCTCAGGAAATATTGGAAAAAAGTGTGTGGCCACCTGGGACTATCCTTGTGACCTAAGAACAAAAGTGTAATTTTGTTGTTTAAGCTTCCATGAGTGTGGTTAATCAATGAGCTAAAGCCCCCTGCCAGCTGATATATAAAGGACAGTAAAACAGTGTATATATAACTAATCCTGTATTTTTGCTGGGCAAGCTGTTGTTTGATTTGGGATGGTGGTAGTAGTATAAGATTCTTTATTCTTAATCCCTGGGTTTCATTAGACTGAGTTTCTGTTGACCATGAAGTAATATTTATAACAAGGATGCGGGAGAGAAAATAATAATAATAAAAAAGCTTCATTTGTACTCTGTGTCAGAGAAAATTGGAAATATTTGTGTGCTTTGCTATTGTTTTCCAATACATTCCCAATGGCACATACTTAAACAGTTTCAAAGCTCATCCTAAAGAACAACCTGAATACAACATTGATGTAGCATTTTCCTTGTCTGTTATGGCAACTTTGGGGTGTGACTATATCAAATACCCTGTTTCCCCGAAAATAAGAGATAACTGGAAAATAAGCCCTAGCATGATTTTTTTCAGGATGCGTGTAATATAAGCCCTATCGCCAAAATAAGTCTCTGTTAAAATTGTCAGTCAGATGGATGCATTTAGTACCACATTTTCCCCAAAATAAGACCTAACCAGAAAATAAGCCCTAATGTGTCTTTTGGAGTAAAAAATAATATAAGACCTGGTCTTATTTTGGGGTAAATATGGTATTATAAGAGCCTTGGTGGCGCAGCAAACTAAAGTGCTGTTAAGTAACACCAGCTGCCTGCAATTACTGCAAGTTCGAATCTCACCAGGCTCAAGGTTGACTCAGCCTTTCGAGGTAGGTAAAATGCAGACCTGGATTGTGGGGGCAATAAGCTGACTTTGTATTAAAAAGAACACCATTTAAGGGGGGCCAAAAGCCCTACTAAGCAGGTATATACAAAAGTATGAAGGCTATTGCTTAACGCATTGTAAGCTGCCCTGAGTCTCTGGAGAAGGGCGGCATATAAATTGAATCAATCAATCAATCAATCAATCAATCAATCAATCAATCAATCTCTTGGCTTTACAACATATTCTTTTCAGAATGCTACTATTCTCTTACTGATGCAGCTTTTTGTAGCCAGATAGATCACCAGGTCTATTGAGAAAACTAAATAAGAAGGACCTTATTCTAGAAATGTATGATTCACATCCAATTCTCTCGCTCCCACTCCACCCCCCATCTTTCTCTTTCTCCCTCCTGGCATATTTTTATATTAATTGCAATCAAGGGACATGAGTTTCTGGCCATATTATGCAAGATGTAAAGGGTTTCAAGAGATAGCTCAGGTACAAGTCAAGGAAGAGTAAGGATAACCTTGTCACAAGTTTGAAGTCCTTTTGTACGATATACTATTTCAACAGAAGAATCTTCTTTCCGTTGCTCTTCTATCTATTTACTGTCACACAGAAGAGGTTTTTTAAAACTTGAAGGCACATTTTGATCTAATATACCAGAGGATAAAGGATTCTTAGTAACCAACTGTTACCAATTTTCTAGACAACTTGTAGCTAGAATCGTTCATATTCATTCCAATTTGATTTCTGCCGGTTTCAGAGGATTATTTCAGGGGTCTTCTTACCTGGTTTTGATGAATATTGGTTGTTGTTTTTTTCCTGTTGAGATTATCAAGGGTACAAGTGTGACTCTGGTAATTAGAGACCACTATATGTTTGTTAAATTCTTGTCTGATGTGCTTTGTAGAATCAACTCTATTGACCATTTTATTGATCACTTTTTAAAAAGGGGGTCAATATTTTACTGGAGAGACAGAGATATATCTTTCAAGGAGGCAGTTATTTTTCCAATAGCTTGTTTGTCTGGGCATGTGTGTGCAATACACATGTGTGTTAATTAAGCAAACTGCTTTAAATCAGGGCATCAAACATGTAAAGATAAGTATCCAAGCAAGGAGTCTTGGATAATGTTAGTTTCTTGAAGCCATTGGCTTGGAGCAAGACAGGATTCCATATTCCTCCTTAGTACCTTTAAGCATATATTTTGGATCTATTGTTCTATTATGGGAAAGAGTAGATGAGAAATAGAATAGCTATTCTATTTTGCAAGACCAGTTGGTTGATTTATTGATTGGCTGCCTTCATTCATACAACTTTGGGCAACCTGTGTAAATAAAAGTAAAAACACAATCCATGATTCATTACACCAACAACGAAGCCAAATATCAGGGAAACATTTAACTAAAATATGATTCAAATAAGAAACCTCCCCCTCCCCAAATTTTAAAGATAGCAACAGTCCAGCAAGATAAACCTCAGACATTGTGGTGGTATTCAATCGGTTCTGTGGGCATGGCTTGGTGGGCGTGGTGTGGCTTGGTGGGCGTGGCTTGGTAGGTGTGGCAGGGCAGGGAATGGATACTGCAAAATCTCCATTCCCTCCCCACTCCTGGAGGAAGGATATTGCAAAATATCCATTCCCACCCCACAGTATTTGCCGATTCTCTGAACTAGTCAAAATTTCCTCTACTGGTTCTCCAGAACCTGTCAGAACCTGCTGAATAGCACCCCTGCTCATACATACAAAAGAAAACAAAAACAGCCCAAAGCACATATTCTAGTGGAGAGGAATTCCCTGAAGATGGGCTCCAGCATGAGTCTGAAAACTCAGAAGAAATCTCTGGTCCTGGTGACCAACCCTTCATTCATAAAACAAAAACACTTTCCTGGGGAACTAACAAATGGAGACCATCTGATGTGGGGAGAGAGGGCAGACAAAACAAAAAGGGTAGCTTCTGAAGTTCCTTCTCCTTCACAACTCCTCCTCCTTGTCCTCCTTGTCCTCCTTGTCCTCCTTCTCCTCCTTCTCCTCCTCCTCTTCTCTGTCTCCTTCTCCTTCTTCTCCTTCTTCAACTTCTTCTGCCATATCTGTCATCAGATATTTGGCAATCATGTTGGCGATCTTATTTTTGTCAACAGCCACATGAAAAGGTGCTGCTGAGTTTTGTCCAAACCAGTCCCTTAGGTTTTGAAGTCATGATGTTCTTCTTCTGCCTGGACCTCATTTGCCTTCGATCTTTCCCTGGAGGATTAAGTGAAGGGTGCCATATTTTTCTGGGTGTCGCCTCACATGTCCAAAATATTCTAACTTTCACTTTTTAATGGCTTTGATGATTTCCCTTCACTTTCCCAGGTGACTTATCACCTCCTCACTTGTGATTTTGTCAACCCAGTTTATATGTAACAGCCATCTGTAAATCCACATTTCACAACTCTAGGCTTGTGGAATTTAAAACATTGGTTGTCTGCACAGATATCTAGGACCTAAAACATGGTGGTATATATACATCAAAGCCAGTTCTTTGAACTGTACTCAGAAGCATATTGGTAACCAGAGCAAGCCAACATAATATGCTGGCTTATCTGGCTGACATGTTTAGTACCACCCAGAATTTTGAAGTGGTATTCAAAGTCAACCTCAGATACAATACTTTGCTATAAGACAATTTGCAGGTGATAAAAAGTGTGGTTGCCCACCAAGGTCTCTTATTGCAAAAACCACACAACTGGCAAACATAAATTCTCTGTCCTAATTTCTTTTTTTTTTCAAAAATCTTTTTTTATTTTAAAACAAAAAAAGAAAGCTAAAGCATACAAACATCATTTATTCAATCAAGTACAGACAGTACATCGGTAGGTTTGCATCCCTAGTGCCCTCTCCTCTCTTCATGATATTACTACATCTCCAAAATTTAATCTTATATAAAATATATCAGTTGTATCATCATTTAAAATATTTCAACATTTGCTTACATATGACCATTTTTTGTTATCTACCCATATCAAATAATATTGTTTTTCTTCCTGCTCTTTTATTTCAAATGTCAGTTTACTCATTTTGGCACAGTCCAACATTTTCCTAATAATTTCTTCATCCAAAGTTATCATTTCTTCTTTCCAATTTTTAGCAAATACAATTCTAGCTGTTGTTAGAAGGTTCACAATTAAATACTATAGTTCTTTGTTCTTTGTTATATATTTCTGATAATATCTCTGGCTTAAAGTCTATGTGTCTCTTGGTCATTTTTTCTAACCAGATGTGAATCTTAGTACAATTTCTCCTTGCTTCTAGGCATGTCCACCACATGTGGTAATAGGATCCTGGGGTCTGATGACATTTCCAACACTTCTCTGATTTGTTTTGGAACATTCTTGTGATTCTCAATGGGGATAAGTGCCACCTATAAAACATCTTATACTAATTTTCCTTATATGCTGTAGACATTGTCATTTTATAGTTATGAGACCACAATTTTTGCCATTATTCTAAATCAATCCCATAGTCAAAATTTTCCCCCATGCTACGATCATTTCTTTAACTTGTTCTTCTTCCAGTTTTAACTCTAACAAAAACCCAGTTTTCTGTGCTAATTTCAATAGCTGCCTGTTCATTTTGCATACACCTTTATCACATTACAGGATTCTGTTATATCATCCCTTGTCCATTTATGTTCATATTGTTAAGGCTGATACTTAAAAAGTTCCTCATCCTTGCTTGGCAGAAATTTTAATTTATTTTATTTGTCCAATTTACATGATGCTTAGCATGCAAAGACACTCTGGGCAAAACCAAACAAGCAAAAACCAGTTTGGTCTAGCAATTAAGGCACCAGGTTAGAAAGCAAGGGACCATGAGCTCAAGTCCCACCTTTAGCCATGAAAGGTTGACTTTGGGCCAGTCACTCTCCTCTCAACCCAACTCACCTAAGAGGGTTGTTGTGGTGGAGAAAATAGGAGGAAGAAGGTGTATTGGATAGGTTAACAACCTTGAGTTATTATAAAAATAACAAAGGAGGAAAATAAACAAAAGTTACCATTAATACAAAGCAAAACAAAGCAAGGTGCAGTGCAATCACTGTTGTCACCAATCACAGTCAACAATTCCACAATTAGGGAGCTCCTACTACTAGCTTATAGGGATGTGGTGGCTCAGTGGCTAAGATGCTGAGCTTGTCCATCAAAAGGTCGGCCAGCAGTTCAGCAGTTTGAATCCCTAGTGCCGTGTAATGGGGTGAGTTCCTGTTACTTGTCCCAGTTTCTGCCAACCTAGCACTTCAAAAGCACGTAAAAAAATGCAAGTAGAAAAATAGGGACCACCTTTGATGGGAAGGTTCCATGCGCCTTTGGCATTTAGTGATGCTGGCCACATGACCATGGAGACGTCTTTGGACAGCGCTGGCTCTTCAGCTTTGAAACGGAGATGAGCACTGCCCCCTAGAGTCGGGAACGACTAGCACATATGTGCAAGGGGAACCTTTTCCTTTACTACTAGGTTACATAACTGGTAGAAGAGCAGTTGGCCTTCTGAAAACATGTTTAAGAAGATGTACACCCCATAGGAATAAACATGACATACTGTGATTAACGTTGCCTTCCAATTCAGCAATTATAATGAATAAGGTAACATTTTGGTGTAACAATTAATATACATGATTAGGACTTGGGAGTTTCGATTTGAATCCAACATCATTTATGAAGTTCATTTGGTTTTGTGGACCAGCCATTCTGTCTATGCCCAGCTTCGCTCATAGAGTTGTTATGGTTACAAGGGAGGAAAAAGAAAGGAAGAAGTAAAGTTCTTGGAAGCAAATCAGGACAAGCATAAATCTAGGTAGCAAATAAATAGAAACCTGATCATTGTTAATAATTACGGTTATTAATCTTCATGAAGCATTTCAAATCAATGGCTCAGTTTGGGCTAGATGCAGTTTCTTAATCCAGGGCTGTTCACAATGGTTTGCTGGTCGCCTGTTTGCCCTAGGAGTAATAAAAGTTCATTCTGCAGAGGAAACAAAATAAAATTAAAAACAACTAAAATATCTGTAGTGTAGGAGCTTTGTTTAGTGAGAGAGCATAGTTGCCATGGCTGTGATAAGATCCCTTTGTCCCTTAGCAAATGCAAAAATTGGCTTGCCAGATTCCTCCTTGTAAAAGTTCTGTAATTTCTTTCTGTTCATTCTGTTGTTTGCTAATTATGGCAGAAAAGAAGAAGTCATATTGCAGCTTCTGGTGTCTACAAATGGCCAGTTGTGAACATTTGTCCTTATTTTAGGACCTTCCCTCTCTCTATCCTTGATTTTATGTAACTGCTTGTTTACAATGTACAGGCCATCCTTCTGTGGATGTAACTTGGAAGGGGTACCCTCTGTGGCACTTTTTCCCTCCTCCTGATTTTCCCTCAGTCCATCATCTTGCTCTACAACCCAGCTTAAGAACCATTCTACAGTTGCCAAATTTGGTCAGATATGCCCTGCGTTTTCACTGGGAGCAAATAAAAAGGCTTTCAGCAAATGAAAAATCCTCCGGGCCTGCTTGAAGATAAAGTTATCTCAGTCAAAGCATAACTTGCCATTTCTTGATGGACATGTTTTGAGAACATTTTCTTGGTTGTTTATTAAACCAGCTGTCATAAGTTGTAATCGGTAAAGGGGCATCTGGATGTTAAATAGCTCGTGGTTGCATGTTTTTAGCTCAAAACGTAATGTGCCCTGCCAGTTTTGTAAGAGACTTATAATGCCTTGAGTGATGGCCTTCATGGAATGTTTTTGAATCCTTCTGAAGTTGTTTTTCTTCCTTAATGTTTTAATACTTCACTAGAACATCTAGTGCGAGTTAATAACAATGAGCTAATCTAAAGTATGAGCTTCCTTCCCATGCTTAATTTTTTTTCACGAGATCTGCAAAAAGGACTCTATAAGTATTATTGGTGGTGTTTTTTTTTTAAAAAAAAATGTTATACTTGAGTAGCTTAGAAGTGCCAATGAAAACTTCACTAAATATTTGAGGACTCTGCTTGATGTTTTCAGAACTGATTTCTCTCCTGAGAGTTCACAAAAGGTGAGAGATGAAATAAAAAAGAAATTACTCTTTCCAATTTCCCTTTCAATTCCCTGGGAGCTCAAATTGAGGTAGAAGACTCAAAGTATCTAGAATGAAAGAAGTGGTAAGAATGCTCTTCTATTCCATGGGAGTGTTTTTCTGTGTCTGGGGCCAAGGTGAGCAGCCAAGCTCAAAGTGAAGTGAATCAGTTTTAGGAAATTCAGGTAAGGCCTCCTGGGGCAGAGAATGAATTAACTGGAATACAAGGATGCAAAAAAGGAAGAAAGAGATTTACACCCATTTAAGTCTTATAGACAATTCCCATCTTAATCTTCAGATTTATATCTGATTTTTAAAAATTTCTAAATATCCTATATGGATCTGTGTCCTCCTTTGTATGTTAATGATAATTTTATTTTATTTATTTTATTTTTCCCAGTTTTGATCTAATGTGAATCTCTGGTTATGTGTGCCATGGAGCCATTTTGTGAATGTTTATAAAACTTAGGTTGTCATATTAGATTAGATTAGATTAGAATTCTTCATTGGCCAAGTGTGATTGGACGCACAAGGAATTTGTATTTGGTGCAAATGCTGTCAGTGTACATACAAAGAAAAGATACACTTGTCAAGAATCATAAGGTACAACACTTAATGATAGTCATAGGGAACAAATAAGCAATCAAACCATACTAGAAAACAATCAATATCAATCGTAAGGATACAAGCAACAAAGTTACAGTCATACAGTCATAAGTGGGAGGAGATGGGTGATAGGAATGATGAGAAGATTAATAGTAATGCAGACTTAGTGAATAGTTTGACGTGATGAGGGAATTATTTGTTTAGCAGAGAGATGGCATTTGGGAAAAAAACTGTCCTTGTGTCTAGTTGTTCTGATGTGCAGTGCTCTATAACGTCCTTTTGAAGGTAGGAGTTGAAACAATTAAGTACCAATGAATAGAGAAGCATTGTCATAAAACTTCAAGTAACTGGCAGCCACCACTGTCTTTATCCTGGCTTATTACTACTTGACTAACTGGTAAAAATGGAATATTGTTGCTTTCGGGTTTTTTATTTGTTTGTTTATCTAAGTGACAGTAATAAGATGCTTGGCTGTGTAGTTTATGCTGATAAGATTAAATCATAAATTTATGAGGTAGTAGACTTGCGAAATATTGATCATAACTGATTTCTTTAACATTGTTTTTGTATAGACCTTATTCCTTTAGATTAGATTTCCTTGGGTATCCTTAATGTTCTCCTTTATCTATTCTTTCATGTGTACACTAAATATTGGAGACAACATAACTGCATTTGCTGTTCTCCATTTTGCAGTCCATTAGATCTTGTTCTCCAACAGACTTGATAATACAAAACATCAAAAACACAGTCGCACATAGTAAAGCATGGGTGGACATACAGCATCTACCATTCCTAAATCAAGAATCACTGAATGCAAAATCATTCACCAGTAGGTTTTAGGAAGACGCTGTTATTATAAAACTAGCTGGACACCCATGCTTTGCTACAAAACCAGGTGCTCGGGCTTGATAAATTGACACTTGCAGCCTGAAACTTAATGTAGAAATGTGTAACCCTGTAGGATCAGAGTGTGTTAATATAATGCAACTGGCAGTTGGAACAGAGGGGGAGGGGGAGTAGAATGTCCCAGCCTGCAGCATCCATCGGTAGTCATCTGGCTAGCATCCTGTCAGTATGTGAGAGAGTTGAGGGGTGTTTGGAAACTTAAACAGTATTTGCTGTGCGAGCAAGAAGGAGACAGGAAGGAGGCTGGGCGTGGCTTAGCTCAACTTTCTGCAGTAAAGCTGCTTACTGCTGTGAAAGTAAAACTGAAAGTGAAACTCCTCTGCTTGTGTTTTGCATTTGGAACAGATTTCTTTTGAGGTGGGGAGGGGGCATACAACTCCTTAGCATCAGAGTGTGTTAATAATAATATAGGAAATACTAATGCTTTGATGGTCATTTCGAAAAATTCTTTCTTAGTGAGCACCTAGAAACCAAGAGGAACAAATGTGGCAGATTTCAAGTTTGTAGGCTTTACAGTTCTGGAGATTTCATGATTAATGCATGAGTGGTTTTTGCTTTTATATATAGAGATTTCAAAAGAATGTACTAAAAACATATCTCACTTCCCAGTCTCCAAAACTTAAAGAGGTATATCATATTGGATTCTAATGAAGGATTTGTAGATTTCTTGAACAGAAAATTCAAAACCTGCTCTCTAGAAGAAGCGAAATATACCTTTAATTTACCTCAAGGGTTATCTTGTCCTATGGATTGATAGGATTCTTCTGATTAAGATATTGTGATTTAATCAAGTTGTTTCTTATTGCTTCAGAGCCTTGACCAGAATATCATTTTCCATATCTATTACATGTACAAAAGGCTCTTCTAGATATTGGAACTATTAAGTTCTTTCTGTGGATAGTTGCTTTATATTGAAAAAAAGGAAAGCTATACTCCACCCATAGATTTTGAATTTGGGTCAGTCACTGGGACCAGAGCTTTACTCTTCTGAGCTTTCGGAGCCCACCTTCAGGGAACTTTTCTCTACTGGAATATGTGCTTTGGGCTGTTGTATGAGGCATGTTTATGCGGTGCCTTCTTATTGGCTGATTAGTGTGTTGATGGCTGGCAATTGGCTGTCATTTCCTTGTGCTGCCGAGCCCTCAGCTCCTGAGTATTTGATAAACTGGTGGTAAGCCAGCACTCCTGTTAATTGACAAGAGAATATGAAAGTCTTTCGGTGTGTTTCTTTTGATGATGTCAAACATGCCGTCCACGTAGCAACACCAGAATTTAGGTGTGCAGTTTTGAAATGCACGGTATTCTAGTTCACACAGGACAGTTTCTGCAGCAATTCCTGATATTGGGGATCCCATGGGTATCCTTTTTATTTGCTCATACATTTCCCTTTTGAAGTGAAAAGGGTATGTTGGCAGTATTGGAGTAGCTTCATGATTTGTGTCCTGGTTAGGTTGTTCTCATCTGTGTTGTATTCTACTTCTAGTTTTTTTAAAAAAATCAATTAATTTATATGCTACGTGGCTGTGTGTGGATGTAATTAGGGATACTACATCAAAGAAGACCATGATCTCATCAGGAGCCACATTTAAGCCTTGCAATTTTGTCAGAAATTTGTGGAAGATGCGTCTGTGCTTTTCCCAACTTTGAGCATGTGCCATTCAAACCATTGTTAAAACAAAATACTCGCTCAACTGCTCTGGACCAAACTAAACTCTGATAGTCTTGAAAAGCTTTACAGCTCAAACTTGTTACAAATCTTTATTGTAAACTAGAGTGAAGCTGCTTTATGGAGTTGATTGCTCTCTCATCATAAAACATGGGACCTTCTTATACACATGGTAGTTTATTTAAGGCATCTCTTTCTTTTGTTAGTGATTTAACACATATTTAGCCTTGTGCTACTCAGTCTTAGACCTAAGGGACTGTAGGTTGTTGACATAACCAACATATCTGCTCTGAAAAATTGGTGAGAAATTTCATTCATTGGTGATGCTCAACAATTGTTATCATTTCTTCCTTTACCTCAGTTGCAAGATTGCTGTCCTAAGTACTGAATCCTGAATTCCTACCTAGGCACTGAATTCCTAGGCACTGAATCCTAAATTCCTAGGCACTGGTGTCTGAATTCATAACCATGCTTCTGTCCACAGTGCTAAGGACCCAAGTTAAGCTAGGATTTCTGGATTTATCCTCTCTTTCATTTGATCTATTTGATTTGCTCAGTAATGAAGCAGGATACTGATTCCTATAAATCAAAACCTGGACATTCTTACTTGTTTATTATTATTTTGCAAAATGGGAGTGCAGAACTACACAGTGCAAAACTGACTAAAAGACAAAGCACATCCAACTCACCGTGCCCCCAATACTCCACAAAACAAAATTAACCAAGCTAACTCTGCCAAAGCAGAAAAGGGAAAAAAACCCCAACAACATTGCAGATTACAATTAATCCCATGTTGGCCTGGTATGCTTACGTATTTCATGAGCTAATAAAAATGGTAAATTACATCATGCAATTTGAAGACCTTCTAAAACACAATAGTATTTATCACAGTTTTGCTCTCTTTCATTATTTCAGCATTCACACAGAAGAGGGAAATGAATTCAATTTAGGAGGAGTGTAAATTTCTTTTTTAATTGAGGAGGCTACATCATATTGTCCAACACTGCAGAGATTTTCAAAGTAAAAGCAGAATGGTTGACTCATGAGGCCCACTGTGAAAAGCAGTTAGTCATTTGGCCTTTTTGAAACAAATGAGAGAACCATTGGAATTAAATTTTCAGAGATAGATTAGGAGACAGAAATATGGTTACAAATGGACAGCTTGTTCTCTAGTTGCATTCATGAAACATAAAGAATCCTTCTAAAAGGTTGCTCGTGAATTTCTCCTAGAGGTCTATGACAACTTGTCATGGCCAACCTGCCATGGCCAACTCACCATGGCCAACTTGTTGTGGGACAGTTCATCACAGCCAACCCGCCATAAGACAATTGTAGCAGGACAAATGAAACTTGAAACTTGGATTTCATCACTGGTACAGAGATTATGTTATTTTTGTCTGTGTTTAAATCAGCAATCTGAAACAAAAAGCTGAACATTTAGAAACCTACCTTAAGTTCAGCTGCAGCCATCAGAGATTTCCTGTGGCTATTGGACAAAACTTTGAAAAACTTTGGCAGATTCATTCACCAATAAATTTGGGAGAGAAAACAGATTTAACAATCCTAGCAACGTTCTGCTTTTGAATCCTAAATTCTTCTGTTCTTTTTTTGGTCTAGATGCCAGGTAGTGTTAGCTTACAAACTCAATAGTGAGAGATGTCAACACCTTTAGAATCTATTAATATACACCACTGCTTCAAATAATTCAACAACCTCTTCATGCTGTGCTCCTATCCCTATCATTATTATTCTTATTTGTCCTTTATGATTTCTGTATCCACTCAATAGAGGAAAAGCCATTAGGTGACAAGGAGAACTTATTATACTACCACCGGTGACTTTTGGCATCTAAAGAATGATAAATGCATTCATCAGTGACATAGCCTTTAAATGATCGTTTACCAGCATAAGCATTCAAGAGAAACAGTAGTTCATTTATTTTCAAGGGAGGAAATTTCTCCTCCAAATTGAAGTTCCAATTCAGTATGATCTATTGTTCCTTGAACAAGCCACTGATTCTTTTAAAAGTTAACGCCTTCTGGAAGAAAGCTAGATGGATATTCTGAAATTTTCAGAAGAAGCAAGCATGCAAAGATATAATACGCCGTTTCGCTGAAAATAAGACATCCCCTGATAATAAGCCCAATCGGGTTTTTGAGCGCATGTGCTAAAATAAGCTAAAATAAGAGCTGGAAATCAGGTAAAATGGCAAGAGGAGTCCCATCTTGCTCCACGCACCCCAAAATAAGAAGACCTCTCCGAAAATAAGGCCAAGCACTTATTTCAGGGTTCAAAAAAAATATAAGACAGGGTCTTATTTTCAGAGAAACAAGGTACAAAAGTATAATTTGTTTATTGACAAGTAGAATAAGCTACTTTCTTACAAGTTGTGGAATAGGTTACTCCGCTTAGATTTACTGTATATACCATGCTAAATGATAAACTTTACAATGTGGCTAAATTGAGATATTTCAATAAGCCAAGACAAACAAGCAAAATATCACATTATAGCTTAGTGTAAAGTGTGATCCATGTAACAAATGCACCTCATAGTCCCAGTCTGAAAAAGCACCCAAATTGTGATAATATTAACATGTAGCCATTTCAAACCTTTACAATCTAGACTTCTTGGTCCCCAGTGGGTTTGGTAATTCACAAGGAACAACACAGAATGAGATAGAAGAGAAAGAAACCATAAATCAGTTTGTTCTTAACCTAAGTTGATCTTGAAAAGTTGAGCAGGACAAATCTCATTTAGAGAATTACTCCTTGAATGGACTAATTCTAGAGTAAGAAATTTAAAAGAAATGTTTCAGGAAAAGAAGATGGCAAACCACTTTTATATTGTTGCCAGAAGAAAAAAAATATATGAGATGGACATGTCCATGAAGACATTAGAGGTTGAGCTTAAATTGAATAAAGTTTTACAGGAGAGAGCTGTAAAACTATTTCATCTGGTATTTCCCCTTCTGTGTTCATCTGGAATTATTTCTCCAATTCTCAAATGTTTGGTGTTATTTTGTGTGCATATTTGTTTTTTTTTAAAAGATTGTTCATAGTTTGTTTCCTTTTGGTTGAGGGAGAAGCTCAGATCCCCAATGTGGTCTGTATTTGTTTATTTCTACAGAGATTAAAGAAGCTACTGGGGCTTTAAAAATAATACATATTTTAATAGTATTGAGCATTTGTATTGTTGACTTTTATTAAGACTGTCATAACACCTTTCTGTCTCACAGAGATTCATAGAAGTCCTCTTGTTCTTCCCTTTTATTAAAAAAAAACATTTGCCTCTATCAAGGTGTGTTTATGTATACATAGTTACTGTATATTCTTCTGTGATGGAACTTCTGTGTCTCAGATTATTTGTTTTGTCATCGTTGATGAGTCTGTGGGGATAGAACACAATCTGATTGGAATAAAATTGCAGTTAATCCCTGCCATCTCTCTTGAAAGATGCCAAATAGGAAAGGGGAGATAGGAATTAGTTGAACCCATTTTGAGATGGTGACCGAGGTTATACTAAATCATCATTTCTGCAACATTTTAATAATTTGCCTACAATTATATGGATACCTGCAGTGCACCAAGCTATCGTGGTTTGTTTGCAACTCATTATATCGTCACCGCTATTGGCTCCACGGAACTGGGCTGAACCAGGCTGAACCGACCACTGGAGCCGAGTCAAGATAAGATAGCTTTGGTATACTATATATAGATAGTGCTAGACTTATGACCACAATTGAGCCCAAAATTTATGTTGCTAAGTGAGACATTTAAGTGAGTTTTGCCCCATTTCTTACACAATTGTTGTTCATCATTGCAGTTGAATCATTGCAGTTGTTAAATTAGTAGCAAGGTTGCTAAGTGAATCTGGATTTCCCTTTACTTTGTTGTCAAAAGGTCGCAAAAGTTGACCCTAGGACACTGGGGCCCCCAGAAATATGAGTCAGTTGCCAAGTGTTTGAGTTTTGATCACTTGGCCATGGGGGAATGCTGTAATGGTTATAAGTGTGAAAAACAATCATAAGTCACTTTTTTTCAGTGCCATTTGTAATAGAATGGTCATTAAGTGAACTATTGTAAGTGAATGGTCATTAAATGAATTATTGTAAGTGGAAGACTCCCAGTATTTTTATGGATATATGTATGCATTATGATGGCTGATCATCTGAAATAGGCAACTGGAAAAAGCAACATCAGTCTTCAAAGGGTAATATGCAGATTTATGGGGATACATTTAATTCATAACCCAGCCCATATAATAATCTTAAATGTCTTTGCTGGAGACATGGACTAGTACCCAAAGATATTGCTACAGATAAAAATAACAAATTCATATTAAAGAAAAATGTATATCTCCACCATAGCAGTAGTGGAAACTCATCCTATGTTCTTTGTCTGTTGTTCATTGTGGGCCCACATAATTATGAACCTAATTATCTTTAACTTTGACATGAGAAAATAATTTTGAATCCTAACAATGACTTTATATCCTCACACATATTTTATGATACTTAAGAAATTGCATCATAGGAGATAAAATTAGTGCATTTAATGACTTTTTTAAAAAATGGGAAAAGTGACATAGATTTTTGAAACATTCTTAAAGATGGTTTTATTATTTTTATTATAATGAGTTTATTATTATTATTATTTTTAAAAAATCACATGGGAGTTTCAAATAGCTGGCTTGCTAATGCACTTAATTTATTTGCCACATGTACTATTGATTTTAACAGGAGAAAATAATTACTGTGTTAGTGAATTACTAACATTAAGGAAGAAATGAATTAACAGATTAACTTGTGTTTAGACCTCCAGCAGCAAAAGTGAAGATAAAGAAAGAAAGAAAAAAAGAAAGAGAAAAGAAAAGAAAAGAAAAGAAAAAGAAAAGCTTGATTTTCTTTCTGCTGTTATGTGATATCTCACATTTCAGGTGGCTCTTTGTGCGTAAGCAAGATAAATATGTTTAAATTTAATAAATTTAAAAGAATTATCATGAAGTACATTGAAGAATTTACCAACATCTTCAACCAGTGATCAAGAGTGTGAAGTCTCTGTATCTATATAGCCTTTCCAACGAAGAAAGAAAAGCTAGTTCTTCAAGATTTTTCATCAGTGAGACTTTTAATATCGCCACATATTTCTAATGCTCAGTTAGTATTTTGGAATCATTAAATAGAAGCAGATTTCATTCATTGGTGATGCAATGAGAGATAACTATATTTAGTATTTCTGTTTGTGTTTGTATCCTTGTGAGAAGGAGAGGCAAGACGATGGTGAGGAAACATGACAAGACTGTCCTCGTATATAGTAACATAAGCTGCTGTGAAATCTGCAGTGTGCTGCTAGAAATCAAAAGACTGATTTGCAGAGATGAGTAAATCCTCAAGCTGCGGAACGTACTTGAAAAGTGATTAATCATGATTCCAGTGAAAATGCCTAATATCCAGAGAATAGAGAGTAACTTACTATTCAGGCAGCATACTCACAAAGAATCCTATCTTAGTTGATTTTCACAGTTTGGCGGTTCATCAGAAATGATGCTTCTATCTTTCCTTGTTATTCTAAATACCATCATTAGATTAAATAGCCCTTTGCCAGGACTGCAAATGAAGCAAAATAGAATAAGATCAAATTTGGATGGCTTCATATATGTGTAACTCTGTCCCCCCAAAAAACTGAAACTCAAAACTTTCCCACATTGACCAATCAGAATAGAGCTGGAAGGGACCTTGGAGGTCTTCTAGTCCACCCCCCTGTGCTCAAGTAGCCATTTCAGATAGGTAGGTGTCTAGTCTCTTCTTAAAAACCTCCAGTGATGAAGCACCTACAACTTCTGAAGACAAGCTGTCCCCCTGGTTAATTGTCCTCATTGTTAGGAAGTTTATCCTTAGTTCCAGGTTGCTACTCTCCTTGATTAGTTTTCACCCATTGCTTCTTGCAACTTGACCCCTCTTCTTTGTGGCAGCCCCTCAAATACTGGGAGACTGCTATCATAAATGTCTGAGTAACAAAGGTGGCTCAGCGGCTAAGATCAAAAGTTAGCAGTTAAGCGGTTCGAATCCCTAGTGCCGCATAACAGGGTGAGCTCCCGTTACTTGTCCCAGCTTCTGCCAACCTAGCAGTTCAAAAGCACATAAAAAAATGCAAGTAGAAAAAGAGGGACCACCTTTGGTGGGAAGGTAACAGCATTCCGTGCGCCTTTGGCATTTAATCATGGCGGCCACATGACCACGAAGACGTCTTTGGACAGCGCTGGCTCTTTGGCTTTGAAACAGAGATGAGCACTGCCCCCTAGATTCAGGAACGACTAGCACATATGCGCAAGGGGAACCTTTACCTTTACTTTCTTACAGTTTTGAAGATCCATTACAGGTGCTTTGAAATTTTGCTTATCTCTGAGGGCTAACAGAAGACATGGGTAGAACAGTTGGTTGGACTAAACAGAGTGATTTACACCTTTGCAGAAACATATGTACGATTTTCAGCCTGCATGCAAATTTTGTCAGTTGTGTATTTTAAGGCCGTTCAATAGATCTCGGATGAAAATACCATATGCAGTGGGGGAGGGGGAGAAAGCTGAGTAGCTGAATGAGTGCAATAAACAAATTGCTTATTTTTAATTGCAGCTACACACGGACATGGATCCAGGGAGCAGTAAGATCAAGTACATCTTGTCAGGTGATGGTGCTGGGACTATCTTCGTGATCAATGACAAGACAGGTGACATCCATGCCATGAAAAGACTTGACCGGGAAGAGAAAGCAGAGTACACGTTGACTGCTCAAGCAGTAGATAGGGATACAAACAAACCACTGGAGCCTCCTTCGGAATTCATCATTAAGGTCCAAGACATTAATGACAACCCACCAGAATTTGTAGATGGCCCGTATCATGCGACTGTTCCAGAAATGTCCCTTGTAGGTACGTATGACTAAAAGAATGAGATTTCCACATTTCTTCACAAAGCATTTTTGTTCCTCCTTGCTTTGGCATTTCCAGATTTGTATTCGAGTGAGCTTTCTTTTCCAAACAATTAGTTTTCATCCCTCTGAAAGATGAAATTGTTTGGTGAACAATTAGGTTGTTTTGCATTACATTTCAGGTGTTGTGAGAGTTAGTGTTGCTGGAGCTGTTTATCAATATTTGTTCCGGCACATCTTTGCGATACCATTAGTGTTAGGTTAATATTTATCTATCTGGAGAATTTCTTTTTTTTCTAGTTCATGTGCCGCACTTAGGATCTATGGTTACGTGTTAACATCTCCTGCCCGCCCACTTCTTTTGAAATATAATTAGCTCACAGTGGTTTTGTGAAAAATGTATCTGAGAGCAAAAAGTCCATTGTTGGATTTTACTCAATTAGCTGTTTGAACTAAGAGAAGATAAAGCAAAATAAGAAGCACTGAAAACACAGATAGTGATACAGTTAGAAATTCTGATAGACACAATGATCTACATCAGCAGTGAAATCCTCCCCAGTTCTAACTGGCTTGCTGAACCGCTAGTGCCGGCAGCGGGGGGCTCCACCCACCTACCGGGATATCATTACATCCCAGTTTTTTACGCAGGTTCTGCGCATGTGCAAAAGAGGCATAGCGCACACAAGCTCCGGTGCGCTTCTGTTCCCGAACCGGTAGCGAAGGTATGTGGATTTCACTGCTGATCTACATTTTTAGATGCAAATGTCCAGTTGGCTTTTCTTTAATAGAGATAAATGCAATGTCACTTCAAATTTTCAGATAAATTTGCATATTAAACCATGAAAGGGAGCCTGAGTGGTGTAGGAGGCTAATGCCTCCTACTAAGGCAGCATTTAACATCCAGCTGCCTGCAATTACTGTGAGTTCAATTTCACCAGGCCCAAGGTCGACTCAGCCTTCCATCCTTTCTAAGGTAGGTAAATTGAGGACCCAGTTTGTGGGGACAATAAGCTGTCTTTGTATAAAATATACAAAAGTATGAAGGCTATTGCTTAACGCATTGTAAGCCGCCCTGCGTCTCCGGAGAAGGGCAGCATATAAATCAAATTTTAAAAAAAAATAAAAAATGTGGCATATCAAATATGAAGTGGCCCATTGGTTTCCCTGTAAGTAAAAACTGCTTTATTTGGAGTAATGTGATCACTAATGAGTCTGAAAATATGTTCTATGATCTTAAGCTTTCAGTTTAATCTACCTCAAGGAGGATAAAAGTGAAGATTTCAAATGCATCCTTGAGCTTTTGGTAGAAAATGGATATTAATTAAACTACACAAACAAAGCCTGCTGCTTTATAGATCTTATTTTGCATTATAATAAAGACAGACTGAATCATGTAGACCCAGCTTCAAATCTCCACATTGTTGTGAAAGTAAATGACATGACTTGGGCCATCAGGCTATTTTTTATTTTATTTTTATTTTTTTGTTGCCTGTTACTTCACAGACCTATTAGAATAAAGTACAGGATATATAATTATATAACAATGACAGATTCAAATGAGAAATGAAACCTCCCCAGTGACACTTCAAATGAGAAATGAAACCTCCCCATTTTCCTCGGTATACACCTTGTTAACTAGGAACTGAAGAAGGTTTTGTAAAGCCCTGTTTACCATTTCTCATTTTGCTTTGCAAATTCTATCTCTGTCTGTCTGTCTCTGTTTCTCTCTCTCCCTACCTCTCTCTATGTCTCTATCTCTCCCCTACCTCTCTTTCTCTCTCTGTCTCTCTTTCCCTACCTCTCTCTGTTTCTCTCTCCCTACCTCTCTTTCTCTTTCTGTCCCTCTCTCCCTACCCCCTCTCTCTCTGTCTCTCTCTCTGTCTCTCTCTCCCTACCTCTCTCTCTGTCTCTCTCTCTCTACCTCTCTCTCTCTGTTTCTCTCTCTCTCTACCTCTCTCTGTGTCTCTTTCTCTCTCTCCCTACCTTTCTCTCTCTGTTTCTCTCTCTCCCTACCTCTCTCTGTGTCTCTGTCTTTCCCCCTACCTCTCTCTCTCTGTCTCTCCCTACCTCTCTTTCTCTCTCTGTCTCTCTCTCTCGCTACCTCTCTTTCTCTCTGTGTCTCTCTCTCCCTACCTCTCTCTGTGTGTCTCTCTCTCTCTTTCTGTCTCTCTCTCCCTACCTCGCTCAGTGACTCTGTCTTTCCCTCTACCTCTCTGTCTCTGTCTCTGTCTCTCTCTCCCTACCTCTCTCTCTGTTTCTCTCTCTCCGTACCTCTCTGTGTCTCTGTCTCTCTCTCCCTACCTCTCTCTCTCTCTCTCTCTCTGTGTGTGTGTGTGTCTCTCTGTCTTTTCCCCTAACTCTCCCCCTACCTCTCTCTGTGTGTCTCTGTCTCTGTCTCTGTCTCCCCCCCCCCCGTGCCCATAGACATTCTGAGGAAATCTTGTTTTATTTGAAGGTAGCCAACAATGTGACTTTCAGCAATTTCTATTAAGCTGTCAAGGCTATCTGCCCATAAATGTTTACTTGGAAAAATGCCTGGATTCTCAGTGTTGGGTCCTGCCTTGGATCTAAAAAAAACAAACAATAGACTGTCCTATTGCAGTTTTAAAGCAGAAGTACCGCCATCCACATTGAGTGTGAGAGGCCAATGGTGCTCTTTTTCTGTCAGCCAGCACAATGAGGTCTAAAAAAGCGATTGTCTGTACTAACTGGAGTGGGCCCAGAAGCATTTGTAAAGTTGAGATTGAGCTGGCTTGTCAATTGAGCTAGCTCTTCCGTAGGTTTGAATGCTTTTGCTCCTTTCAATTGCTTCTGCCAAAATTGGCATAGGAGTTCTCCATTACTGTGTCGGTGTCCATGACTCAAATGTGTGCTTAATATGTTAAGCTTCTTTAATTATACCCCAGGGCACTGAAGGCCTATGGCTTAGACATTTATATATTTTTGCCAGCACATTGGCAAGAGAATGCAAGCACTTGGCACTAAAAAGAGAAAAGAACAAAGAAAATGTGGAATGTTGGGTGAATGTTAATAATGGCTACAATTCAAAGCAAAGCATATGAAAGATAGCTTCCTGGGTAAGATGATGTTCATCAAATGAGTAGTTTATTGTGTTAAGCTATACATTTCTGTCAGCAGGAGAATAAGATGTTTCTTGTAGTTTGCAAAATTAAAAAAAAAACTTGGTAGAAAATCTGTGGAGGACATTGCTGTTTCTTCATCCTTTTCTAGGTTGATTTTCAAAGACTATGGAGAAGATGGTGATGGTCTGGAGACTTATTGTATGGAGCAGGAATGGCTCCATACAATAAGACCTCATCTTTTGATTGAGATGTTTGTAAAATAAGAAGATGAGCATCCGAAGGAGGGATGAAGGCAAAGGACGACATGTATAGGATTCCATAATGGTGGAAATGAGGCAACCATTGGTGCAATGAAACTGTGATGATGTCATTTTGAAGTCAGAATAGCTTGTAATGGAGAACCCTGAATGAGAAGAGAAACTTTATGGATTGAGAGGTGACAGTGCTTCTTTGAGATACATTTCCACTTACTTTCTTCTCACAGCAATCAAGATCTGTGTAATTTTGTCCATTTCCCCCCCTTATAAATATGATTTTTCCCCCTTATAAAAGCAATGATTATTATTAATCATATTTCTATGCCACCCACTCTCCGAGGACTCTGGGCGGCTTACAACAATCGACAGCATACTAAATAGCATATTGTCCCCAACAGTCTGGGTCCTCATTTTACCCACCTTGGAAGGATGGAAGGCTGAGTCAACCTGATTCAATAAATAGGAGTAGATGGGGAAGCCCACACCACTATTAGATTTGGGTTCATTAATAGCAATAACGCTTAGACCTATATATCACTTTACAGCCCTCTCTAAGTGGTTTACAGAATCAGCATATTGCCCCCGACAATTTGGGTCCTCATTTTACCTCACCTCGGAAGGATGAAAGGATGAATTAACTTTGACCCAGTGAGATTTGAACTGCCAAATTGCAGTCAGCAGAAATAGCCGGCAGCACTGCACTCTAACCACTGTGGCACTGAGGCTCATTTTACTAGCTTGAATTTAATATATATATATATATTAGTCCATCTAATCATTCCCATGAATGGTGCTTAAAGTAATTTTTCCTACTGCCTGGTTTTAAAAGAAACCCATGCTTATTTTGCTATGATTTTATAATGCCATAGCGAAGTCTGTGTGAGCTTCCTAAAGAGTTTTCTAAAAAGCTTCCCCCCCCCCCCCCAACAAAAGAAACTTCTGTTTTTCTACATTTTGTTCAGAGTGCTTGAGTATTTTCTTTTGAATGTCTTTACAATGCTTTTCGGTGTACTTGATCAACGGACATAATGGAGAAGGCAATAGTTGATGGTGTTTTCTGATACACCCCCCCCCCCCCACACACAAACCCACACACACACACACACTTCCATTGTTCACCCTGACTGCCCAATGAGACTAATTTCCTTCTGATCTCTTTCTTTGGAATTTTATTGAAATGCATGCCACAACCTAATAAGGCTTTTGAAGGGGTGAATGCTCAGAGAAAAAAGGGACACACACTCAACACTCTTGCCTTTATTTGGCAACTTAAGCCAACTTAAAGGATACTTTAAAAGGGGATTTTTCTCCCATTCAACAGAAGAAGTTATTTTATTTATTTTGTCAAACATATATAGGATTACATATAAAAGTATAAGCATGATTGTGAATACATGAAATGTATATGCATGTTTATGAATACAGGATAAGGATATTTATTTATTTATTTATTTATTGTTCATATTTATTTATTTATGTATTGTTCATATTTCTATGCCGCCCACTCTCCAAGGACTCTGGGCGGCTTACAACAATCAACAGTATACTAAATAGCATATTGCCCCCAACAATCTGGGTCCTCATTTTACCCACCTCAGAAGGATGGAAGGCTGAGTCAACCTTGAGACGGTGAGATTTGATCTGCTGATCTGCTGAACTAGCAATCAGCTGAAGTAGCTGCAGTTTAGCACTCTAACCACTGTGCCACGTCAGCTCTTGAATAAATGGGGACAGTAGGACAGGGTTGGTAGGCACATTGGTGCATTTATGCACATCCCTTACAGACCTCTTAGGAATGGGGTGAGGTCAGGGCTGAAATCCTACTATTGGCATCAGTTCGCCGAACTGGTAGTAATTACCCCTTGTTGGCCCCACCCATGCCCAGCTGGTCGCTGCTCACCTCTTCCGGCCACTCGATATTCCACAGAATTCAATGTTAAATGCAGCAGAGAGAATGCTAACTTTTCTTCCTCCATTCAGAAAAAAGCTATTGCAACCTGTTCCTTTAAGGTAGTCCCCAGGAGGGAGGGGGATGTGGGTGGGGGGAGCAGCTGGAATGGAGCCATTTTTATGAAAGGCAGAAAAATGGGGAACGGGATTTTCCTGCCTGTCATCCAATCTCAGCACAGATGGAGAGAAGGACGGTAGGCAGGAATATTCCCTTCCCATGCCTGGGTAGGCAGGCATCCCTTCCTGCCAAGGAGTGGTTGGGAGGGGAAGGGCCAATGAGTAGCCCCTTGATGTGAG
Organism: Masticophis lateralis; assembly: GCA_030761175.1. NCBI lineage: Eukaryota > Metazoa > Chordata > Lepidosauria > Squamata > Colubridae > Masticophis > Masticophis lateralis. The sequence continues at coordinate 15,103,413 of JAUDYJ010000010.1, forward strand.
TGATATTGAGTTGGCCATGCCTACCCAGTCACATGACCTCCCCCCAACAAGCCACACCCACAGCACTGGTAGGGGATTTTTTTTTTAAATTTCACTACTGGGTAAGGTCAACAGTAGACAGTCTAAGGTTAAAGTTATGGGGGTTTTGGAATGAAACAACAGAGTCAGGGAGTGCATTCCAGGCATTGACCACTCTGTTGCTGAAGTCATATTTTCTGCAATCGAGTTTGGAGTGGTTTACTTAAGTTTTATCTATTGGGTGCTCATATATTGTTGTGGTGAAGCTGAAGTAGTCATTGACAGGTAGGACATTGTGGCAGATAATTTTATATACTACACTTAGGTCAGACTGAAGGTGGCATAGTTCTAAGTTGTCTAAACCCATAATTATTAGGACAACAGGGCTGTTTTCACCTGCATCTAACAGTGGTAGTTATTTCAGTCCTTAGGAACTCTTCCAAATCAAGTCAGTCCCTTCTACCTCAGTGTCTGTGAAGATACTCATTCATCCAAGTAATATCTGTCCCAAAAGCGTTTGCTTTTTTCCCCCAAAAAGTCAACTTGGACTGTTTTTCTCTTGAGGAAGAAGAAAACAGCAATATTTTGCTTGTCATCCAAGAATCTTCTTGGATTCAGGGTGGTGTGGTGGGTGCGATGGAAGGATTAGTTCTGACAAGATGGGGCAGAGAAGGGAGTGTAAGATTATAGAATAGAATAACAGAGTTGGAAGGGAGCTTGGAAGTCTTCTAGTCTAACCCCCTGCTTAGGCAGGAAACCCTTCACCACTTCAGACAAATGGTTATCCAACATCTTCTTAAAAACTTCCAGTGTTGGAGAAGTCACAACTTCTGAAGGCAAGTTGTTCCACTGATTAATTGTTCTGTCAGGAAATTTCTCCTTCATTCTAAGTTGCTTCTCTCCTTGATTACTTTCCACCCATTGCTTCTTGTCCTACTGTCAGGTGCTTTGGAGAATAGCTTGACTCCCTTTTCTTTATGGCAGCCTCTGAGATATTGGAACACGGCTATCATGTCTCCCCTAGTCCTTCTTTTCATTAAACTAGACATACCCAGTACCTACAACTGTTCTTAATACGTTTTAGCCTCCAGTCCCCTAATCATCTTTGTTGCTCTTCTCTGCACTCTTTCTAGGGTATCCACATCTTTGTATGTGTAATTCTTTGCAGTCATCTGGTCGTTATCACTCTCCCTGAGAGCTCTTGAGGTCATTTGGAGGCCGGGTTTGTCTAAGCCCTCAGGATCAACTGTATCAGGTTGCAGATGGGGATGGAATCTTGTTGGAACTGCCGAAAGGTAGTTGTAGGCAGGAGATAGGTAGGTGTCTTAGCCTTCCTCCTCTGTTGAGAGATAGCTGCTCAATATTAACATAAAAGGCCTCTTTTACCTCACTTCCAAACCAATGGTCCTCTCTATCCAGAATAATCCAGAAGATTCTTGGATGAGAAGGAAAGCATTTTCTTCTTCTTCCTAAAGGGGGGAAAAACAACAACAACCCCCAATCCAATTGCCTTTTGAAAAAGCACCTTTGGGACATTCTCACTTAGCATTCCGGTTCCCATAGTAGCTGTGCCTCAGTGTTGTTTCTCAGCAACTGATAATTTAGAGGGCAAGACACCTTTGATCCAGGGGTAACATCATAGCTATTATGTCTTGCAGCAATTGTCCATGTAGCTGTAGACAGGGAAGTCTTGACTACTCGCTTGTGTTATAGAAAATGAGATGGGGAGGACAGTTGTGTAAAGACTATAAATAAAACATTTTCCCCTCCTCTGAGAAATATTTTCAAAGTGTCCTTTTCCCAACCTAATGCACAGTAGAAGCTCAGAGTAATAGGTGTTTGGCCTTTTTCCTTTGCAAGACCTCAATCTGAGATGGTTGTTCTTAAGTATTGTGTGTGTGTGTCACTGAATTACTCCAACTACAAATGGCTGCAAAGGCAGTTCAGTGTAAACAGTTAATTCTGCCTCTTAACCTTTGATGTAGCAGAAAATTCAAGATTCAAAAGTTGAGTCAGTTACTAATAGCTTTCCTGTTGCTGCCACATTGGCTAGCTTTCTTCATGCTTTTAGTCAATGGTACTTACTGTAGGAAGTTAGTACCCACCCTCTCCTAGAAAAAATGAAATATTCTAGGAAATATTAAAAAGGCAGAACATTATACTTTCCTGGGTGAGAAAAGGAGAAACATGCTCTTGGAAAGCGGCCCCCCACCTTTGTTAATAGCCCTAGAAAGATAAAAGATATCTTATCTACAACACAAAAGACCTTCAACTCCAAGGTGATGGGATTAAGACATGGGCCTCAAGACATGATAGGATTAGCCTTCTACCCATCTCACCACATGGCACTTGGGAAGATTACATCACCCAGCAAGGCTCAACCAAGCCTGGGATACAACCTACAGAGTTACCCCTGCATGGCCCCATGGGAGTCTGACAACCAATCAGAATACAAGCTCAAATTCAAAAGCCCAGAGAGGGCATAAAACCCATGCATTCTTGGCATCTCTCCCTCCCACCTACCTTTTTTTCTTCACCTAACATCTTCAAGTCATGTGATCCTGTCCACCATTAAAACCATGTTTCCAAACAGCCATCATGTTTCCAGTCAGTGGTGGGATTCAGCCAGTTCGCACCCCTTCGGGACAACCAGTTGTTAACTTTCTGAGCAGTTTGGCAAACTGGTTGTTGAAAGAAATCATTAGGGCAGAGAACTAGTTGTTAAATTATTTGAATCCCACCACTGTTTCCAGTGTCTTTCTCCCCACTTGTAACTGAACCCAGAAGGATATTTATTCCAACAGTACTTTCTTGTAAGGGGAAAAAAAAACCTCCTCAATGCAGTTGAAGGCAAGAAGTGAAATGAGGAGAATCTTGAAAATAATTTTAAAAATAGTTTTAAGTTGAGGATTTTACATGGGAAATGAGTTGCTTAGCATTTACCAGTCACGTTACAAGTTCTAAACATACCATGAATACCACTCTCTCAAGTGGACATGCCGATAAAACATACCCACTGAAGAATAACTAAATTTATGCAACAGTAGTTGCCTATAATTAAATCACCCCATATGTGAAAAGTATCTTTTCCACAGGTATTCCATTTTTTTTACGTGTCATGTCAATGTAGATTACATGAAACTTTCTAACTCTGCATTTTTGTCTTTTTTTTTTTTTGATATGCACATTTTCAAGCTGCTGCCATTAACCTGTGTGCTTATTCAGCTTTATTTCTTTTTTTTTTTAATTTGGGTTTTATTGGGTTTTAACAATTAAACAATTATTATTCAACTCCTGTGCATGATTGTGACCATTTACATATCATCACACTAATATTCTCCTATACTCTTTATAATTTTACAAAATCTACTATCTGTTATTTCTCTTTTTTCTATCTTCAATCCAATTATACCATTTCTCCCATATTACGTAAAAGTCCAAATCCAACTGTTCTTTCAGTTCCAGTGTCATTTTATCCATCTCGGCACAATCTAATATCTTTCTAATTATTAGATTTTTGGAGGGTGTGTTCGAACTTCTCCAACATTGCACAAATGCCAATCTTGCTGCTGTTGTCATATATAGAATAATATATGTTGTCATTTTTTCATATTTCTTTTTCATTATTCCTAGAAGAAATAATTCTGGTGTATATTCTATCTGGAAGCCTGTTACTTCCTGTATCCAACTATGTATTTTCATCCATTTTTTTTTTGTTTGTTTGTTTTGGAGCATAACCACCATATATGAAAGAAGGTACCTTGCTTTTGTCCACTTTCCAACAGTTGGGGTTTAAATTTGGATATATTTTTGCCAATCTAGCAAAATGGCACCCTCAGTTTTGGCACCCTCAGTTTTATTTCTATACATACTTTGTTCTTATGTTTGAAATGGAACTCTGTCATAAAATGCAGAAAATTCAGAATTAAACTTGCAGTGGTACTCTAGATAGCTTTGAGGTTTGAAAGGCAGGTAACTTAGTGTGTTTCTTGTTTTGAAACTCAAGATTAGCACTTCTGTTATACAGAGATACAGATGCAGATATATTTAATACATAGATTAAATTTATTTAATACATTGCAAGTTTCATCTTCAAATAACAACTTCAACTAAATGAAGTCCAGAAGGGAGATTTTATTTTTCCTAGATTGTTCTAGGATAATTATACTTTAATAACAGAGGCTTTCCAGTTTCGATAAATTCCTGACTTGGAGCTCAACTTTAATTTAATTGTCAAAGCTTCAAGACAATTTTGCAAGTTTAATCTTAGCACATGCTTAAAAAGCAAAAGTAACATTATCCATTATTATTACAATTTTAAAGAATAAAAGAAACACATCTCCCCCAAATTATTATCTGCTAATAATTATTTGTAATTTATGTGTTAGCATAATAAAAAATTAAAAGTGATTCACAGAATGGAGAAAAAGGGAAGAGAATTTATAACGAAGAGCAAAATCTGACTCTTTCATCCAAGTCATTTAGTGAATTTGGTGACAGATTTGGAAGAGATAAAAGAAACACTCCAAGATACGGGATTTAATAGCTTTAACAGATTATGCTAAAGAAGACAAAATCATAGAAGCCAAAGTGGATTAGCCATGATAGCTAAAGGAAATCCATGGTTCAGAGCTTTGAATATCAGAAGCTGGAGAAGAAAAAACAGCAGGAGGGAAGTATTGCTTTCATGTCCATTTTTGGAGCTTCTATAAAGCAACTGGGAGCCAGTTTAGTGTAGTTGTTAAAGTTCCAGGCTAGAAACTGGAAGAGCATGAGTTCCAGTTCCACCTTAGGCACAAAACCAACTGGATGGCCTTAGACCAGTCGCGCTAGGAAGAAGAAGTTAAGAGGAAGCCACTTCCAAGAAAGCTTGCCAAGAAAACTGCATGGACTAGTCCAGGTAGTCACAAACACTGACTCAGAAGGACACAGAGAAAAAAAAAATGAAATCCAAGTTTGGAAAACAGAACAGATGGTTTATTTAAAGTCTGGAACAATTGCATAGAAAAAGGGAAGGAACAAATATCAATTCTCTCTCTCTCTCTCTCTCCCTACCTACCTACCAGTTTTTATTCAAGCTGATGAACAAGAACTTGCTTTCAAATGTTCTTCCAAGAGGAAAAGAGCTTTTAAGAAATTTCTATAGGTGGAGAATGGTGGCTTTTCCATTTATCTTGTCATGAGTTGGCAAAGAGGAGTTCAATTCCTTCAGTGGATCTCAGACTCCTTTAGTTCTTGTGCTTCTATTAAATCCCAAGAATTGTACAAGAGATGTCCTTTGGGGCTTTTTCCTATCTGAAACACAGAGGCCTTAAAATGTGGAAGGATGTGAGCAGAAAACAAATTAACCATAATACTTTTGTAGCCTCCAACCAGCAACTCATGCCCAAAATTATTACAAAAAAGAATTTTGAAATAAATACTTAAATAAATAAATAAATAAATAAATACTTCAGCAATCTAAGGAAATACCAAGACATCCCTCCCTCCCTCCCTCTTCCTTCTTTCCTCCTTTCTTCCTTTCCTTCCTTCCTTCCTTCCTTCCTTCCTTCCTTCCTTCCTTCCTTCCTTCCTTCCTTCCAAAAGACAATTCCTCCCTCCCTCCCTCCCTCCCTTCAGACATGAAACATTCATGCTTTGAAATAATATCGATGCATGATGTCGCATGCCCTCGACCTAGCAAAATTATGTCTGCTGCAAAGCCCTCAAGCGACAAAGATGTTGTACAAGCCATTTCATTTTTAGATAACAGCACAAAGTTATAAGCAAGATAGAAGGGTGAATGAATTAATCTCTCCAACACTCTGCAAAGAAAACTCAGGGATCTTGAGAAAAAAAAAAAGAAACCTTTTGTTTGCGGGATGCCGGAAAGATTAATGTTCTCACTCTTTATCTTGCATATAACACTGTACCGTTATCTAAAAATGAAAAGACTTGGACTTCCGGTGGCGCCTTCCTCGTCGGCGGCGGGCTCCTCCATGCCCGCCGGCATCCCGCCGCGTTAGAGCCGCCTCACAGCTGGCAGGCGGCTCGAACAACCTGCTCCTCAGCGGGAGGAGCAGGCAGAGCTCCTGGGGGTGAGGCAGGGCCCTCTGAGTCGCCCCAGGATCGTTTCGTTTGTCCTGGGGAGGGCTCAGAAGGATGGCCCCCTCCATACCTCCAGAGAAGCTCCGCGACGGGACTGTCCTCCGCTAAGCAATTAGCGGAGCCAGACGCTGGAAGCAACACCACAGCGTCTATGGAGTAAGCTGAATAAGAAAGAAGCAAAAGAAAAGAAAAGAAAGAAGCAAAGATGAAGCAAGTATGGATTTTTAAAACTGATTTTTCTACTGATTTTTTGGAAGAGTAACGAGAGGAGGGGGGAAGGAGAGGAAGAGAAGTGAAAGTTCCTAAGAAAGTTTTTTTTTAAAAAATGGCGACTGGTCTTAATTGAAAGAATGCCAGAGTGATTGAAAACGGAAGCTTTGAAATGAATGCCTTCCTATGGGAGAGTCACTTAAAGTAAACAGAATTTTTTTTTTCTCTCTTCCCTTTTTTCTTGGATATCTTTTTTAAAGTAAAGTATGGCAAAGTGAAGTAGTATACTAAAGCCATTTAAAGTAAAATAAAGATGACTAAAGGAAGGGGGGGCTTCCCCTTGAGCCAGTTAAAGAATAAAGCTGAGATGATGCAATTGTCTGGATTGGCAGAAGGGGACTTAAAAGAACTTATAACAACTCCTTTATTGAGTGTAGTTGACAAAATTAAAAACTCACAGAAGAATCTTGTGGATTTGATTGCTGGAAAGCATGACCAATTAAGTCAAACTATTGTTAAAGTAATTTCAGACCTTTCAAATGTGGTGATTGAAATGGAGGAGAAAGTAACTGAAATTAGCAGTGAAATTGGCTCCCAGATTCAAGAAATACAAGAAAGGTTTGTGAAAGCTGAGATTAGTAATCAGACTACACAGAATGATATTATCATGCTTCAAATTAAAACTATGGCCTCTGCTATTAGAGTAAGAGGTATTAAAGAAAACCAGAGAGATTTAAAAGCAACTATTGCAAAGGTTCTTGCTGAACTACTAGAGCTTGAGGATGAGATAATTCTTGGTTGTATAGAGAAAGCTTACAGAGTCAACTCACGAGTAGCCAAACAAAGGAACTTATCCAGAGATGTTGTTGTCTACTTTACTGATAAAAGGTTGAGAGATGACATCTTACAAAGGTCCTACTCTGCCAGAGTGCAAGTAGAAGGTGAACAAATTAATATTTTTAAAGAATTACCATCGAAGGTTTTAAAGAAAAGGAAAGAATTTGCTTTCTTAACTAAAGAATTGAAGAAAAGTAATATCCCATTTAGATGGGACTTACCAGCCGGTATAATTTTTAGATATCACCGAGTGAGATATTGCTTGAATACTATTGAAAAAGCGGAACATTTTTATAAAAATATTTTTAAGGGAGCTTCGAAAGACCTTAAGAATAAGAAACAAGAAAGAGAGCTTGTAAAAGGTAAACAGAAGGATGAGACTCAAAGAATGAATCAAAGAATGTTAAAAGAACAAGGAGCGCAATCTGGTTTCTTGGAGGATCTTACTATGGACTTCTCAGATGGGAAAATAAACTACATCAGTGAACCTAATCTAGGAGCACTGGACCTTGAACTGCTGGAGCAAGATTCAAGAAATACTATTATTCAAGATGATCAGCAGCAGAGGTCCAATGCTCCGCAAGAAAAGGATGGTGATATCGAACAGCAGGAACCAGATTCTAACGAGGAAATTCGAGAGTTAACTAATGAGTGTCTTAAAGTCCTTCATCAGATGCAGTTGTTATCAGAAAGCTTGGACAATCTTGGATACCGGTTATAAAATTCCTAAAGTTTATATGGATTTGGATTTATGGATTATAAAGTCTTCATCCTGACTTGGAGTTTCTTTTTTTTATTCTGAATTGGATTTAACATCTTGAGCAAGTTTAACAGAGGGCTGCAATGGTAGCAGCGTTCTGTGATTATCCTATTATAGTTTTTTTTGGAACTTACAATCTAAGAGGAAGGAATGGAAATGAAAATATCTCACAACCAGAAGGAGTGAATAATAACGGGTGGCAGGATTTGAAATAGTTGTTATAAGAACATCTGGGAATGCAGCTGCTAGAACTTTTTTTTCTTTTTGATTTTTTTGTCATTAAGGTTTGGTGGAGCTGCATTGGGGTTTTTTTTTTTTTTTTTATGTCGTAATAGAATACGTTAGTTTGAATGTTTCTACCTGGAGGAGTGAATATCTTCGTGGTTGGATGTTATCTATATAGTAGCAGTGTTTTGTGATTACCCTATCATGGTTTTTTTTGGAAATTATTATCTAAGAGGAAAGAATGGAAATGAAAACGTCTTACAACCAAGAGTGGATAACAAAGGGTGGCAGGATTTGAAACAGTTTTTACAAGAACATTTGGATGCAGTCTCAAGGATTTCTATTTCCTTTTTTTTCTTATTCTTTTGTTAAGGCTTGGTGGAGCTGCATTGGGGTTGTTCTTTTTTGCTGAAATAGAATACGTTAGCCTGAATGATTCTACCTACAGGAGTGAACATCTTCTTGGTTGGATGTTATTCATATAAAGTCACACGGGGGGTTTATATGGAATGTTTTGTTTTACTGATGGGGGCAGACAGAAGATGAAGAGTATCGCAATTGGATATAGGTGAAGAAAGAAGAATTAACTTCAATCAGGAAGAAGAGAAGACTGTAATTCGAGTTATGGAAAATTATAATAATATATGTATGATTATATTATATTGCATGTTTTTTCCCTGAAGGGGGGATTTTAGTGTTTTTGAATTAGGGGGAGTAGTTCGGATTAAACTAGCTGGCATTATCTAATATGAATAAGTAAGGTATAGAATTTTGGAGTGATCGAGTATGGTATAGGATTAGTAATGTTAGTAATGTTTTTCTTATTTTATTTTATTTTTTTCTTCTTTTTGTTTCTAAATTGGCTTAAATATTATAATGGCTATTCTTTTTTGGTGCCTTCTTTTATTATAATATTGTTAATTTTAGACAGATATTCATGTTTATAGGTTTCTCTTTGTATTATTTCATTTTATTTTATTTTTTTTCTTTCATCTTTTTTTTTTTTTTTAATTCTTTTCTTTCTCTCTTTTCTCTTCCTCTCAACTTAGATCAGAATAGAATTGAGTATATAATAGTATTTGTTTTTCTGGCTGTTAAAAATTTTCGTTGTTGTTTTTCTTTTTAAGAAATATGCAGCGGAAGTCAGGGGTGGGATGGGGAGGGAGGAGCTGGGGTTGGGGGGAGGTTGGAGGGGATGGGAGGGGGGGTGGGGGCAGGGGTGAAAAAAGGGGGAAAAATTTTTTTATTGTAAAACTTTTTCAATAAAAAAAAAATAAAAATGAAAAGACTTGTACTGTGTCTTCATAGTTTGAGGGCCTCTATAGATTCCAACGTGGACTCTTCAGGGTAGAAATGGACAACAGGTTCTTTCTTCTTCTTTTTTAAAGTTTTTTAATTTTATTTTACACATACATATCAATGTGTGAACAGTGTGGCACCTGTATATCACACAGCCTAATACAAATAAAACTAGTAAAATTAATCATAGTTATTACATTCAAACAATTTATGTATTTCTAATAATAATAGACATTGATATTTAGTTATAGTCTGTCATTATTTAATAATTCCATATTTTAATATATTGCTCTAATACCACTCACCATATTATTTGTTCATAACCAATTTCGTTGTATACAGGATGTACAATAATACAGTACTACATAATAATACCACCATTCAATTTCTAAGCTTCCCTCTTGTTATTGCTTTTATTTTATTATGTAAAAATGTATACACAAATATTCCCCCTTTCTCTTGTTCTCTCTCTATTCTAACTTTTAATCATGTCACCCTTTTATTAAAAGACATTTTCTTTCTATCCGGCATCTCTTGCCCACTTTGGTGCTTTGAATCCTGCTCATTTTTAACTCACCTCCCATACTTCACTCTTTACATCTATTTGTATTAATTCATTATTTATTCATTCATCATTCATTATTTTATTATTCAATGTTTCAATACACAATTCTAATACCAATCCCAATATTATTTAAATATACAAAATTATTCTATGGGCAACAGGTTCTTACATAAGAGGCCACAAGTACAAATTTTGGAAGGCTGTAGTGTGCAGTGGTTAGGACAGCAGCTAATAGTGGGAGACATATATATGGATAGGGACAGGATTTATGGTGAAGAAGCACAGTGGCTAATGAGATTAGGAGGCTGGGATGATGATCAGCAGACTTGCTACTGCCATGGGGCAGTGTGAGGTCCCGTCACATACTTCAGCTTTGCTGATCCAGGAGTTCAAAAGCAGGTGTCTGCAATAGATAAATGGGTATCACTTCAATAGGCACTCGAAAGGCATTTCCATCACCTTGGGCAATGGTGATGTCACCAGCAAATCCTTTCACCATGGAGGCACTTTGGTGCTTCCAACACAGAAGTATTAGTGTTAGGACCACATGCTTTCCAGAATGATTTCCGTTCCCTTAAAAAAAAAATCATTAAATGTACTTAAAGTTGTATGTTTCTAAATTCAATATAGTTGGAAAGAATTTCATTGATTTTTGGCAATACTAGGGACTCCAAGAATGGGTTGAGTGGCTATGTGTGATTCCCAGGCCTTGAACTGTTCACAACTTTATTCACAAGGATATTCACAAGGAATAAACAGCAATCCAATTTTCATTGCTTAAGAAAACAAGATCAAACTGAGCTTTTTCCAAGAAAAAGTGGCAAAGTTGACCTCTTCTTCACTTCATAAACCACACAGGCAGCATTTAAAAGTGAGAGACAAAAGTTACTTGTGTGTTGGAGTCAGACTAATTTGTGCTTAAGTAGGCTATGATTGTCTAGTAGACAGTTGTGTTTGTATGACACATAATAATTAATCAACTGCACCTCCATCTACTTTATTACATGAACTTAATCGAATTGAGTTGCACAATTCTCCCCAAAATTGATTAATCATTGTTAAGTATGCAATGCAAATGGAATTATTGAATAGCTAAGAAAACCAAGTAGAATCTTATTTAATTTTCTCTTGCCTGTGTCATGAATGAAAGCCACTGACATCTAGCAATGAAAAACATTAAAGTGGCAATGTTGAGATTCAAAGAAAATCCAACTGTAAGGTATGGAATCATCTAATATCTTTGTAACATTTTAAGTAGTATTGTCAAGCAAAGGAAAATCAGAAGTCCAGCTAGCTCAAATGAACATAAAGGTTTATTGTGAGCTTATGTTCCCTACAAGAATCTGAACTACTAATAGTCAAAGCAAACTGGTGGTAGATAAGAGTCAATGAAATTCAAGGTGAGCCGGTCTTAGGACTTTTGTGGGTGTGAAGAGACTCAAGAGTGATGACACATTTGACCCCTCCCTTGAGCTCAACCTGATCATTTCCTAAAACTAAGAACTAGATCAACTATCTTCGCTGCACATTATATCATTTTATTGAAGTGTAATCTGGAATCCTCCTTTTCAGAATTTATCACCAGTAGGGAAGTGCAGAATTAATGGATCCGAAAATGGAGTATGCCACAGAATTCAAGAATGTTGGTTTCTCTGAGACCATGTTGAATGTCCTCCAGGACCATACCATTCTGGGTGGTTTGGTTGTTTATTTCCAAATGCAAATCCTTCAGAATTAGCTCAATTTTGATTGCATGGTTCTGAAACAAGCCTGTGGTAACCTGGAGTAACATGTTTGTGTCACCTCAAATTGCTTCTAGTTTGCAGAATTTGATTCTAGAAAAAAGAAAGAAAGAAAGAAATGCACAGTCTTGAGGGGAAGAAAAAGTCCTCGAAAATAGTCTGTTCCCAAATCAATATTTTTTCCCCTATTCAGCATTTGTTTTAGAGGAGATGAATGGAAGTTATCTGCTCCTCCTATGTAGAAACTGTTACACAGACCTTCCTGCTTCTGAGCACTCATTTCAGTGAAATACAGAAGCCACTGACAGCAGATGCTTTGATGGACCGAATGTTGTTTTTGTCAGTGCAGCAAAATCTTCTGTTTCTGATGTCATGGACCTATTGGTTCAATGCACCTTTCTAACAACTTTGATTGAATGATAAAGATGCGTTTGCTGAGTTTTCATCAGCCGTGCCGAGGATCATCTTAGAGAAGCTGTTCTGGAAAAGAAAATGTGAACTCGGTTTCTTTAGGGCTGATAGCTTGGGGTTCATTTACCAGATGCTTTAGGTGGCACTGTTGTGTCATATTGAGAAGAAGTGGTTTGTCTCACATGTGCATGGACCAAAGCGAGTACCTGGGATTTTTTTCCCCTGAAATACTAGGGGAAGTTAGATGTTGTTACTCACAGATACTTTAGCTGTCAGGCCAAAAGATCTTTGTACTTTTGTATCTTATCAAGTTGTTGTAATCACAATATTAAAAAAAAAAAATGAGGCAGCCTAATTTTGCCAGTTCTAAATATCAATTTGAATACTTGGCTTATTATTCTCTTGCTTCTTTTAGAATGGAACGGAATGGAATGGGATGGGATGGAATGGAATGGAATGGAATGGAATAGAATAGAATTCTTTATTGGTCAAGTGTAATTGGACACACAAGGAATTTGTCTTTGGTGTATATGCTCTCAGTGTACACAAGGAGAATAAAATACATTCATCAAGAATAAAAAGATACAACACTTAGTGATAATCAAGGTTACTAATCAGCTATCAAATTGTACTAGGAAACAAATAAAAACAATATAAATTGAAAGATACAAGCAACATATTAATAAGTGGGAAGAGTTAGGTACTAGGTAGGAAGAGAAGAAGAATAGTAACACAGTCTTAGTAAATTATTTGACAGTGTTGTGGGAATTAGTTGGTAAGCAGAGTGATGGCATTTGGGAAAAAACTGTCCTTGCATCTAGTTGTTCTGGTGTGCAGTGCCCGCTTCATTTTGAGGGGAGAAGTTGAAACAATTCGTGCCCAGGATGTGTGGAGTCTGTGGATATTTTCACAGCCCTCTTTTTGACTCATGCAATATACAGATTCTCAGTGGAAGGCAGGTTGGTAGTAATTGTTTTTTCTGCAGTTCTAATTATCCGTTGAAGTTTGTGTTTGTCTTATTTGGTTGCAGAGCCAAACCAGACAGTTATAGAGGTGCAGATGACAGACTCAATAATTCCTCTGTAGAACTGGATCAGTAGCTCTTTGGGCAGTTTGAGCTTTCTGAGTTGGCACAATTGCAATGATTTGTCTCATATCTGTTTATCATACTAATAATAAGAATGAATATCCAAGGTTCTTGGGAAGCTTTTGATTGATAAAAATGCCAAATCCAGTCTATAAATATCTGGCTGACTGTGTAACCAACCATAATATGAAAGATTATGGCATATACCAGCCGTGGTGGTTTGGTCTCAGTTCTGTTATCTTCGCCTGCAATCCAGGCATGTAGTGGTCCTCCTTGCATACAGATAAGGCATTAAAGTAGATCTCAAACAGTGCTTTCTTCAAGAATCAGCCTTTGAACCCAGCTGGTTTCACAATTTGATTGCACCTATTTCCTAAAGGCCAAACAGTTTATTTCCATTGTAAGCTTGGCAAAGGTTTCTGAATCTGCTCTGATATTCAACCGGTTTTGATCTTTTGTGAAAAAGCCAGAAAGCTGAAGAACAACAGCAAACTGTAGACACCATAATCATAGAGCGAAACATACATTTGTCTCGTTTTCTCTCATTTTGAATGGGGAAATGATATAGAGCTGCCTTGGTGTATTATTTTATTTATAAAAGTACATGTTCACTAAATAGAATTGAATTGATCATTAGCTCTGTATTTCACACCTATGGGGAATTGTCTTGTCTTGTCTTACATTTCCTTGCATTCAGTAATAATTTTGGATAACACGCATATATTATCTTGCTGCTATAGGGAATAAACAATTTAACAAAACAACAAGGCTTAATTTTGCCCCTGCTTTGGGTGCTTCTCTAGAACTCTTCATTGCCTGGAGATTTTTATTTTTCATATTTTTATAAGCAGAGTAGCCCTGTGTTAAAGACTTTGTTCAAGGTACTTTGCATTAATGCTGGTGAAATGGATAAGCAACCTGCTTGGATTTTCATATATATATATATTTCATATATTTATTTCTTTGGACCCGATACAAATTCAGAATAAAGAAAGAAATGAACGAAAATGAAAGAAATGAATGATGGATGATAATGAAAGAAAACCATAAACTAGATTCTTCCTTACCAGTTTGGGAGTTCCTTACAACTCTTCCTTTGACAGAAATGATGGTTTTGAAACATTTCCTGTAGCCAACTTAAATATTTTTCTATTAATTTGGATTTCCTCTCCTTCTCTTCTTCCCTGAAGCATTCCTCCAGATTAGAAACATTCTGACATATCCTTACAGGCTTTGCATAGTTGAGAAACTCAAATTCAAATCTGGGGAGTTTGTAGATCATACCCAAGTCTTTCTCATTCTTTCCTGGTTTCTTGGTTCATTTGGAACTACATTTCAGATCATGGTCCTGCTGAAAGATTCAACTGTTCTGTCATTTGAAATAAGAGGTTTATTGTCTTTGAACAGGAATATTTCATTCGGTTCATTCATTTCTATTTTGTTTTCTGATACAACTCAACTTAGAACCTTTCAATTATTGACAATTCAAAGTTAGGACAACACCGAAAAACGTGACTTTTGATCTTTTTTCACACTTATATATTGTGTTTCCCTGAAAATAAAACCCTGTCTTATATTTTTTGAACACCGAAATAAGCGCTTGGCCTTATTTTTGGGGACGTCTTATTATTTTGGGGCCCATGGAGCAAGATGGGGCTCCTCTTGCCATCTTACCTGATTTCCAGCTCTGCGTTTAAATATTTTCAGGGAGGGCTTATTTTTGGGGGGAGGCTTATTTTAGCGCATGCACTCAAAAGCCCGATTGAGCTTATTATCAGGGGATGTCTTATTTTCGGGAAAACAGGGTACCATTGCAACAAGGCACCATGTAATCAAAATTGGGATGCTTGCCAATTGCTCCTATTTATGATGGTTGCAGTGTCCAGGGATCATAGAATCAACTTTTGTGACTTTCTGACAGACAAAGTCAATGGGGAAGCCATACCAACTATGCTACTAACTTCACAACTGTAGTGGTTCACTTAACAACTGTGGGAAAAAAAGTCATGAAATGGGAAAAAACTCACTTAAGAACTGTCTTTCTTAGCAAAGGAATTGTTGGGCTCAATTGTAGTCATAAGGGCCTGGTAGCTCAGCAGACTAAAAGCATTGTGATTAACTCCAGCTGTCTGCAATTACTGTAAGTTTGAATCTCACCAGGCTCAAGGTTGACTCAGCCTTCCATCCTTTCTAAGGTAGGTAAAATAAGGGCCCAGTTTGTGGGGGCAATAAGCTGACTTTGTATATATATACAAAAGTATGAAGGCTATTGCTTAATGCATTGTAAGCCACCCTGAGTTTCTGGAGAAGGGCGGCATATAAATCAAATTAAAAAAAAAAAGTTTAGGACTACTTGTATTCTATGAGTCTACATTAGAGATGGACAATCCTGTTCTTCAAGAATCTGCTTCTTCTAAATAAGGAGTCAGAATGATCAAGGCCACAAAGGCTTTGTCTCTAATATCTCCCTCTCACACTCTCTCAACACTTCATGGTTTTCTTTTGGAGAGCGCTCATTTTCCCCCTTCCCTCTCTTTCCTTCTATGCTCCTTCTATGTTCCTAGGAAGAAAAAAAACAAACAAAATAAAATGAAACCGTCTGGATAGAAATGTAAATTGCTTGCTTAAGGAACTTTTTTGAAGCTAGGTTTACAAGGACCACATAAAATCAGCTGGGATGTTTTTATAAGACAACAGAGTGATGATTTCTGATCTGAAGGATAAACCATTGCATGGATCGAATATATATTTTTAATGGAATAGAAGTGAGTCGAATGTTTCTTAGAGTTGTTTCAAAAAAATTGTGTGTCAACAATTTAGACAGGTTTCCATAGGATTATGGTAACATTAGTCTAAGGAACTGTGTTGCCATGACAACAGCTATCTATGAGAAGATAAAAAAGAGAGAGAAGCTAAGCAAATATTATTGTGGACAGAAAATGTACATGATCTAGAATAGGAAATGGGTTGACTTCAGTATTAGATGTCCTCTAGTTTTTTTTTTTATAGATAAACATTACCAGTGCTTCCTATTGTCAGTGGATTTAAGGAGAATATCTTTATTATTTTACGAGTTAAAAGAAACCTACTTTTGTAAAAGGATACTAAAGGTACGATGTTCCTTAAAATAGCCTTTCTGGATCAGGGAAAAATATTATTTGCAAAATTTCAGTAGTTAATAGATGTTTCATTACCCAACTGCAACTGAATGTGAAATTGTCTCCTTGTTCATATACAGTAGGTTGTCCTGCCATGGTGGTGGAGGTATAGTTTTCTCCTTGGTACTTCCTTCATCAGGATATACCATGTTTCCCTGAAAATAAGACCGGGTCTTATATTAATTTTTTCTCCAAAAGTCTCATTAGGGCCTATTTTCTGATTAGGTCTTATTTTGGGGGGGAATATGGTACTAAATGCACCCATCTGGTTGACAATTTTAACTTGGGTTTATTTTGGGGGTTAGGGCTTATATTAAGAGCATCCTGAAAAATCATGCTAGGACTTATTTTCCAGTTGGGTCTTATTTTGGGGAAAATAGGGTAGTTTCTGCTTGATTGTTTACCTAGAGTTACTCTCTGCTTATCTGGGTGTTAGGTACTGAAGAAGATATGATCTGGTCTTTTCATTTCCTTCTGAGCTTTTTTACGTTTTCTTTTCAATGGTTTTCCTAAAGAGGCAACTGGACTATCTTTGTTTCTCCTTGAAGACATTTCACTTCTCATCTAAGACACTTCTTCAAGTATTCAGAGAAAGTCCAGTTACCTCTTGAAAAGCACCTTTGGAACAACCATGGGAATCCCTATAAACATCCCCAATGGTTTGTAAATGTGGTTCATCTCTATGTGCCTGTTGATGGCTGATCTGTCTGAGTCCCAAGTTTCCAGGAATTCCCCAGAAATTTTGGATTCAGCTTGGTCCAGGTTGCTCACATTTTCTCAGTTGAAATATGGTTGAAACTTTCCATGTGTTGTGAGATGTAAAGTGGAAATATTTTCCTAGAGTTTAGTTATGGGAGGAGAAAAAGAGGTAGAACCTTAAATAGCCTTCTTAGGCTATATACTATGGACACATCCCCCCTCCTTTATTTTATTTCTCAGTCATTGCAATATTTCAACAAAATTGTTCCTTCATTGAAAATAAAGGCATGAACATTTCAAATGCTGTGAGCAAATTCCTTTAGGACATGTGAGTTTCCCTCCCCCCTCTCTAGATTTTCACATTTCAGTGGCCAGTTGCTATCCATACTTTTCTACCTCCAAGGTGTTTTGTGCATTTTTCTTCCTGAGTAATTTGAAGTTTTGGTCCCCTGACATCTGCATTTAAAAAAAAAAGTGAGAATGGAACACTACAGAAGAAACACATCTTGACTTTAGAGGGGAATTTAATACATTTTGGTGAGAAATATATAGGACTAATATGTAGGCTAAACACAATTAGAAAATGAATCTCTGTTATGTATCTAAAGGAATAACCCTTGGCACCTATCGTGTTTTCCCAAAAATAAGACCTATCCCCAAAATAAGCCCTAGTTAACTCTAGTTAACCCTAACCCTAACCCTAACCCCACCCACTCCATCCCACTGTCTGGTTGTATGAGGAGGGGTGAGGTGCATGTGTAAAAATCAAGCTAGGGCAGGGGTGGAGGGTGAAGCTGCCCCATGTGCCTGCACCTGCTTACCTTAGGAACTCTGCAGCCAGGCCTCCCCTACACCTGTCGCACTGCTGCCTGACTTATTCGGCCGCTTGCACCTGCTCTCGGCCAGACACCCCATAGCTCTTTGCACTGGTGCTGCTAACTTGTGGAAGGAGGCTGTGTGGTGCATTTTGCTGGTGCTGCCACTCATGCTCATAATGACAAAACATGCCACACAGCCTTCTGCCATGAGCCACAGCATCAGCGTGACAAGCAATGCAATGCCTCGCCATGAGCGGATGCAAGCAGCTGAAGAAGTCGGACAGCAGCGTGACAGCTGTCGGGGCATGAGAGGCCTGGCTGTGACAGTCTTAAGGTAAGCAGGTAAGACATCCCTTGAAAATAAGTCATGGTGCTTATTTTGGGGCCCAGAAGAAAATACGACTGGGTCTTAATTTGGCGGAAACTCAGTATTAGGTTCTCAGACTCACCGTTCTTCTCCTACTCCCCAAGTTAGGTTTATCTATACACCAACAAACAATGAAGTCACATTTTGCAAACAGGCACACAAAAGTCTCAAAGACAGTTTTAGGATGAAAGATATTAAATCAAATATCTCCACGTGTCTGGGTTGGATAGAGAGAATTAAAGTGGAATGGTGATGGTGGAGAAATTCTTGGAGACTCAAGAAAATGATCAAAAAGATCCTCTTCAGTTTGCCGTTGAGTAAAAGGGATGTTCAAGTAAATTTGTTTATTCTCCAACTTTATGAATATATCCATGACATGTTTACAAAATTCCAGGTGAATGATGTTTCCTCTATTTCAAAAAGGTAGAGATTTCTCTCTTTTGGAAGGAGTTTCAACAAGATACACATGGGCATGAATTCTTGGAAATCCCTTCCTTCCTTCCTTCCTTCCTTCCTTCCTTCCTTCCTTCCTTCCTTCCTTCCTTCCTTCCTTCCTTCCTTCCCTCCCTCCCCCCTCCCCACTTTTGCTTAAGCAGTAATAATGTCAAAGATTTACAGGCAGAAGTGAAAATGATCAGTGTATATCAGTGGTGAAATCCAATTTTTTTTACTATTGGTTCTGTGGCCTGGCTTTGTGGGCGTGGCTTTGTGGGCGTGGCAAAGGAAGGATATTGCAAAATCTCCATTCCCACCCCACTCCAGGGGAAGGATATTGCAAAATCTCCATTCCCATCCCACTCAGGGAAAGGATACTGCAAAATCTCCATTCCCACCCCACTCTGGGGCCAGCCGGAGGTGGTATTTTTTTTCTGGAATTTTGAGGAATTAGGAAAGCGTACACTTAGAATCCATCAGATACTTAATTCTTTCTCATTTTTTTTTTCTTTTTCACCCTACCAATATCTCCCTGCCTTGTCAACTGTTTCCAATATCATGAAAATTAGCTGTGGATCCTGGACAATCATTTCTTTTTTTCATTCCAAGGTTTATTCATTCCCCAATGGAAGTAACTCATAGCTATAGATTTTGGCACACATTCCCAATTATGAAAGATATATGTTATCTGGATTATTTCTTGGTGGTGGTTGGGTGTTTTGTTTGTTCTTTGTTTATCCTAAATTGCCTTTTTTTTTTTTTTAGCCCAGTCAATTTGCCTTCTGTGCAATGGGTATTTTGCTGTGCTTTAGGGGGCAAATGCATGGTTTTGCATGTGGGAGAAATAAAGCAGAGCAGAATAGTTGGGTGATTCTATGCAGGATGACATGGATGAGATTTTCATTAACCCTCCATCCCTGGTGTGAAGTAAAATAAAAAAACGGGATTTCAAAGTAAAATCTCAGCATGACACAAACAGAATAAAATGGTGAATTAAGGTTAACATCTAAATCATATTATAAGTTATTAATTAATATACATTCCTCTTCTTTGAAGTCTGCACTTAACTGTGTGATTAGCGCAGATTCAGCAGGCTGTTAAAAATAACGTGCTAAAACTTCTGTATATATTTATCCCAAATGTGCTAATATTGAATAAAAGAACATTAATCATGTGGCTGAAAGGAAGAACAATAATTCAGATATTAGTGCCGTTGTCTTTTACGAAATATCCTATATTCTTATAAGCGACATCAAGTCCAATTTAGATAATAAAAGCTGCTTCCTTTAAAATAGAGGTATCTCAAATGCAGAATGGCTTACTTGAATACGTTTGTGGTAACAATGGCAGAAGAAAGCTAAGCTCAGAAAATAGCTTGAATTAAACAGATAAAGAATACACATCAGTGGTGGGTTCCTCCCGGTTCTGCCCGGTTCTGCCAAGCCGGTAGCGGTGACAATATGATGTCACCGAACCGGTTCTGCCCCCCTCCCTCTCACGCCACCACCCCACCACCCTCTGCATTATTCTTACCTTTTATTTGGCCCCCCTCCCAATCTATTGCTGTCTCCAGAGTCCCTGCTGATGGCTAGAGGGGAAAAAACGGTTTAAACTCTTGTCGTGGGGTTTCAAAGGGCCGCCCTACAGCTGATCAGTGTTAAAAGAAAACAAATGAGTAGACCAGTGCCTGCAAAAATAAATGGGTAGACAGGTACAGCTCTGCAAGCAGTTAAAAGCCTGGTAGACCAGTACCTCTGCTAAATCCTAAAGAATTGTCACATGATCATCAAGCCATGCCCATAAAACAAGCCACGCCCACAGAACCGGTAGTAAAAAAAATTAGAACCCACCCCTGATACACATCCATATACACTGTTTCACAGACAGACAGACAGAAGCACACAAACGCACACACACACACACACAGTAACACATCTTAGCTTTTCATTCTTCTGGATGAAACCGAACCGACTGATTATAATTGCATTATTGTCATCTTTTTTTTTTAACAGCCAACACACTTCTCTCCAGTCTTGTCAACAACATCTGTCCGTGGTAGTTTTCACACAATTAATTCAAAATTGCATATGCCCTGTATAAATTGTGCTTATTTTGGGGTCGTCTAAACAGAGATGCTGGTAACATGCTTTGATAGAGCTGTTGACCTAGACTAGGAAAGCAGAGTGAAGTGAAGCTTATATAAAGGGCATTTATAAATCTGCTGCTTGCAGTAGACTCTTGATGCAACGTGTATCTCTAGGGCACATTTGAGGACTTTCCTTTAAATGTGAACTCACAGGATAATTTAGATTTTATTGAATTTATATACCGCCCTACTCCCGAAGGACTCAGGGCGGTGTACAGCCATAAAATAAAACATATAAATACAAAATTTAAAATAGACTAAAACGAAATTAAATAATTTGGTTGAAAAATTTAAAATCCCAATAATTTAAAACAAATTAAAATTCCCATTTAAAAGGGGGAAAAGACTTAGGTCAGGTGGCTTGATGGAATAAATGAGTCTTGAGCACGCGACGGAAGGTGTGCAGGTCCGGGATCCTCTGTATCTCCGGGGAGAGCTCGTTCCAGGTAGTAGGGCTCCCACAGAGAAGGCTGTCCCCCTGGGGACCGTGGGAGGCTATTGGTGGTAGTAGGTGGTCCCGTAAATAACCAGGTCCTAAGCCATGGAGTGCTTTAAAGGTGATAACCAAAACCTTGAAGCGCACTCTGAAGACCACCGGGAGCCAGTGCAACTCGCGCAGTGCAGCTCGCGCATAATTAGTGCTTCTATGCTATTTTGTGTCCTTTTAATCACTATCTTTTTTTTTTTTTTTTGAGCTCTGGTGTACTATTCTTTAAAATGAAAAGAAAGGGAAGGGAAGTAACATTTAATCAGTAATCTAATCCTACACAACATGCAATTCGTTGAGATATTCGGTTGGAAATAAATCTGGGAAATTAGTCAACATTTAAAACTCCAAATAAATGAATACTTTTTTAATAATAATAATAATAATAATAATAATAATAATAATAATAATAATAATAATAATAATAATAAAGGCTTTACTGGATAGCTAGATTTTATGGATGGGCTTCATTTTATTTTTAATTAACATTTAAAACCCACCCATGAATTCTTTTTCCTGCTCTATTACCTGAATAAAAAAATCATAAGTAACGATTATAACTTATAAGTTAGAGTTACTTATAAGTAAATTATAATAACTAATTATTATAAGTAATAAGTAAAATTATAAGGTATATCTATACATAATAAAACTATAAGCATGTAAGTTATAAGTAATTATAATAAAGTAATAATTAAAAGTACATATATTATATACACACATATACGTTACATATACATATACATATACATGTACACACAGATACAAACCTGTTTCGGGATCCATTATAGGACATGGTTGAACACTGTCAAATACTGTGCTGAATCTCAAAAGTCAGTATCTGCCAGCTGGTCCATATAAATGGTCCATATAGTGACGAAGTATATCATAAATGATATTAAATAGCATCCCTAGCAAGAATAACAGAAGGGGAGGATGCTGGAACAGACTTCCAGTTTTACATAGAAGTGTGGATTTTTATTTCATTTATTTATTTTGTATCCCACCTGTATTGTTTTTTTACAAATAACTCAAGGTGGCAAACATAGCAGTACACCGTCCTCCTCCTATACTTATTTGTTTGTTTGTTTGTTTGTTTGTTCAATTTATATGCTGCCCTTCTCCGGAGACTCAGGGCGTCTTACAATGCATTAAGGAATAGCCTTCATACTTTTGTATATACCTGCATAGTAGGGCTTTTGCCCCCCCCCCCCGCCCAAACACACAAGTGGTGTTCTTTTTTATACAAAGTCAGCTTATTGCCCCCACAATCCGGATCCTCATTTTAGGATGGAAGGCTGAGTCAACCATGAGCCTGGTGAGATTTGAACTTGCAATAATTGCAGGCAGATGGCAACTAAGTGCTACTTTAACAGCACTTTAGTCCGCTGCGCCACCAGGCACATTTTCCCCAGAACAATAACCCTGTGAAGTGGATTAGATTAAGAGAAAGTGACTGACCCAAAGTCACCCAACTGGCTTTTATGGCTAAGATGGGACTTGAACTCATGGTCTCCTGCTTTCTAGCCTGGTGCCTTAACCACTAGACCAGTGTTTCCCAAACTTTTGACATATGTGTACCCCTTCTATAATTTTGTAATGCTGAGTACCCCTCATAAAAAACATATGATTTAATAAAAATCAAAATATATTTATTTTTTCTTTTTTTGGTACATACACAAAATAAACGAAAGTTATTTTGTTCCCGTTTCCCAGTTTCCCAGTTCCCGTGTAAAAACTGCAATACGCGCCTATTTCTTTCTTTGTTCTGTGTGCGCAGCTAAGCACAGTGCAGTGGATATTCCCACGTGATCCCCACTAAACTCCGGTGCAATGCGTAACCCCACCAAACTCTTCCCGTACCCCTGGGGGTACGTGTACCCCACTTTGGGAAACACTGCACTAGACCAAAATAGACTCTCTGTTTGGTTTATGCAATATGTGTGCATGCCATTCTCCAGCTGTGATTCATTCGACACTTTCTTCCTTGCAATCTTCACTCTGGGGACTTTCCAGCTTGTGAACTTTAGGCAACATGGCTGTCACTGAGAATTCACTGAGATGTTCTGGTTGGGGAGAGCTTGCTAAACAAGGACATGGCTTGAGGCTCTGTGGGAAGGTGAAAATGCTAGTGTTGGTCTAGTCCAGTAGGTTTTAATGCAACAGACAAATTAGATTACTGTGGCTTGCAATACAAACCAATCTTAAAAATCCCAGCTTCGATTGTGGAAGAGGCAATCCATTGTGTTGAGATTTATTAAAGTTTAATATGTCTTAATTATAGCAACAGATCTCCATGTGAATACAGTCTGTGAATAAAACACAAACTGTAGAGAGACATGAGGTGGACTCAGCTGATTACTTGATTAAACAAGAAAGGGACTCTCTTCTTTATATCTTAGCACATAAATATTTGGTTCCAAAATGTGTAAGGAGTTTCAACATTATACAACAGTGTGAAATCATGCAATGAATATTTAATCTTCCAGCTTCTAGATTTACCAGTTGGAGGCGTTTGTGCTGAACGCAGACAGGCTGTGTGCTTATGAGATGGACAGGCTTATATAAAATAAGTGATGCTTGATGAAACAGATAAACTGATACCTTAACCTTTTGGTGCTGAAGAATAATATGGGCTATGAAAAGTGACCCATTTACATTCAACATAAAAAACTAAGAGAGGAGAAAAATTGTCCGGCATGAGATTCAGACAGGGAAATGCTGAATGAAGTGAGACTTCTCCAGCAACTGCTTAAAAATATCTAAAATAGATTATATAACACAGTGGCACCCAACCTTTTGGGCACCAGGGACTACTTTCATGGAGAGAGGTTTCTCCGCGGACTGGAGCGGGTATGGTTTTACACACTGCCTGCAACACGCAGATGGGGCATTGCTTATTTGCGCAGCCCGGTTTCTGGCATGCCACAGACTGATGCTGGACCACGGACTGGGGGTTGGAGACCCCTGAAATAACATATTAAAAATATAACTTTGTATGGAAATCCTATAAATGTATATGTATATATAAATAACAGTTATGTTCTGGCCCCGTGCCCAGAAAGAACCCCCCCTCAGACACCCAGAGGCTAAGGAACTGGCAGGCAACCAAGGGAGATGATAACAAAATGACGGCAGCACTCCGCAGTTGCTTGCCAACGTGTTTATTACACAGTCCGTCACATACACACCACAGCTAAGACGCCGGGCCGATTCAACACCGGGATCCACGTATCTTTGTTTTTGTTCGTCACAAAGATATGCCTACGATCGCTTACTTATATAGTCTAATAAGAGGCGTGGTCCACCAGCTAATCATGACCACGCCTTTTCCTCTGCTGGGCTCTCCTGTCTCTCCGACGCTGGCGAGGGTCCAACCAAAACTCGCTGCCCTCGTCAATGTCCTCCTGTGGCTGCGGGGACGAGCTTGGCTCTGGGCCTATCTCCTGCCCTTCGGTGTCCTCTGGAGGCATTGCCAGAGAGGAGAGTCCTGGAGAAGGAGGCCTTGCCAACTCCTCTCCCTCACTCTCAGAGTCCTCCCCTGCTGATGACGCAGGCTCAGGCAACGGAGCCACAACAAGTTATATATAAATTTCTATACACACACACACAAAGATAAAGGTTCCCCTTACACATACTGTATGTGCTAGTCATTCCTGACTCTAGGGGGCAGTGCTTATCTCCATTTCAAAGCTGAAGAGCCAGCGCTGTCAGAAGATGTTTCCATGGTCATGTGGCTGGCATGACTCAATGCCAAAGGCGCACAGAACGCTGTTCCCTTCCCACCAAAAGTAGTCCCTCTTTTTCTACTTGCCTTTTTTACATGCTTTCAAACTGCTAGGTTGGCAGAAGCTGGGACAAGTCACGGAGCTCACCCCGTTATGCAGCACATACATACATACAGGCTTAACTCACAGTTTCACTCTGAAATCACTTACATGCTCCTACGTTATGTATCCAGAAAATTTTGGCTAGCTACTTTGGAGAGTTTCCAGTGGACTTAGATGAGCTTTTTATTATTATTTGATTTCAGTTAGACAGTTCCTGTGGCAATTGGGTTTATTGTGCCAATTCTGGAACTGGAATAACTGACTTGGAAGTGAAAAACCAAATTTTATTCCTGGAAATGGTGCTGAATCCCTGTGGAGAAGCCAAGTCTTAATGAGATGCTAAACGTATCTGTTCAGAAGTAAGCACTGGGACTTGTGTCAAAGTTTGTGCACCTAGGAAGGCATATCAGCTTCTGTCCACCAACTTTTTCTTATTGATAGTTGTTTTTATGACATCACTATTTTTCTAATAGATAGATATAAATGATAGGTGGGCAACAAATCTGGGAGAATTGACTCAGATTTGATTGGTCTAGCTTTTTCTGCAATCAAAATCAAAAGAGTGACCTGAAAAAGCTAAAGAAAGGGATTTTATTTCTTTTTCTTTTAAAGAAAGAACTTTCTTAACAATGCAAAGTAAAAGAAACTGAGTGAAGTGAAGTGATTGAAGAGAAAATAAATGAAATTCAGAATCTGGCTATAGCTACCTCAAGCTGTTGTATCTGGGAATGAGAGAAAGAAAATATATCACGTTCAAACCATTGGTTTTCTATACAACAGCTGAACCACTGCCAAGTTCTTTGAAATCTCTTCCTGCAGAAACCTTAAAATGGAATATAATATATTATATTATTCATCTAGAGTTTTGTATCCCTTTGATACGATTATTTCTCAAATGCTTGGAAGTCCACTTAATTCTGATAGGTAGCTTTGCATTCTACAAAGTATTAAAAAGATACTTCAAATAATATAATTGTTCTAAAATAAAAATTACATTATTTGTCCCTGATTTTTTTACACTGAAAACATAGAGCTCCAGCCACTTTATGAATAGAAAGAAATTGTGTTGCAGCCTATGCTATATTGTAATGCATACAGTCTCATCTTGCAATATGTTCTAAAATGCACCATTTTAAACTGAGATTTTCTGAAGAAAAATCCCTCTCTCTCTCTCTCTCTCTCTCTCTCTCTCTCTCTCTCTCTCTCTCTCTCTCTCTCTCTCTCTCTCTCTCTCTCTCTCTCTCTCTCTCTCTCTTGGCTGAGCTTGCAACGAATTATTAGACATCTTTTGAAAGCTGTTCTCTCTTGAGTGAATTCCATTCTGCCTCTTATTCCAAGAAGTGTGGATCATTTGCCTTCTCAATGAAATGTACAAAATATCTTGTGTTAAACGAGGAATAATTTTGATAGTTCCAAAGCACTACAGGCCTTGTTGTTGTTGTTTGTTGCAAAGTCATGTCCACCCCATCGCGACTCCATGGACAACATTCCTCCAGGCCTTCCTGTCCTCTACCATCCTCTGGACATTTAAGATCACACCGACTACTTCAGTGACTCCATCCAGCCACTTCATTCTCTGCCTTTCCCTTCTTCTTTTGCCCTCAATCGTTCCTAGCATTAGTCTCTTCTCCAGTGAATCCTTCCTTCTCATTAGGTGGCCAAAGTCTTTGAGTTTCATCTTCAGGATCTGGCCTTTTAAAGAGCAGTGGGGGTTGATCTCCTCCAGAACTGACCGGTTTGATTGCCTTGCAGTCCAAGGGACTCGCAGGAGTCTTCTCTAGCACCACAGTTCAAAGGCCTCAATTCTTTGGCGCTCAGCTTTTCTTATGATCCAACTTTCACAGTCATACATTGCCACTGGGAAAACCATAGCCTTGACTATAAGCACTTTTGGCAGGGTGATATCTCTGCTACAGGCCTAGGTTTCGTCAATGAGTCCCTGTGTCCTATTTTATTAATAGATTTTTAAAAATGGATGTTTTTGGTCATTTGGAAGCTATAGTTCTCAACCTTTTCTTCACCACAGACCCCTAAGACATAACTCAAGATTTAAATCATAACATTTCTTCAAGCCTTCACAGACAGATAACCTGTGAAGATATTGCGTCCCCCCACCCCAGGGGTTCACAGACCACAGGTTGAAAACTATTATGTTAACTCTTTGCCAGCCTAAGTAGACTTCCCATGTCTAGATTTCAATGGTCATGTTGGTTAGAGAATTCTGGAAGTTGATATCTGTATATGTAAAGGATGTGGATTTTGGATTAATTGATGACAACGCTGGAACTAGGATACTCAGGGGATGTAGTTGTTATCAGACCTTTCCCAGAACAGTCCAGCTAAAGCAGATCAATTCAAACTGAACAGGGGGAAAATGATTAATTAATAGGACTTGATTCACTGCAGAAAAAGTCAAGGAACAAGAAGAAGGCCAGCAGAAATCAATGTAGTAGTTCCAACTGGCTGAATTTCTCAGTCATTTTACAATGTGATCTGGACAACAATAGAAAACCAATTGATTGACAGCTTGTATCTGTAGTGTAATGAGCTTCACCCTCTGAAGATGCCATCCAAGCTGCTTTTTGCTGATTTTGTAGTTCCAGATTTCTGAATTGCTAAGGAGATGGAAGTTCTATTGAAAGCTCATTTTCTTACTGTTCTCTCCTTTTTTTAAAAAAAAAAAAGTTTTTTTATTTTTATTTCTTATACACATATTGTACATGTACATTCTCTTATCCATAATTGATCATATAGACACATATTTTTTCCTAATGAAAACATAAAAATAAGACATTTTAATTACATTTGGGATTGCTCTTCTACCCACTCTTTTCCCTCTTTTCACAACAAACCTTCTTTTCCTTCTTATTTCTTTTCCCTCCCTCCCTCCTCTTTCTTCTACTTTCATCCTCCTCTTCTCCTCTCCTCCCCTACTTCCCCCTCCTCTCCCCCACTCCTCTCCTCTTTTTCCTCTTTCTCACCTTCTCTCCTGCTCTTGTCCCCTATCCTTTCTTCCTCTTCTTTCCCTTTCTTCCATTCTTCCGTCTCCCTCTCCTCCTCTCTCCCTTTCTTCCTCTTTCCTTTCTTTCTCCTTTGTTGTGCAATATTTCCCTTATCTGGTATCTGACCAACTCCAATTGTCTAATATTATATACTTTCTTTTCAATTTCTTTCTCATTTTATCTGTTCTCTGTCTTGGAGAATCTGGCATATAGTACTATCTTTTGAAGAGAGTTTTCTGGTATACTTATAAATGTGAAGTAGACCTAGAAAGCTTACTCTGTAGATTTCCTTCCTTCCTTCCTTCCTTCCTTCCTTCCTTCCTTCCTTCCTTCCTTCCTTCCTTCCTTCTTTCCTTCCTTCCTTCCTCTTTTCCAATTTTTATTAAGATTATGATCAGCCTTGGTCAGCCAGTTGTGGATATGGCATTTTTATCCATTTATCAAGTCCTTTCCAAGGACTTCCAAGGATAGGCAGATGTTGTTATTTAATGGTATTAAAGATACTGTTGCAAGATGTAAGCTGCTCCAAGTATAGGTGTTATTTGTAATTGACTGATTGTGATTTTGTCAATGCCGACAATGTTCAAATGGTTCTCCAGATGTTTTGGAATTGCACTCAAGCTGCCTATTGCTCCTGGCATACCTTTGCTTTCTTAAATTACTATTATCCTACTTTTATTTACAAGTCTTTGTATTTTGATTTTTTTTCTATTTTTTTTTTTCCATTTCTATTCTCCTGTCTTGAGATACTGCAATGCCCACTATCCAAAACTTTTTGTATTTCTTGTCAACAATTGTTAAGTCTGGGTTATTATGTGGAAGGTCCTTATCTGTTCTAAAGGCCCAAAGCTTCTTAATTTTCTAGTACTTTATCTGTTTAATGGTCCTATCAGTTGTTGCTTGCAGGCAAATGATATCATGTGTAAACAACCAGAGGACTTGTGAAGGGTTGAAGTTAACTAATTTATTGCATTCTACTATAATACAAGAATGAAGGGATGCAGTATAATACAATAATACAATAATAATAATACTATAATACAAGAATGAAGGGACATGGTGGCTCAGTGGCTAAGAAGCTGAGCTTGTTGATCAAAAGGTCGGCAGTTCAGCAGTTCGAATCCCTAGTGCTGCATAACGGGGTGAGTTCCTGTTTCTTGTCCCAGCTTCTGCCAACCTAGCAGTTCGAAAGCATGTAAGCTCCTGGTTCTGTGGGCATGGCTTGGTAGGCATGGTGTGGCTTGGTGGGTGTGGCTTGGTGGGCGTGGCAGGGGAAGGATACTGTAAAATCTCCATTCCCACCCCACTCCAAGGGAAGGATACTGCACAATCCCCATTTACTCCCGATCAGCTGGGACTCGGGAGGCAGAGAATAGATGGGGGCGGGGCCAGTCAGAGATGGTATTTACCGGTTCTCCAAACTACTCAAAATTTCTGCTACCGGTTCTCCAGAACTGGTCAGAACCTGCTGAAACCCACCTCTGCCCTTACCCAACCCTTACTCTCCTGGTTGTGTTAGTCGGTCTTTTGTCCTGCTTTTCTTTTTTCTTTTTTCCCCTTTTTGTTGATTTTCTATTAAATACATTTCTTAGTGCTTCATAAATATTGTGTTGTCTGGGTATTTAATTTGCTTAACAATACAAATTACATTCTTAATGTCCACCCCTTTTTTCCAACCATTGGTAAAATAGATTCCATGTTTGATAATATCCTACCTTCTCTTTCTGTTTAATTTTCAATGTCAATCTGTCCATTTCTGCACAATCTACTATCTTCTTCACTATTTCTTCATCTCGCAGTAATCATTTTCCAATATTGTGCAAAAATAATCCTCGCTGCTGTTAAGACATGTAATATTATATACATACTTTTCTTATCAAGTTTTTCTGATATTATACCTAATAAAAACTATTCAGGTTTTGTTTTGCTTTTCGAGCAACATTGTTTTGGGATCTGCCTAGATTTGTACAGATCGACATAGATTTTCTGCTGCTCTAAATCTGCCCCGGTTGATGCTTCTTCTGTCTTAATTCTTTATCTCTTCAGGAGAGAACTTTTTTGGGGATTTTATCTGTATTGTAGGGCTTGACATACCAATGCAAAAGGCTTTCTCATTTTAATTCCCAAACTCTTCAATGTGCTCTGCGGAGCTGCAAATGGTGATTACCGCCTGCTTTTAAAATTTTGATGCCTCTTTCAGATTAGCCCTTTGACTACGGAAGGGAGTCTGGCTTTAAAATATTTTATTTATATTGTTGAATTAACATTTTAGGATACGGAACCTCAATGTTGTATGTGCGGTGGATTTTTTAACAAAAAAAACCCCCGAAGGATGGCACATAAATATTAGGGCTGCAGAAAGCCTGAAAGGGACAAATCACATTGATCAAAGCAGATTTCTAAGCTCTTTTGAACAGTGTCACAACACACGGCTTCTAATTGGCAGAGCAAAGTGAACGCTGTGCTTTGCTTTGGCTGTCAAACGTGGTTTCTGGACTCATGTACCACATATGCAGAAACCACTTTTTTTTTTTTTTTTTTTTTTTTTTTTGTGAAGCAAGAGAACCCCCTCGATTAAGGCAGCTTGGTCCTGTCTTGACAATTCTAATGGAAGCATCAAGCGAGTGTGTGCTATTGCTTCAGTGCAAAAGAACTCCTGGAGATACGAGACATGACTATGGTGTGAATTAAATCGATTAATGCTTGCATCCGTGCACAAGGATAAACATTTTACTACTGAATCTACCACCATTAAAACAAGATTAATACAATATTTACTATGTACAGGACCGCATTGCTATGATATGAAGAAAGAATATTTATCTTCCAAGTAAAATGGTCATCCTGCTTTCTTATTCTGTTAGTATGATTACTGGAAGAATTATATTCATGTTTGAGCTTCTAATGGCTTGGGAGGTACCTACCTGGATTTATCTGTTTCTACTTTGATGAGCTGATGAACTTTTTTTTTCTTTATTTTGCCTAACATGAGTTAAATCTCATGTTAGGCAAAACATAGGAGCCTGGATAGCTCAACAGACTAAAAAAGCCTGTTATTAACATTCAGCTGTCTGCAATTATTGCAAGTTCGAATCTCCCCAGGCTCAGGGTTGACTCAGCCTTCCATCCTTTCTAAGATAGGTAAATTGAGGATCCAGTTTGTGGGGGCAATAAGCTGACTTTGTATAAAATATACAAAAGTATGAAGGCTATTCCTTAATGCATTGTAAGCCGTCCTGAGTCTCCGAAGAAGGGTGGCATATAAATCTAATTTTTTTAAAAAAATCTATTTTCCAAGAGAACATGGAAGAAAACCACAAACTAGATTCTCCTATACCAATTTTGAGTCATTTACACCTCTTCCTTTGACAAAAATGATGACTTCAAAACATTTCCTGTAGCCAACTTAAATAGTTTTCTACTAATGTGGGTTCCCCTTCCCTCTCTTCTTCCTTGAAGCATACTTCCAGATTAGAAACATTCTTACATATCCTTATGGGCTTTGCATATTTGAGATATTCAGATCTAGGGAGTTTGGAGTTTGCAGACCATCCCCAAGCCTTTATCATTCTTTCCTGGTTTCCTAGTTGCTTTCTTGGTTTGTTCACATCATTGTTTTACTGAGAGATTCCACTGTTCTCTTCATTTGCAATGAGAGGTTTATTGTGCCTGAACACGAATGTTTCATTCTGTTCATTCATTTCTATTTTGCTTTCCTGATTCCAGGTAGTCCTCAACTCACAAGCTTTTGTTCAGTGACCATTCAAAGTTATCATGGCACTGATATTTCAGAGCCTTGAACAAAATCCAATATTGTCTCTGTTTGTCCTTAGGTACTTACGTTACTAAAGTGACAGCCACCGATGCAGATGATCCTGTTTATGGAAACAGTGCTAAACTAGTCTACAGTATTTTGGAAGGACAACCTTATTTTTCAGTTGAGCCACACACAGGTAAGTGCTTCAGAATGTCAACCGACTTTCATTTGTGAAATGAGAAAAGAAGAATGCTACCCCAATGCTGTTTTGTGTCCTGCATTTAAATATAATGTGTAGGTGGATGGCTGCTAACATTAGCCAATTTGTAGAGCATAAAACAGGTGAGTCATTTCTCACTCTTCTACCCAAAGGGCTGACAAAATAGAAACATTAAAATGAAGGAAGGACATTTATAAATTTTGTTGAGGCAACTAAGGTGGTAAGTGGAAAAAAAGCAAACAGCTCGTTGTAGTTAAATAGTCTGTTTTATGAAGAACAGGAACTCATTATGGTCGTGTTTGTGAATGCAAATTATTTTTACAGTCATAAAACCTCAGTTGTGGTACTTTTATGGAGGCAAAAAAGTTGTGTGCGCAGAAAAACTATTTAGTATGTTATTGAATTTTATGGCATTCTCATGTTATCACTGAGAATAAACCAATTTACCAACTTACACACAGATGTGGAGAAGAAAAGGTTACTGAGAAAATATGTACTTTGCACCCAAGGGACTGTTTTTAATCTCTGACATCTCCAGTTTGGAGTGATAAATTTATCTTTTTTGGGGGGGAGGGGGGCGGTAATTGGTTTCATTTATATCCTAGTAAAGAGCTTAAGGCAGGGTTCAAGATTTCCCCCCCCCCCCATTTATGGACTTTCTGCAATAATTCAGGTTTAACGTTGTGGCTGAGCATCAGAATATGCCCAGTTTTAATCCAATGCTTTAATCCATATTCTCATTCTAAATCTATCTTCTCACGGAGTGCCATGAAATATGTTTTTCTCCTAGCCTTGGAGTGTCCCTCAGAGTAGATTCTAGAACTTCTGGGCTAAGGACTCCCCTGTGTGTTTCTCTCACATTAATATTTACCATTCGGTAACAATTGTAGAGCTCTGTGGCAGTTCCCGCAAGATTCTGAAAAGCACTGTGTAGTCTTCAGGGTTTATGAACCACGATAACATCGTTCAAAGCAGGTCCATGTGCCATTTTTAGCAAACAAGGTCTTGAAAAAAATAAAAAGTTAGAGTCCTTGCCTGAAGGCTTTAAAATCAAAGGGAGAATAAGAACTAACAAGGAAGCAGTGGGAAGAGAGGAGATTCCGTAGTACTAAATGAGGGGAAAATGCAGCTTCACGTGTTTAGAGTCTAGATTTGGCTGAGAAGGACAATAGATAAGGGATGAGTGAAAGATACGCTTGATTCTTTTAAGATAAAAGCCCCCTATCTTTGCATAGTTGATCCTTAAAACAGAACAAGAAAACTTGAGGTTTACCATTTTCATCCTGTGAGAGAATGCAAAGTAACATTGCAATCTGTCTTTAGAGTTAACAGGGAATTAAGTCAGAATCATTCCCCCTCCCTTCCCTATTTTCTGGATTTGAAGGCTGCAATTGAGGAGGAGGAGGAGGTTTTAAATACACAGGAGGAGTTCCATGTGCAGAGGGTGTGATGTTTCTAATGCACACGATGTCAATGAAGATGTTTTCTCTCTTTATCTCTCCTTGCATATATACAGATATGCTCTTGAGTAGAATCATTGTTTTTAATACTGCCAGTCAGGAACTATGCTGCAGGAAGCAATATTGTGGAACTCTTTGGATTCAAATGGCCCTTCAGAGTGCCATACAATGTTATGTCTTCTGCTCTTCTTTTGAATGGTTCAGGCAATATTATTGTGTGTGTGTGTGTGTGTTTTTCTTATTTCTTAGTATTTTATACTTAGGAATTCCTTCCTTCCTTCCTTCTTTACCTTATGATTCCTTGTACCTTACGATTCTTGACAAATGTATATTTTCTTTTATGTACTCTGAGAGTGTATGCACCAAGACAAATTTCTTGTGTGTCCAATCACACTTGGCCAATAAAGAATAAAGAATTTTATCCCTTCCTTCCTTTTCTCCTTCCTTCCTTCCATATAAATGCCCTCTTTAAATTTCAGATGAATACAGATACTTAAAACTGCAAGAAATAAGAGAGGCTGTTCCTCCCTGATGAATGGCATTGTTGAGTTAGAAGCTCTGACTACTCAAAACATAATACATACAATATACTTCAATCTTCTTTGAAAGACAATTTTTGACATAAAATTCAGTTTCCTCCTGGTATTAGGGAATTTATTTACTTACTTATTTACTTAGTAATTTATTAAATTTATTTGCTGTACATTCCACTGCAACATAGCTATAATATAGATTTCTTGAATATATATAGGTTTCTTGAATAACCAATTGTTTACTTTTTTAAAATGCAAGATAATTATATATACCAGTGGTGGGTTTCACAATTTTTTATTGCCAAAAAAACCTGGCTGAGAGAATAATACACATAAAGACCTACGAAACGAGAAGGGTGTTTGTATGTAGGTCTTTGGTTATTCGGGTGTTCTCCCGTGTAGAATTGGATGTGTCTTGGCGACATTTCGATGAAGTCTCATTCGTCATCTTCAGGCTGGTGTTCTCGGCTTCATGCTTCTGGGAGCAATGTGAGATCGCTGCTGTTTCTTCCTTTTTACTGCTAGTGGGGTGTGAGCTGATTGGGTGGGAGCTTGGCTGTGTTCTGATTGGGTGGAGGTGTTTTCTGATTGGTTGGGGGCTTGGCTGTGCTCTGATAGGATGGGGGGTTGGTTGTGCTCTAATTGGCTGGGAGTGTGTTCTGTTTGGGTGCACTAGCAGTTAAAAGGAAGAAACAGCAGCGATCTCACATTGCTCAAGGACACACGAAGCCAAGAACAGCAGCCTAAAGATGACGAATGAGACTTCGTTGAAACGTCACCAAGATACATCCAATTCTATGCGGGAGAACACCTGAATAACCAAAGACCTACGTGTGTGTGTGTATAAAATTATCTTGCATTAAAAAAGTAAGCAATTGTTTATTCAAGAAACCTTCTTCATCACACAAAGATGAATAATTTGCTGAAAAAACTGCCCCCCCTTTTTTTTTTGATAATCTGAGCACCTCTCAGCAATGATTTGTACCATGAGTGTTTTATGAGGTTTTGCATGCAGTTGTTGGAGAGCCAGAAGTAACTGATCAAAAAGTTTCCAGCAGTTTGTGGTACTCCGAATTTTAAACTTTCCAGAGGCTTCCATGCATGAAACATATAAATGATACCGAGTTTTCACTGCCTCTCTGAGGAAGTAGTTTTGCAGGTTTTATAATATCTATGTTCACCAGAGGTGAAATAAATACAGAGAATATTCTTTTTTTTTTTTTGAGGGGGGTAAGGTTTTGTTTTGTTTTTTAAAAAAAAACAAAATACAGAGAATATTCAACAACGGTGGGCAGGCTACAGAGCTGAGTTACAAAGTAGATGTTTGCACAGAGACAGCCTCTCTTAGCTTTTGCAGGAAATGTTTTCCACAAAAGAGAATTTTCTATTATTATTTTCTTTTTTCCAGAGAGAAGAATTTAAAAGAAAAGCACATGAGAGGAGTGTATATTCTTACACTTAGCTAGTGGCTGAGATGAATATATGACTATCCTTTCTTTTACTATAGAAAAACCTCTCTGATGAACTCTATCCTAACTGACTGTACTTAAATCACAAAGAAAGATGTGATAAGGAAACTATTTCTTTTCCCTTCCTGAAATTGAGAAGAGGAGATAGGTGGCTGATTTACCATATTAGCACCTTCAATTCCAAGACCATGCATCTGGATTCATGCCAAGATGATTCTAGAACTCACAGTCTCCCAGTTTCTAGTCAGATGCTTTAATCTCCACATCATACGTATAAACATACACTTACTAGAAAACCATGACCTGTTGGATCATTGTTTCCTCATTCTGTGGCTTTCATTGTCTTTCTGGAGATATGTAGCTGTTTCATCCATAATTTCTTATTTTTGCTATTTGTTCTTTTTCTGCGACCCCAGAGATATGCATTTATCTGCTCCTTTGTCCAGGAGTGGGCTTCAAAAATTTTAGCATTGGGTTCTCTGCCAGGTTGCTAGGTGGGCGTGGCCATGATGAGTGTGGCTTAGTCAGCCTCTTGCACCACAGCGGAGTGTTTTTTGCCCTCCCCGGGCTCTGGAGGCTTTCCTCGAGTATCCGGGAGGGCAAAAACAGCCTCCCCAGGCT
The DNA here is from genome assembly GCA_030761175.1 of Masticophis lateralis. Lineage (NCBI taxonomy): Eukaryota > Metazoa > Chordata > Lepidosauria > Squamata > Colubridae > Masticophis > Masticophis lateralis. The sequence goes on from JAUDYJ010000010.1 coordinate 15,139,656, forward strand.
CCGGAGGGCCTCTGGAGACCCATTTCCGGCCTTCCCAAACTTCTGGTAGGCCCATTTTTCACCCTCCCCAAGCCCCCATGCACGCCCTGCACTTACCTGCATCTAAACAGGTTGTGTAGGGACTCCTGGGAGGAGTTGGGTGAGATGGGTGCAGTAGTGGGTTGCCCTCAATTTGGACCAGTTCACAAGAACTGGTGGTAAAACTGGCAGGAGACCCCGTCCACTGCCCCAGATGTCATCACTGGTCTTCTGTGCATGCACAGAAGCAAAGTGTATGTGCTTGTTTTGCTCACATGCACACATGCAATCCCATTGCAAACCAGTAGTAAAGGTAAGTAGAACCCACCCCTGTGTGGGTGGACAGGGCCAGCCAGGAGTAGGATTTTGGGGCTCTCCGAACTGCACAAAATCCTAGTTAGATGTTCTCCTGAATCCCTGCAAACCCCCAGCAGCCCACCCCTGCCTTTGTCTCTTTTTCTCTTCTCCTTCTTTGTCTCTGTCAAGAGACATGCATGTCTTTCCTCTTCCCTCTGTCCTTCCCTCCTATTATTTATTATTTTCTCTTTATTTTTGTTTTTTCGGAGGAGGAGGAGGAGGAGGAGGAGGAGGAGGAGGAGATTTGGTACCTAAGGAACAATGGAATAAATTTACTTAGAAACATTTTCTTCATTATCAAATGTGGATATTGTCAGTGTTCCAGGTAACACTCCGAGCTTGAGTTTCCTCAAAGTTCCACTTTATTAGAGATGTCATATTGGCACATCTAGGAAAACCCAAATCTGAAAGTTTCCAGGTTTTTCCCATCCAAAGGAAAGTTCAAGTCCCTGCCCAGCGCCCACAAGTCCATCACATGATCCAATCAAACCACTGTCCCAACTGGAGATGCTTCCCAGGTCCAGCCTCCAAGGTGCAGGGCAAGACAGCCTTGCCTTTCTGAGAAAGGAATGTTATTATGACAATCCCCGCTCCCAATTTCCCCCAATAGTAAATGAAGGCCCAAATGTAAAAGATGGCTTCCAGGTCTGTCTTTTACAGTTTGATATCTGTCTAAGCCATAGTGATGGACTGTAGTATGAGGCCTACTTCAAAACTGGGAGTCCTCCAAATTGAAACCTGAAAATATGACAACAATTTACAGCATCACATTTCTCTTGTTTAAAAACCAACCAACTGCCAAAAAAAAAAAAATAGCCTAAATATTGGCCTATTAAGAATATGAATGAAATGTTAAGAATTTAATCACATTGAATAAATCATCCCAACACCCTAAAAATATAATCTGATTTTAAAAATGGAGATTGTATACATCTCCTGATCATGTTGACTATCTTTCCCAGGCAAAGTTCTTGTTGTGACCCAGGCCCAAGTAGTTAGTATTAAATACAAACAGTTCTAAAGCAAACAGACTTTATTAAAACAGCTGAGAATTACCTCATTCTCAGCGTAGTCCAAACTAAATTAAAGCAAATTCTTCAAAACACCATTCCACACTTTATCACCTGTCCTTGGGATAATTAGGAAAACTGCCAAAGGCTTCTCTTGGCAAAAGTTCAGAAGCAAAGGACGCTGAGCAAGATAAGAACCAAGTTTATTAATGTTGTTTTCCGGCAAAGAGGCCAAGAGCCATTGCTGATCTTTTAAGCCTTATGAGAGAGGCCAATCATCTCTTGCCCCTACTCCCGAGTCATCCTCTCTGCTTTATCTGCTCCTGCCTTCTGGCAGCTCTTCTCATACGTGCACTAAGAACAGGATCCTCTGCCTCTCTACTCTCAGCCTCTGGAGGCTCCGAAGTCCGCACATCAATCCCCAATGGCCCTGGTCCCATCACTGCCTCTGACACAGAGCTTTCATCTGGGCCTTCCCCAGCCTCCAGGACTGGCCCGTGTTCTTCCTCAGCCTCATCTCTATCTGATTCCGCTGCCAGCTCTGCAGGCTGCTGGCGGACCACAACAGTTCTTTAGAGTTTCATGCCATGTGTAGCTACTTTCACTGTGCACTAAATGTAACCCTTTTAATTGGATATGTCAGGCACTGAATTTAGGGTTTTCTGCATGTTTAGCTGAAGCATCAGGACTCAACTAGGAGCTTTCCCTTTCATTCTCAAACAAGAGTGTAAAATGAACATTTACCTGTGGCTTAAGTTGTTTGCACTGTAGAAGGATAGCTTTCCAAGAAATGAAAGCTTTCCATTTCATTTCTGAAAGATTTGCCAATGAATATTAGTTCAGAACCAGAACTAATAATTCCTTAATCTCCTTGTAGCACATGGTTATAATGGTTATAATACCAGCTTTATCCACAAGCTTCTTAAGACCCATTGATGGGCAAGATCCTGAAAGGTGCCATTAGCTACTGGATTAAAAAATGTTGTCTGCCACTTAATTAGCTGTGTAGTTTATCCATGTTGAATAGTTTTGTATTTAATGTTTCAAAGCATTTGTCTCTCTTGTCTCTCAGTTTATAACATTTTACACAGTTTGGGGTATACCTTGAACAGGAGTTCCTGTTCAGTGGTGAAATCCATTTTTTTACTACTGTTTCTGTGGGCGTGGCTTTGTAGGCGTGGCAGGAGAAAGATAATGCAAAATCTCCATTCCTTCCCCACTCCAGGGGAAGGATACTGTAAAATCCCTATTCCCTCTCCACTCCTGGGGGAAGGATATTGCAAAATCTCCATTTCCACCCCACTCTGGTACCAAGCAGAGGTGGTATTTGCCAATTCTCCGAACTAGTCAAAATTTCTGTTACCGGTTCTCTGAACTGCTCAAAATTTCCGCTACCGGTTCTCAAGAACCTGTCAGAGCCTGTTAGATTTCACCCTGTGCCTGTTCTTATTTCCTACACTAAAAATAGAAAATATATATGAAAGCTAAATTTACCTGTGGCTCAACTAGTGTGCACTGTAGAAGGATAGATTAATAGTTATCAATTGATATGGATATGGATATGGATTTATATAGATTTGATTCAAATTCTCTCAATGACTCCAGTCAAATCAAACTTGAATTGTCACTTGGACAGTTGAATAAATTCAGATGGAATCACAATTTTGGTTTGGTCAAATGGTGTAACACTGCAAAAGCCCACCAAACTGCCGATTTGATCTGAAGACATCTACTTACATTCAGCACATTAAACTAGATTGGCAATTTTTGATGAAGTTATTCAACATAACTGGTTTCAAATCAAAATTCCCTAGCAAAATTGTGAGAATGTCTAGCGTCCTAGATTGGGTTTCTTATAGGATGTTAGATGAATGGAATATAATAGTTCCTTTCATGATTTTATCAAACCTTTCTATTAGTAAATTACATAAATGATTATTAGAGAACCTAAAGAGACAGGTTTTTATCTTGATCAAAATCAGAATTGCGATCAAAGCAATCAACTCTTTTGGCTTTTCATCTAACACAGCACAACTCTTAACAGAGAGATGTAAATTGGCTTAATGGTATCCATATGGCCCAGACTTTAATGTGTGTTATAGAAACTTGTAAGAAACTTATCTCAGACAAACCCAGCTCATAATTTGGATGAATAATGTGGGTGTCATGAAACCAAATCTGTTTGCTCTTCAGGAAACAGTATGAGACCATTAACTGGAAACAGACTTTATGCTATCAATTGAACTAATTTTGATGTAAATGTCTTTATGGGCTTCTGAACCTCTATTGAAAAGTGTTTCCTTCCACCCACACATAACCTATTAACATCTTTGCACCAGCAGGGGTTACCTGAGAGACTGAGCTGGTTTCTGTTGTGTTACATTTTATTTGGGTTAACCCCCCCCCCAAAAAAAAATGTTTATAAGGTCATCTTTGTAATCTTATTAAGTTCCAGCAATGCCTTTAGTAACATCTGAACAAATCTATTAAGTGCTGTGTGGTTGCACAGGTGGGCAATTGAGACCATATACCATGAGAGCAATCCAAACATAAAACTGGCGCATAATGAGGAAGTCGGTTTATTAAACAGAGTACATTAGATTGGAGCTGTCCGATTTTCAGGAGAGGACGTCTCCGGGTAAAACTGGTGTTAACCTACAAACCTTAAAAGACTTGTAGAAGAAAACAGTGTTTCACTGTAATTTGAACTTGGATGCCTCTAACGTCTCTTTGATTCTGTGGTTCCTGTGATAATCAACTGTATGTAAACGTTATTTATCTAACGAGCAAACAGAACATATGGACAAAGCAAAATGGAAGAACATATTCTGCATTGGAGGTGCATTTTTATCACTAAATGTGACACTCTTAGAGCCAGAGTAAAAAGGGCAGAAAAATAGAGTCATGCATAATTTTTCTCAGAAATATGCTTTTTATGGACTTTGTTTAGTACAGTACGGCCCACACAAGGGATTCAAACAAGTTGTATCTTACAAGAGAATCCTAACACGGTTTGAACTGATAAAAGAGCTGGGTTTTTTTTTTTTTATCCTCAGTGTTTTTTTGCATTCAGGATATAAGATCCGACAAAGATATATATTCCAAAATTAATGAAATGTAACCATTTCATGTCCCTCATTTCAAAGCACGGCCCTTGATTTGGACTTACAAGGAGGCTAAAACAGTCAAAATAAGAAAAAATGAAAGCACTCTCATACAATTGTATTTCCTTATGAGGAAATGTTCGATTTTCAATTCTCAAAGAACCGGATCTTCATTCAGACATAAGCTATTGGCTACCTAATTTAAAATTTGGCTCCATCTATGATTTACTGACATTTTCTTTTAGCTCATCTCCAGCCCTCTCCTGCTGTTTGCTTCAAAAGTCTTGGACACATTTCAGGTTCTCTCCCCACCTTTTCTTTCTCCTACTGCAGTATGCAATTTTATCACTCTGCTTTGGTGAAATATTGTAACGGTGTTGGAGTTCTTATGCTGGGGGAAAATAATTGAGTGTTAAAATGAGCGAGAGGGAGGGAGAGAGAGAGATGATGGAATCTGATGTGCGATGTTAGTTGGATAACAATTGGGCAGGAGTTAATTATGACAGTTACCAAATCGCTGCTCAAATATTTGAAAAGTGTTAATGAGGGCATATGAGGGGACAGTTTGTAGCTGTGTATAAGGAAGTGTCAAAGGTACTGTCCTAGAATTAGATAAATCAACCACTTGAGTTCTATTTAAAGGTTTGATTTGTTTTAAATTAGGAGGAAGTGAGGAGGTTTCATGTCCCCCCCAAAATAGATGGCTTCTTTTTAATTAGGGCCCCGGCAACAAAATAATTAGGAAAACAAAAAACTGGGTGTGAATAAGGAAGGGTATATGGTAATCCTATTGTCGTTTATCGATCACATTGAAGACAGCCAAGGTGTGATCATCCAGTGGTAGTAAAACCAATGTCCCCAGCATCTTCATCTTAGATCGTACTGGACGAAAAGACTAGTACTGGATGAAAAGACTGTTTGTGAGCATCTAAATAGCCATAGCTCAACCACTTTTTGAATTAGACTGAATTGGGGGGAATTTCAATGCTCCAGATGCTACTAAACATGATGTCTGGGGAGCTTTACAGATTCTAAACTTTTAGGATCATTAGGAATGGACCGAGACATATCTCATGATATATCCTGGAGTTTTCTATTTCTTCACAATGGAGAAAAAGTTGATAGAGAAAAAAATGAGGAAAGAAACATGAGAAAAGAAGAAAAACTACATATATTTTTATTCATTTATTTCTACTCCGCCTTTATGGTTTTCACAAATAACTCAAGGCAAAGAACATATCCAAAATATATTCCTCCGCCTGTTTTCCCCACAATAACAACCCTATGAAGTGAGTTGGGCTAAGAAAGGGTGACTGGCCCAAGGTCACCCAGCCAACTTTCATAGCTAAGATGGAACTAGAATTTAACATCTGCTGATTTCTAGCCTGGTGCCTTAATCTCTAGGTCATTTAAACCAGGGCTGTCAAACTCATGGCCCACGGTACAGATTCATCATAGAATTCTTTATTGGCCATTCTTTATCTTATGTGATTGGACACACAAAGAATTTTTCTTGGTGCATATGCTCTTGATGTACATAAAAGAAAATATGCATTCATCAAGAATCATAAGGTACAACACCTACAACACTTAATGATAGTCATAGGTATCAGCAGCTCCTTGGACAGTTTGAGCTTTCTGAATTAGTCACGCCCATGCCCGGTTTAATGAAGGGGAAAAAAATTGTGATATGTCACGTGACAGCACCGTGACGACATGAGTTTGACACCCCTGATTTAGACCATCATATTGTTGCCTTAATTTTAGAAGTAGGAAATTGTTTCTTAAAGCCAAAAAAAAAAAAAAAAAATTGTTTGTGCCTGACTAAAAGTGAAAAGCGAGCACTTAACTCACTAGGATTCTCTCCCGTATGTAACTGGATTCAGTCCAGATGCACTTAGTTACACTAAGGCAGCAGCTTGCTTTCTTATTTGACTCGTAGGAACCCTTGTGAACTGAGTGAACTTAAAATGTTTTTTTTTAAAGTTTTTTATTATTTTATGAGTGAACTTAAAATGTTAAAGCACTAATCTAAAGAATGAAAGCTTCAGTGTAGTAAAACTATTTTAAAAGGGGGAAAAAAAACACCTTAGCTTAGGTCTTAGCTTTTCAATCCAATAAATTTCAAAAATGAACATCACTATAGATTGTTCGTTTTAAATAATGCTGCTTGTTCCATTGTTTCTATATCCAAAGTCATCTTTCAGCAAGGGTGATTAAAAAAGTGACTGCCTACATTTCATTCAAAATTTTACTCTCAGCTTCAGAAACCGGGTGGCCTCTACCATTGCCTGAAAGTTTACAAAGAGGAGAATAATCTCACATTTTCCAAGCAGCCCACACAGAAAAGAGAAGCCAGCATTAGAGGTATTCTCCATATCTATAAAATGTAAAATAGATACAAAATAGAGGAATTCTCCATATCATAAAATGGGACACAGTGGCTCAGTGGCTAAGACACTGAGCTTGTCAATCTAATGGTTGGCAGTTCAGCAGTTCGAATCCCCAGCACTGCATAATGGCGTGAGCTCCCGTTACTTGTGTCAGCTTCTGCCAACCTAGCAGTTTGAAAGCACATAAAAAATGCAAGTAGAAAAATAGGGACCATCCTTTGGTGAAACAGAGATGAGCACCTCCCCCTAGAGTCAGGAACAACTAGCATATATGTGCAAGTGGAACCTTTATCTTTACCTTTACCATATCTATAACAATTAATGGGAAAAGTTTTCAAACATTTGCATGCTATTCATTTAGGATAAAGAGATAATTTATGTGAAGAAGGCACAGAAGAGGCTGTACTTCCTGAAAATGCTCAGGAAGATAAATCTATCTCAGCATCTACTTCTGTCCTACTATCACAGCACCATTGAGAGTGTCCTGACATACGGTATTCTTGTATGGTATGGGAGCAGCTCTGTAGTGGACAAAAAGACTCTACAGAGAATCATTAAAACTGCCCAGAATATCATCGGACTCCAGCTACCAGCCCTGGATGACATCTTCGAATCTCGCTGTTTGAGGAAGTTTCACAACATTCTCTGAGACTCTTCCCATCCTGCTTACAATTTTTTTGGATTGTTGCATTCTGGCAGAAGATACAGAACAATTAAAACTCAGACCACACATTTTCTGAATAGTTTTTATCCCAGAGCTATAATTGCACTCAACAATGAACTAAAAGGCCCCCATCAGTGAGCTGTTGGATAGCATTACTTGGTCTGTTGCGTGGATATTTGGATGGTTTAGGGGTGGGGAATTGTGGTGGGTTGGAGTATATTTGGGGATTGTTATGTGTGTTGGACCTGGTCTTTGGGTGTTAAGTGAATTGTGTTGTATGGGTATACTGTGTATACACATACAATGACAATAAAGTTATTATTATTAATTTTGGGGTTTCACCTTTGCATTTTAATTATTTTGATTATTTTGCATAACTGAGGTTCTAAACCTTAGAGAGAACTTACATAAACAGGACAGAATTTCTGTGGTGAAAGTTACCTATCCAGTACCAGAAATACAATGAAATATAATAATGAGAACATAAAGACATCAGGACTGCTCTGACACATTTAGTTGCTTGCTCTCATGTATTTGTAATTTGGCAGGGAGGTAAACACTTGCCCAGAATCTATGGGAACTGCAGTCCAGCTAACACAAAGAGCTCATCAAGAAGAATTGTATCTTCTTGCCCTAAAATAGAGAATCTCGTTGTCTGTGCAGCATGAAGCACCTTTTTGAGTCAAAAGATTGTCTGTTTCACAAAGGATTCTTCTTCACTGCAAAGCACATTAGTAAAGTTTGTTCCCAGCTATCCATTGTATCCCTATATTATGCTCTCTTTTTGTTGCTGATTAATCATTCAAGTCTTTCTGAGTCTTCATGACCCCAAAAACATCATTTTTGCCTTCATTTTGCAAGTTGGTAATTGCTTTTCCTGAATTTTGCAATCCTTCCTTCCTTCCTTCCTTCCTTCCTTCCTTCCTTCCTTCCTTCCTTCCTTCCTTCCTTCCTTCCTTCCTTCCTTCCTTCCTCCCTCCCTTCCTTCCTCCCTCCCTCCCTCCCTCCCTCCCTCCCTCCCTCCCTTTCCTAGCTCAGTAATCAAGATTGTGACTTCCTTGTGTCCTCATTGACTTTCTCCGTGCACTTTGTCTTCTGTTGACCTTCCTTTCAATAGCTTTTGATTTTCTGCAAACATCAGAATCTTCTCCAGTGATGCTTGCCCTTGCAGTGTAGGTCTAATATCTGTAAACTGTAGCTTCATTATTTATGCCTACAGTGAACAGTTTGGTTTCACTTCAACTAGTCTTGAATTATTTGTTTTCCTTGTGGTCCAAAGCGTTCTCTACAATTTTCTCCTGTGCCTCAAATCAATGACATGACTTTTTCTTTTGTTCAGGCTTTCTGACGGTCCGGCTTTACAGCTGGACCATCAGCTGGGAAAACCATGGCCTTGACAATACACACCTTTGATATCAGTGTGATATATTTACATTTCAGTTCTTTGTCTAGATTTTCATAGGTTTTCTCCCAAAGTGCAGCCCTTTCATTTTGGGGCTATGGACCCCATCCCTGGGAATTTTTGAGGAAAATAAATCATTATTACTCTTTAAATACCTTCCATCATAATATCTTTGTAGACCCCCCCCCCTTTTCCCCATTGTTATTGCTATTATCATTTTGTAAATCTTAAAGGTTAAATCGAGCACACCATGAAAAATATGCCTGAGCACATTGGAGTTCAGAGGTGGCAGATTGTTTTCACTCTAAAACAGCAGCCACCAACTGGTGGTCCGTGGACCACTGGTGGTCCATGAGAAAATTTTGGTGGACCACAGAAAAATTATTTGCATTTTTTATATTGCACTAAATCAGAAGTCTTCAAACTATGGCCCCTGGGCCAGATACGTGCAATGAATGTTTGTGTTGCTGCAGAGAGTCTCCCTCTTCTGGGTCTTTTTGTGTGGGTCAGGGTGAGGGAAGAAATTATGACTTGGGGTCTGCTTCAGCCTCCTGGTGTGGGGCTTTGGGTGAAGGCTGGATGAAGGCTTGAGGGAAGTGCTGCTGGTGGTGAAGAGCTGAACTGTCTCATGGCCTGGAACTGGCTGACCATCTCAGCTTGCTGAGCCTCCAGGCGCCAGTACCTTGCCTCGCACTCCCACACATTTTCCCTCTGCTTGGAAAGCCTATGTTTTTAGTCCTCAGTGAGATGCTTCTGTTGGGCCACCTTCTTGGTCAGATCCAATTTGAACTGAGCCAGCTGTTTTCCCAACTCTTTCTCATGGTGGCTGCTTAGCTCCAAGAACTGCTTCCTGTTAGGGTCTTAAGGAGCCCGGGTGGGCAGATAAGGAGTGGCTGGGAGGGGAGGAGCAAGTAGAGGCTGGCAATGTACCCCTTGACATGAGTGACATTGAGTTGGCCATTCCCACTCAGTCACATAACCACCTAGCCACCCCCACCAGCTGGTCATTAGGCAGATCATATTAGTGATCCATGGGATTTAAAATTATGAATTTAGTGGTTCCTGAGGTCCGAAAGGTTGGTGATCCCTGCTCTAAATCACAGTGAGCTAATTTTTGTTTTTTGTTTTTTTTAAAAAAAATAATATGGAAAATCCACTAAAATTCAAGAAGGCTAAGAATCTGGAGGGCGCAAATGGAATTCTCGGCATTTCATGGGCACTCTGCTGCATGGGGACTCTGTTATAGGCAGCATGCCCAAGCAAGTTAAAAAAAGAAAGAAAGAAAGAAGTAATTCACCATGTTAAATGGGCAGATCACTCTTTGAAGGGAGCATTGTGCATGTCAGACCAGTATCTGATCTTCCTGTATGGCTTTTATCCCAGCTGCCGCACATGGTTCAGATAAAAGTTAGTACTTGCCAGCCTTTGTCTTGCAATACGATGGCTTGCAAAGATTGCAGCCTTCAAAATTCAAGGAAGTTGCTCTAGCAATGGACACTGAGGATCAGGGATGAGGAGGACTGCCGTGTTGCCAACACATTTACAGATTTCTGCAGATTTAACAAATGTGATGGCACGATTAGCACATGGGAGAGCAGGGGGTGGGGGGCGGGAATCACCATGATAGGAGTTTATAAAAGCAAGCTGAAGTTATAAAGGAACAGCATTTGATAAGCTCTTAAAGTTGTTATTCAATCTTTGCAGATCCATTAAAAAATCTCTGCTGCTTTTGCATCTTAGAAGGGTCTCTTCTACTGTTCATTGTCATTTTCTTTGTGTCTACACCCATTGACAGAGATACATTGTCTTGAGAAATGGATGTTGGGAATAATAAAGACTGATTCTGAGAGATTATTCTTTACCATAGTGGATGGTAAAGAAGTATACCAGAAAATTCCTCCTCCTCCTCCTCCTCCTCCTCCTCCTCCTCCTCCTCCTCCTTTAATCTTTTGCTTTTATTCACAGAATATAGAGTAGGAACTGTAATGGCACACAGGTGGGGATAGGAGTATTTCTCACTCTTTTCTTTACCCTAAGAAAAGGATTTAGGAATGAAAAACAAAAAGTCAGATAACCTAGTCAGAAGCCTGCTTTATTTATTTTTACTTTCTCTTATGGAACGTAGAGAACAATTTAATTAATATTGTTATTGTTATTATTATTATCTCTTTTATTCATTAAATGAATGAATTTATTTATTGATTAGTCCTTGGGCCATATCAAAGTGCAGAGTTCCAGAAAGAAATCATTACAAAAGTTTGGTAAAACAATTTAAATGAAATTGGAACAGCGCACGATTTAAAATGAAATTAGAATAAAATACGATCTAAAATGAAATCGGAATAAAATACAATCATTTGAGATACAGATTAGATATGATTAAAATTATATTATAATGGCACCCCTGCATCTACCCAATCAGTCTTAAAACTACTATTAAAATTGCATTATTAAATCAAATGGTCTTTCCTACAATCTACCACATTCTGCTGCACCAACTTTGTCCTTTTTTCTATCAACTTTGCCGCAAATTTGGCAATCCATTTCACCAGCTGCAAGTTAGAATCTAGCAGACAATGTTGCAAGAAGCACTCTTTAGACTTAGGGGTTTTTCTGAACCTTCAAAATGTGTCAGAAATACCATTGATTAATGCTAATGGTTGATACAGGTTGCTGCCAGCATTCTAGGTATCAACCAAGTACCTTCTTAAGATGTACAATGTTCCAAGTAGCCCAGTTTTTTGCAGTTCCGCTCACGTTATTGCAGGAATCTGTAATTTCTTGATGTGTTTTGTAAAATTCGGGGATATGGTACTGAGGGCCCCGATGACAATGGGTATCACTGTGACGTGTTTCATCCATAGCCGTGTAGTTTCGATGGCCACGTCATGATATTTCGTGATTTTTTTCCAGTTCTTTTTCTTCAACTCTGGCGTCGCCTAGTACAGTGATGTCAATAAACTGTACTGTTCGGCCCTCAACAACCGTAATATCTGATGTGTTATGTTCCAAATGATGATCCATCTGTATTCAAAAGTCCCACTTTAAATTATTATTTATTTTTATTTTTTAATAATAATAATTCCAATAATAACAATAATAACAACAACAAATATTATTGGAATAATATTAATATTTATTTGCATGTGTCTCTAGAACATAGAATGATAGAAATGGAAGAGACCTTGGAGGTCTTCTAGTCCAACCTTCTGCTTAAGGCAGGAAATCTGATACCATTCCAGACAAATGGGTTCTCCTGTCTATTTTTGAAAACCTCCAGTAATGAAGTACTCACAATTCTGGGAAGTAAGATGTTCCATTGATTAATTGTTCTCAGTATCAGGAAATTTCGCCGTACTCCTAAGGTGGAACTCAAGAAGACTTTCATCCCTAGTATTGCATATTTCTGTGGAGGAGTAATTTCTTACATACGATGCAACCCTTTAAGAGTTGTACCATCCCTCCCTCTCTCTCTCTCTGTCTCTCTCCTCCCTCTCTCTCTCTTTCTCCCCTGTCTCTGTCTCTGTCTCTCTCTGTCTGTCTCTCTCTCTCTCTCTCTCCCCCCGTCTTTGTCTCTGTCTCTGTCTCTGTCTCTGACAGTCTCTGTCTCTGTCTCTGTCTCTGTCTCTGTCTCTCTCTCTCTCTCTCTCTCTCTCTCCCCCCTCCCCCCCTTTCTCTTTCTCCCCCGTCTCTGTCTCTGTCTCTGTCTCTGTCTCTCTCTGTCTGTCTCTCTCTCTATGTGTGTGTGTGCGTTCAAAAGTTATGCAAATCCTGACTAATTTGTGACAATCACACATTGTATTTAGGACTTCTCTAATTGAATGATGAGATCATTTCCTGATCTGTGTGTGTGTGTGTGTGCGCGCGCGTGTGTGTGTCACTCATAAGGATTCTCCAAACTTAAGAACACTTTTGTAACATGGTTTTTGAGGGATAAAATGATTTGTGGTTTTGCCTTCTTTTGCTTAGAGGTTGAAATATGGTATGGGTTTGCAGAGTGGGGGAAAAAAAGGAAGCAGAAAGAAAATGTTCATTCTCCTTGCAATTTGTTTGTATTTTTACTTACACTGAAAGCTACATGCACTCTATTTGAGATTTGCCATTTGCTAAGCAATTTTGCCCAACAAACGTTGCGAAAATGTGGCACCCCTGGGGGTGGGGCTCACTCTAATTTCTAAAATGAAGAAATATGCATCTCGGGGGACGACCAAAGATTTCACCACTTTAATAAAAATAAAGGTTCCCCTTGCACATATGTGCTAGTTGTTCCTGATTCTAGGGGGCGGTGTTTATCTCCGTTTCAAAGCCAAAGAGCCAGCACTGTCCGAAGATGTCCCTGTGATCATGTGGTCGGCATGACTAAACGCCAAAGGTGCACAGAACTCTGTTCCCACCAAAGATGGTCCCTATTTTTCTACTTGCATTTTTTACTTGCTTTTGAACTGCTAGGTTGGCAGAAGCTGGGACAAGTAACAGGAGCTCACCCCGTTACGCAGCAGTAGGGATTTGAACCTTTTGATCGACAAGCTCAGCATCTTAGCCACTGAGCCACCGCATCCCTTTAACCACTTTAATAGGGAAGTTTAATCAGTTGACTTTGCCAACGTCCCAGTTAACCCTACCTCAATATTTCTGTTCCTTCTTAGATTTTTTTTTAAAAAAAACATCCTATTTTGAAAGTCAGCTAACAACGTACAGTGTTCTGTTTTTCTCTCTTTGCTCCATTACCCTTTTTCTTGTAACTGGCAGTAAATGATGTGGAGCGTAATCCAGAATTTTCCACATAATTCCATTTGCCTCTGATGTTATCAGAGAGGTGGCTTTGCAAATAACCGCTGAACTGAAAGCAGTTTAAAAAAGAACCCATTTTCCAAAATTCCAATTCTCATTCTTTTTTTAAAGCTGCGTTTCTCCCCCACCCCCACCCCTTTCCCTGTGGCCATCTTCTACATCTGTCACAGTACTGACAATTGTGTTTTGCCCTTTTCTAAACAGATATTTGATGGTGAAATGGCTCCTCTATGACAGTTTTATGATAAAGAAAAATAGGTTTGACAAAGGGGAGTTGCACGCCAGCTGGGAAGCTGTTGCCTAATTATTCATTCACCTATTAGCATCTGCAGTGTAAAACATAGCTGACAATAGTTGATTGGTAAAATGCAGTTTTTTTAAAAAAAAAATCCAGTAACAAAGAAATACTCATTCCCTAATACAAAGTGGGAGTTGTGTTATACACTCAAGGGCATAGAACCTTTTATATGTCTTCCCTGATGTTAAAAACCACTCAGGAAAGTCAGTTCATGAAACAACAGTTTTAAAAAGAGAAATTTCATGAAAAAATGGTAGATTGTTGGTTAGCCTGCATTTTTAAAGGAGCTAATTTTGTTCCCAGTTCCTCAGCTTCTCTGCAGAGGATGCACAATTATTTATTGAATTCCCCCTGTGCTAGAGATTTTGCAAAACATATGTTAACTACAGTCAATCCTCGACTTAATGACCCCAGCTGAGCCCAACATTTCTGTTGCTAAGTGAGACATTTGTTAGGTGAGTTTTGCCTCATTTTACGACCTTCCTTGCCGCCATTCTTGCAGTGAATCACTGCAGTTGTTAAGTTAGTAGTATGCTTGTTAACGGAATCTGGATTCCCCATTGACTTTGTTTCTCAGAAGATCGCAAAAGGGGATCAAGTAACTCCAGGATCCTGCAACCGTCATAAATATGAGTCAGTTGCCAAGCACCTGAATGTTGTTCATATGACCGTGGGGATGTTGCAATGGTCCTTTTACTGGTCCACAATAGAAAGCGTCCTCACTTATTGCATCACGGTATGGCATGCTGGTTTGACAGCCGCAGATAGAAAAACATTACAGAGGGTGGTGAGTACAGCACAAAACATCATGGGCTATCCCCTGGTACCACTAGACGAGATCGCTAGGGCTCGCTGCCTTAGAAGAGTGAGGAAAATTCTCAGGGATGACTCTCACCCTGGTCATCACTTCTTTACCCTCCTACCATCGGGAAGGAGATATAGAAGCATAGCCAACCGCACAAACGGGCTGAAGAACAGTTTTTATCCATGGGCTGTCAGTCTCCTGAATGCGAAATAACATTATCACTACGTAGTACAATGGACTTGCAGGCCCGGCACAACGTGTAACATGTTCACACTGGTGCAATAGGACTGGGTGTTTTGTTAATATGATTCATGGTTGGATTATTGCAATGCGCTCTACATAGGGTTACCCCTGAAAAGTTTTCGGAGACTACAGTTGGCCCAGAATGCAGCCTCAGGAGCTATTGTGGGTGCACCTAGATACACCCACATTACATCAATTATCCACAAGCTGCACTGGCTCCCTATCGGTCTCTGGATGCAATTCAAGGTGTTGGTTATTTAAAGCCCTACATGGCTCAGGGCCAGGCTATCTTCGAGACCGCCTTTTACCGCATAGCTCCCAATGACCGGTAAGATCCCACAGAGTCAGTCTTCTCCGGGTCCCATCAGCTAAACAATGTGGGCTGGCGGGCCCGCGGGGGAGGGCCTTCTCTGTGGCTGCCCCAGCTCTCTGGAACCAATTATCCCCTGAGGTCCGGAATGCCCCCACCCTATTGGCCTTCCGGAAAGCGGTGAAGACCTGGCTTTTCCGGCAGGCCTGGGGCCATTGATCTCACTATAGTGATCTTGCGAGACCCGGCCATGAATTGGAGTGTATGGGATTTAATGTTTTCTTTTTTTAAAACTTTTGTATGGGTTATTGTTCACATTGTTTTATTCTTTGTTGTTAGCCACCCAGAGTCCCTCGGGAGTTGGGCAGCATAAAAATGTGACTAATAAATAAATAAATAAATTAGTGGGGTAGGGATTTTTTGTCTTCACCGTCAGTTGTATTGTGTTGGGGGGGGTGCACTGAGGGAGCTCCACCAATCTCATTGTACATATATTGTGCACTAACAATAAAGATTTGAAACTGAACATTGAAAAATGGCCATAAATCACTTTTGTTCATTGCTGCTATAACTTCGAGTCTACCTGTACAGCCATGTGGACAAAGAAAGCATCCGTTAAAAACACATACAATATTGGGACGTTTTATGTACAAGTACCCTGTTTCCCCCAAAATTAGACATCCCTTGATAATAAGACCAATCAGGCTTTTTGAGCGCATGGCAATAAGGCCAAGCACTTACTTCAGGGGTCAAAAAATATAAGACAGGGTCTTATTTTCGGGGGAACATGGTAGATCAACTACAGAAAATTAAACCAAAAAAATAGAAGTGCATTGCTTGTGATTTTTTTTTTTTTAATTTTAATTGAAGCGAGGTAATACAAGAGACCTCCAGCTAAACTACAACATAAAACTGATATGAAACAGATCTTGATTGAGTGGCACGTAATTCTACATTTCATGTCCAGGTCTCGCATTAAAACATTATTTATTTTTACCTTGATTGGGTAAATAAACCACAGGCAGTTTAATGGATCCACGCAATAATTATGAGTTGTTTGGTCAATTTGCAATTTGCTTTCTGTACTGTTTCAGTGACTCTTCCTTTGCCTGGGGAGTGATTACAAGCTCAAGGGACATATAAAAACTAGGAATAAGCTAAAATACTCTAAATGAGCCATGTGTACCTTATTAACATATTACTCTGAGGCGCATTTGTAATCAGTATATCAAAAGCAAAGCATAGCTTCAAACTAAGTTTTATTGCCTTATTATCATTTGTTCACTGACCCCATTTGCATAGAATCATACGACAAAAATGAAAACATTGTGGCTTATCTAGATCATCCTCCTGTTTTTCATCACTAACAAACCGATGATGGGTAGTTCTCGATTTACAGCAGGTCGTTTTGTGACTGCTTTGAAATTGCAACAGCACTGGAAAAAAGCAACTTAAAACCATTTTTCACAATTATGACCGTCTGCATCTCCATGGTCGTGTGATAAGGAATTCAGATGCTTGGCAATTGACTCAGGTTTATGACGGCTGCAGTGTCCCGGGGTGATTTGATCACCTTTTCTGAGAAAGCTAGGTTCAGTTAACAACCGTCTTACTAATTTAATATCTGCGGGGATTCACTTAGCGACTATGACAAGAAAAGTCATCAAATGAGATAAAGCTCACTTGACAACTGTCTCTCTTAGCAGCAGAAATGTTGGACTCAATTGTGGTTGTAAATTTGTGTGTGTGTGTGTGCGCGCGCGTGCATACGTGCAACATTTCTATGCATGCGCAGAAGCATCTGGGTGGGTGGGTGGAGCCTCCTGCCGCCACCTCTACCGGTTCGCCTGATCCGGGGCGAACCGGTAGCAACCCACCACTGATATATACTATTTTAAGCAATGCTAGTGTTGTACAGTTATTTCTGACCATCATATTCTAGAATGTCAACTTATCTATCATTCTAATAGCTACATTCTAATACATACATAGTATCTCTTTCTATGTCCACCTAACCTGATTCTTTTGCATTCCAACTTCTACCTCATCTTTCTAACCATTGATAGAATCTATTCCATGTAGCCTAGTATTCTGTATCTCCTTTATCTTTTATGTTTAGCGTTAGTCTGTCCATTTCTGCACAGACTAGTATCTTCCTTATTGTCTCCTCCTCTGAAGGGGTGTTTTCACTCTTCCACTGCTGCACATACACAATTCTTGCTGAGGTCAAAATGTGTAATATTGTCCCTTTATCATAACCATCTGATATAATGCTTAATAGAAATAATTCTGGCTTAAACTCTTGTCTGGTCAATTTTTCTAACCACATATGAATTTGGATCCAAAATTTCCTTGCCTTTTTACAGGTCCACCACATGTGATAATATGTTCCAGGTATTTGTTTACATTTCCAACAGTCTGGGGACATATTGCTAAACATTTTGGCCAATCATGCCGGGGGCAGATGCCACCTATAGAACATTTTATAGAGATTTTCCTTGTATGATGTGGCCATTGTCAGTTCTATTTCTCTCCCAAAGGTTTTGCCATTTATCCAAATCTATATTATATATAGATAATTGTGGTTATAAATTGAAGATTTCCTGCATATAGAAAACCAAAAGGTGAAAGTATTTCAATACTCAAAGGGTTGTTACCTTAAAGTAGGAAAATTCTATATTCTACAGGTATCCTTCCGTAGTCCTGTTAATCACAACATAAACATTATCAAAAGACAAAGAAACTTGCATTGTTGTGTGTACTTCTAAAAATGGTTTCACTCTCCTGTTGGTTTAATCTGCATTCCTTGTAAAGCTGTCCTTTCCCATTGTGAATGTCTTGTTTTGCAGACTGTACTTTTGTCACTGATATTTTTTAACTGACTCGTCAATGTGTTTGCATTTTTTTCTTTCCAGGAAGGCAATTAGCACATTTTTAAGAATATGTAAATAGATACATACATAAACAATAGCTTCATGTACTCTCATTAAGCTGCCAGATGTTCTAAGAATGGACACCACCAATCACTTATTTAATAAGCAGGAAAGGAAATTCAAGTTTACGTACCGGAAATGGATAGTTTCTGCCACAAAAGCTGACAGCATTATCATTTTTATTCCTGCTGCCTGGGGGGCTACTAATCCATTATTATAGACTGCGTGTTCAATATGCAGAGAAAGTGTGAATAAATTCAGCTTGCTGCAATTGACTTCTGTGGTTTCTTTTCTAATGTCTATATTTTCTATTCTTTTTTTTTTTAAATGAGATTGTGGGCAAATCTGATGGAAGGATCAGTGGCAGGATTCAAAAAAAATTTACTACTGGTTCCGTGGGCATGGCTTGGTGGGCATGGCTTGGTGAGTGTGGTGTGGCTTGGTGGGCATGGCTTGGTGGGTGTGGCAGGGGAAGGATAGTGTAAAATCTTCATTCCCTCCCCGCTCCAGGGGAAGGATACTGCAAAATCTCCATTCCCTCACCACTCCAGGGGAAGGATACTGCAAAATCCCCATTTCCTCCTGATCAGCTAGGACTCAGGCCTTACACTCCCGCAGGTCTTCCCTCTGCTTGGAAAGCCTATGCTGTAGTCCTCAGTGAGATGCTTCTGTTGAGTCTCCTTCTCAGTCAGATCCAATTTGAACTGAGCCAGCTGTTTTGCCAACTTTTTCTCATGGTAGCTGCTTAGCTCCAACAACTGCTTCCTGTTAGGGTCTTAAGGAGCCTGGGCGGGCAGGCGAGGAGTGGCTGGGAGGGGAGGGGTGAGTAGAGGCTGGCGAGGTGCCCCTTGACATGAGTGACATTGAGTTGGCCATGCCCACCCAGTCACATGATCACCTAGCCATGCCCACCCAGCCAGTCATTAGGCAGATCATATTAGTGGTCCGCAGGATTTAAACTTATGAATTTAGTGGTCCCTGAGGTCTGAAAAGTTGGTGACCCCTGCTTTAAGAGACCTGTTTTGTCCATTAAAATCTTCCCTGGCAAGACTGAAAGTAAATAGTATTGGCCACCAGCCAATACTGTATGGCACTGTTTGTATCCATCCAGAACTAAGTAGGCCATGCCTTGGTTGTGTGTTGTTATGAAGACATTGCTCTTCTGGCCTAATGGAAATCATTAATAGAAACATTGGCTTGGTAATAAGGGCAGCAACCATATTCATAGTTCCTTGATATCCGAAATATCTTTCCTTAGGTGAAGAGGGACAAAGACTGCCTGAGGCAATTATCTGATTGAATTAAAGATAGATGGAATCTAAAACTGAAGCACCTTTGAAGACTAACGGTTGATCATTAAAGATCAAATGCAGGATAGTTTCGTGTGTGTGTATGCTCCCTGTTTTTAGAGAACTGTTTACCCATGCTCATCTATAGGTGCAAATAAATATATTCTGAAGGCATTCATTCTCTTTTATTTTATTTTGTTTTTCCTTTCCTTCGTCTCCCTTCCTGCCTGGGGCTGCCCGAAGCAAAGTAGCTCATCCTGCTGTGCAGGAGAGCCAGATGTGAAGAGCAGTAAAGTCAAACTACATAATTAATTGTGAATTTAGAAGGTTTCAGAACTGAAATGAAAAGATTTGGGTAGGGTCAGACTATTAGTGTCTGTTATTTTTAATACTGGTTTCTACTTCTGGAATCCTTACTAGCATGCCTGGAACTCCATTTTCCAGGGACTAGAGTGGAAGTAGGCAACTGCACTCCTTTCTGAGCTGAGGGGGTTTATCAGGTGCAAGAGAAACATAGCTCTCATACACCCCGAGCCATAAAATGACGCAGTGCTGGGTAGGATAGTCACCTTTGCCACTGAGCATGCAGTTTCTGGAGAGACATCCATGAAGCAGTGAAGAGGATATCTACCTAGACATTCAGATATACCAAATCAACTAGCAGTTAATTGTTGTAGCCCACCGGTGGCTAGTGGACCGGGCAGCAGAGTCAGACAGTGAGGAGGTTGGGGAGGAACTTGGGCCAGTCCTGGGGGCTGGGAGCTCTGCATCGGAGGCAGAGAGGGAGTTAGACAAAAGTGAGGCAGAGGAACGGCTGGAGCCCATTCCCAGTGTGCACATGCACAGAGCTACCAAAAGACAACAACAACTCAGAAAGCAGGGTCGACTCAGGAGTAAAGCCACACCTTGGAGGTGATTGACCCCTTCCATAGGAAATGAAAGAGGAGCGAACGGGGAGTGGGCTTTTGCAGGAAACTATTCATTCATTCTGTGACTCTGAGAGACTCTATGCCGCGTTTTGCCTTTACTGTGCTTGGAAACTAGTTACCTGGCAGCCTTCCAAGTGAGATAAGGTCTGTGTTGATAAATATTTCTTTGAAAAACTGTTTGGACAAACCTTGCTGACTGTGAATGAACGTAATTTACATTACAGTCATGTAAATAAAAAAGGTTTTGCCGGGACTAATTCCTGCCTCCTGCTTGTTAAGGTCAAAACATTTTTGAGGCAAGCGATCCCCAAATTTTATATATATTAAATACGTTAAACTAGATAAGCCAGCAGCCACATCCAGATGGGTTCTTCTTTTGTTACTGCATTTTAAATATTACCTTTGAATGAAGATGGTTTCAAGAGAATGAGCCCCAATATTAAAATCCAGCTTTGGTCAGATGGCATGAAGTTCTCACTTCCTTTTTTTTTTTTTTTTTTTTGGACGATATTTTCTTTATCCTTTCTTTTTCTTTCCCCAGCTATCATCAAAACGGCTCTTTCAAACATGGACCGGGAAGCCAAAGAGGAATATACTGTGGTCATCCAAGCAAAGGATATGGGTGGACACATGGGTGGACTCTCTGGAACCACCACAGTGACTATTACTTTGACTGATGTCAACGACAATGCTCCAAAGTTTGCACAAAGTAAGTGACATTTCTGATGCATCCACTTCATAATAATCAGGCGTCAGGCCAAGAAAGGCAATAATTGGATATGGATATCATTGGAAGGAACTAAGTGCTGGTGGCCTTCTACCGCTGCACCATAGAGAGTATTTTAACTTCCTGCACCTGTGTATGGTTTGCCAATTGCACAATAGCAGATAGGACAGCAAACCAGAGGGCTCCAGAGGGTCAACGTCATTGCCCATAGGATCATTGGTTGCCCTCTCCCCTCCTTGGAAGAGCTTTATAGTTCCCACTGCCTTAAGAAAGTTCAAAATATTCTTAAAAATCCATCTCATCCTGGGCACCCCTTTTTTTTTGAACTGTTACCATCTGGCAGATGGTACAGGTCAATAAAAACAAGGACAAATAGGCTGAAAAACAGCTTCTATCCTAGGGCAACAACCATATTGAATTCTACGGAATAGTGCAATATAGGGTTTTCAATTTCAATTATATAGAATGTAAAGGATGTATATTTGTGTTTTTATTTTTATAGTTATAATGTACACTGAAGATGGCATTTAATTTCGTTGTAACATGTGCAATGTCAATAAAGTAAACTATAAACTATAAAGTGCCTTGTATGGTTTTATCTTGGCACACTGTGTGAATCCAATCACTGTGATATGGAATGAGGGGCATGTTCTATAAAGTGTAGCCAACCATTGTACTTACTCCATAAATAACCATAGTGTGTGTGATTTATAAAGTTTGCTAATTGCATAAAATAGAACAGTAGAATAGTGGAGTGCTGTAGGTGTTGGGACTAAGGGTGAAGAGACTGTGATGGTGTGTGGGAATGGCCTTGGGGAAAGAGGAGGAAGATCCACAGCCAGGGCAATAGCAATAGCACTTAGACTTATATACTGCTTCACAGGACGTTACAGCCTTTTCTAAGCAGTTTGCAGAGTCAGCATATTGCCTCCAACAATCTGGCTCCTCATTTTACCCACCTCGGAAGAAAGGAAGGCTGAGTCAACCTTTGATCTGGTGAGACTCAAAGTGCCAAACTGCTGGCAGTCAGCAGAATTCTCCCTGCAGTACTACATTTTAACCACTCTCAATGGTCTGATAAGAGACACTTCAAACCCCAGGTAGGAGAAAAACATGGGGTGCATTTCAGAAGGGATCCTCCCTAGTTTTCCAGAGACTAAAAAGAGAGGAGGGGACCTTCAGTTTCGCAAGATTCTGTTGAATGTAACCTTAAAATAAACCTAGTGCCGCTAGTCCTGGATGAGCATCTTTCTGGACTACCTCAAAGGACTAACAGAGACCCATATACCAGAAGTGGGATTCAAATCCCATCACTACTGGTTGCTCAGGGTCACTCACGCACTCATGCACACACATAATACTTCTGCGCATGTGCAGAGACATCCGGGAGGGTGGGTGGAGCCTCCCGGCCCACCGCTATCGATTCGCCCAATCCGGGGTGAACCGGTAGCAACCCACCACTGCCATATACCGTTTGAGCATGGAGGTTAGTTGTGTAACCTCAGATTAGTCACTTCCTCTCAGCCCAAATAAGTGTCAGGTTATTGAACACACAAGGTGCAGAACAAAAACAAACCCACTGATCACACCAAAAGGATCACCTTTTATTGTGAGACTTTTAGGCATGTTCAAAGCAATTAGAGCTCGCAACAAGCAGGTTGATACAACTATCTGGAATATGGACTATTTTGGAGCAACAGGAAATGGGGGGGAGGGGTGGAATGGTTGCGTAATTCAGAATATCAGCAACCCAGAGATGTTGATCTCTTTTTGTCTTCTCGTTGCCTTTCTTTCATTTCTCCTCCCAGTCTAAGGGCAAAGAAATTGGGTGAAAGATTTGTCCAGTTGATAAGCAGAAGAAAATCACACCTTTAAAAGCCTAATAGAAACTTTTTCTATTGTAAGAAGCTTTAAAACGTTTTTTTTTTTTTTTTCCCCTTGCTGGAAGGAAGGAATAATTCTCTGCCTGGCACTCATCACACATCCAATCTCATTGTTCTTCAAACAGTTTGTCCTTTTGACCTTTTTGTACTTAGTCTCCCCTTAAAATGCTTGTTATAAACACAGGCACTTGTTTTATATTGTGTTGCCAACAATCTCTGGATGACTGTGGGTTTACTGATCCCTGCAACTGTTTAAATTTAAATTTGACCTGTGTAAAGGAGAAGGGTGGATGAGTATTGATTTGAAGTCAGGTCACCCTATTCCAACAAGTTATCCTATCGAGATGCCTACTTCAAACAGGCACTTTCCATGTCTGACATACAGAGAATAAATATTGATATGTCAGGTTCATATATAACAGCAATGGGACTGAGTAATGTCACATAGCTTTTAGGGTCACGGCTTGAATTAATGAGAAGTTCAAAAATGTGAGCCCTACAAATCCATAAGGAATATATATATATATATATATATATATATATATATATATATATATATATATATATATATTCATATATATATATTCATATATATATATATATATATATATATATATATATATATATATATATATATATATATATATATATATATAAAAATCTGTTTATAATATTGATATCCATAGTCTCCTTTTCCCCTTTCCCTGCATTTCTCCTTTCCTTTATCTTTTTCTTAGCCTTGTGTTATCTCCAGTGCTTTCAAAGCCCTGTTTAGATTAGTGTTATGTTAAAGTCAATGAGTGACATGTCTAAAAGGTTATGTAGTGTGGTTGTTAAAAGCAAGCAATCGACCAATGCATAATTGGAGATAAAAACTGGAAAAAAACAATTCTAGTTCTAGTTAATTGCTGATCTTAAATTCAAAATCCATATTTGGTGCTATGCTTTGCTGATCTATCCTATGGTGCTTTCTGAGTGTTATAATAAGGGTTGGTTTTATCAGACATAGGTGTATTCTGCTAGAATTTTCTTATACACATTCATTACTCTTAGCTGTTTTCCCCTTTCATTTGTTATAACCGGTCCATGAAAGGGAAGCAGAACAATTGGGGGGAGCGGGGGGGGGGGGGCAGAGGCAGATTTTGTTTTTGCTCAACAAACTTAACCAGGTTAGTAAATACTGGAGCAGGTATGTTTACACATGTCAAACTAGTTAATGCTAACCTTAATTTTCATCTGAATCTTGGTGATTTTATTTGGTTAGTTTATAGTCAGTGTATTTTGTGCAAGCAGAATATTCACCAGTTCAGCCAGCATCTGCAAACACAACTGGCCACCCCTAAATCTCAGTCATTCCCTCAGCATTTTTTTCCTGTATAATATTATTTATTTATTTATTGGTTTGATTTATTTGCCGCCCTTCTCCGGAGACTCAGGGTGGCTTACAATGCGTTAAGCAATAGCCTTCATACTTTTGTATATACCTGCTTAGTAGGGCTTTTTGCCCCCCCCCTCCCGCCCCAAGCGGTGTTCTATTTTATACAAAGTCAGCTTATTGCCCCCACAATCTGGGTCCTCATTTTATCTACCTCAGAAGGATGGAAGGCTGAGTCAACCTTGAGCCTGGTGAGATTCGAACTTGCAGTAATTGCAGGCAGCTGGTGCTAATTAACAGCACTTTAGTCTGCTGCGCCACCAAGGCTCTTGCTGCTCATTGTGTTACAATTTGTAGATTGGTTGCTGTTTTATATTTATTTATTTATGTTTGTTTGTTTGTATGACTCCCCATCTAAAAGAACTCTGGTTAGCTTATAAGAACAATCAGTCATAGAACAACAACAGAACAGAACAGAACAGAGCATAATTTTATTGGCCAAGTGCGATTGGACACACAAGAAATTTGTCTTGGTGCATATGCTCGCAGTGTACATAAAAGAAAAGATATGTTCGTCAAGAATCATAAGGTACAACACCTAATGATAATCACAGGGTACACATAAGCAATCAAATTGTATTAGAAAATGATTTTAATATAAATCATAAGGATACAAGCAACAAAGTTACAGTGGAAGGCGGTGGAGCTGAAATCAGAAAGTTGAATGATGAATCGCTTATGATATTCTTTCAATATCTCTCAGTTGTTGAACCATTTCTAGATGAACAAGAAAAACATATAAACCAATAATAGGAATGAGAGCCAATCTACAAATCTAGGAATCCACCTACTTCAACAGGCAGTTAATGTTAATTTCTTCCCTAAAAAGTGAAAAAAATAAAGATTTCATTATAAACTGCTGCACATAAATGATGTGTTATATGTTAGCTAAAGCTAGAGTAATTATAAAATGCTCCTCATTCAATAGTTACACTGGATAGGCCAGCCTTATACATAATACTGGTTGAGTAGTGAGCATTGAATCTATGATATTATACTGCCCCTCAAACCTTTTAAAACAAGTCTGAGCCACATTAAAAGTCACACTCAGATTGTGATAAATTACAATCTGCTTCCCCCCAGGAAGTGTTTTGGTGCCATCAGTTAACTGCTATGGCTGTAATCCGTTTGCTGCTCATTGTTTTAATCTAATTGGATATTTTATGGAATAAAAATTAACTCAGCACACATTGGCTTCAAATCTTTGGGCAGTCTGAAACAGTCTCTAGTTTTGTGTTTGATTTTACAGGAAATTGAATCTAACTATATTGGCCATCAGGAGAGATTAATAGCAGCAGCAACTCTATATATTTGCCAACAGAACTTTTATGATTTTCATGAAAATGAGAGTAATATTGTAGTTATTGTCTTGGTCTAGGGCGAGATTCAGGTTTGAATCCTCACTCAGTCATGGAATTTATTGAACACATTTGATTCAGAGATTGGCAGGTAGCCTAATTAGTACTTAGCGATATCTACTTATATTGCCTTGAAGTCCTGGAGGAAAAATATAATAGATATATAGGTACACAGACATTGTTAGACATATTTTCTGGGAAAATAAAAATAAACAAGCATAAAAGCAGAATGTTCATAACTATAGTAGAACCACACTGCACAGGAAGGTGATCAATATTCATAAGACGTAACACTTGGCATATTCACAATAAATTTTAATGAACTCAGACCGTATTGAGAGAGTTATGTATCTTTATTGTTTCTGAGTAGAATATACATGTGTATTTATGGCTAGGTTTCAGATAAATACAGCCCTCCTGAGCCTTTGAAATAAAAACCGTGAACTTTCACAGCTACTGAGTTCTCTTGAAGATAATTTTAGGGGCATTTATAATAAATAATGTACAGTAAAACATAGAATGGAATGGAATGGAATGGAATGGAATGGAATAGAATAGAATAGAATAGAATAGAATAGAATAGAATAGAATAGAATAGAATAGAATAGAATAGAATAGAATAGAATAGAATAAACAGAGTTGGAAGGGACCTTGGAGGTCTTCTAGTCCAACTCCCTGCCCAGGCAGGAAACTCTATACCACTTTAATTTGAAATGTTTTTCAAAGTTTTGCAAAGTTAAGCAAAGTTTTGCTTAGTTTCCACAAGATTTTGCCATTATTATTATTATTATTATTATTATTATTATTATTATTATTATTTAATCGGTAGTGAGATTCACAGTCTTTGAGGCTGGTTAATAGCTCAGCAGCTCGAGTCCTAACCAAGGACCTAGGAACTGTTAAGATATCGTCGGAGGAT
Organism: Masticophis lateralis; assembly: GCA_030761175.1. NCBI lineage: Eukaryota > Metazoa > Chordata > Lepidosauria > Squamata > Colubridae > Masticophis > Masticophis lateralis. The sequence continues at coordinate 15,166,524 of JAUDYJ010000010.1, forward strand.
GTAAGCTGTTCCGAGTAAGGTGGTTTTTTGTAGAGTCAAAATGTTCAAGTCCGGTAAATTTAGAATTTCTAAATAGCGGGGTAGCCCTTTGGGTATTGCTCCAAGGGCTCCAATTACAATCGGAACAACACATGATTTCTTTTTCCATAGTCGCTCAACTTCAATTTGCAAGTCCCGGTACTTTGTGATTTTTTCTTGCTGCTTATCTTCAATCCGTGCATCACCAGGTATTGCAATGTCAATGAACCATACTTTTTTCTTTTCAACTACCGTTATGTCAGGTGTGTTGTGGACCAAGTGCCTGTCATTATTATTATTATTATTATTATTATTATTATTATTATTATTATTATTATTATTATTATTTCATTTAACATTGAGCTCCCATAGATATAAATTAACTAAATAAAGAATTTAAAAGCCAATATAGGTAATGACTTGATTTACAAACCCAACTGAGCTGTAATTTCTGTTGTTAAATGAACTGTTATGTTAATTATGCTAAGTGAATTTTGCCCCATTTTATGAATTTTTTTTTTGCCGTAGTTGTTAAGTGAATCACTGCAGTTGTTAAATTAGTAACATATAGTTGTTAAGTGAATCTGGCTTCCTCATCAGAAGTTCACAAAAGGTGATCACATGACCTTGAACGAAATGTTGTAAATTGAAGTCTACAGGTACAGCATTTTGAAGCAAGTTGATGCAAAACTATATGTAATTTAATGTAATGAATAATATTGTGCAATTACTTAATAAAGTAGACTCGGAAGTTAAAACAAACCATTTTGGGAACTCTATAAAACCCTAGGTTGAATGAATGTGTGCAAAACTCACAATTTTGGGATTGGCTTCCAGTTTGGGTTGATCTGGTTATGAACTGGATCTGCAGATGCAGTTTTCTGAAAGCAAATTTTCTTGAACAGGTGTACGGGATGTTCTGTTCCTGAAATAATGAATTTTCCACATCTCTAGTGAGAGAAAAAAATAGATATTCCATATATAAAAATCTACTGATAATATTTCCTGTGGCCTATACATCAAATAAAGAGGAACATTTCTCATATACCTGTCACTGCTGAAAACGTGGTCAATACCATGTGCTAAATTATTTTTTGGGAAGTCTTGATCAGTACATGTGGATGTTATTAGACTGGTTCTAAAGAGATCATCTAGTGTCTTACAGGATTTATCTGGCAGGTGTATTTCTAACAGAATAAGAGAATTGAAAGGGACCTTCTAGTCCAGTAATGGCTAAACCTTTTGCTGTTGTGTGCCAAAAGCATGGGGAGCATGGGGAGGGGTCACGTGCACACATGCCAACACCCATAATTCAATGTCCCCTGTCCCCCACGCATGCACACGCAACCCCCCGCACTACCCCCACTTTTGGCACGTGATGGCACAGTGGGCCCGTTAGGCCCATTTTTTGCTCTCCCTAGGCTCCAGAGGATTTCTAGGAGTCTGTGGAGGGGGAAAATTGTCTGCCCACCGCTGGAGACCCTCCAGAGGCCAGATACAATCTGTTTCCTGACTTCCGGTGAGTCCAGAAGGCCTGAAAATCAGCTGGCTGGTGTGCGCATGCATGCTGGAGCTGAGCTAAGGCAACACTCATGTGCCCACTGATATGGCTCCGCATGCCACCTGTGGCACACTTGCCATAGGTTCGCCATCACAGTCCTAGTCCAATTCCCTGCTCAAGCAGGAGACCTTATAGCCAGGGGTGAATGCTACCGGTTCGCACCAGTTCAGGCAAACCAATAGTAATAAAAACTACCGGTTTTTGGTGAACCAGTATTTCCGACGATCAGCTGTGCCATGCGGCTTATATTTGCTAGAAAGCAGCTTTCTACTCTCTTGTTAGAATTCCACCTGCCAGATAAATCCTGTAAGACACTAGTTGATCTCTTTAGAACCAGTCTAATAAAATCCACGTGTAGTGATCAAGACTTCCCAAAAAATAATTTAGCACATGGTATTGACCATGTTTTCAGCAGTGACAGGTATATGAGAAATGTTCCCCTTTATCTGATGTATAGGCCACAGGAAATATTATCTATAGATTTTTATATATGGAATATCTATTTTTTTTCTCTCACTAGAGATGTGGAAAATTCATTATTTCAGGAACAGAACATCCCGTACACCTGTTCAAGAAACTCTGCTTTCAGAAGATTTCTGCTGAAATCTTCTAGAAAGCAGAAAACCTGCTTTCTAGCGAAGCTAAATCATATGGTACAGCTGTTCCCCCACTACTGTTCTACCTACCTTCCCAAGCCTCCTTTTTCCGTGTGAAGTGTGCATTTGGTATGTACTGTGCATGCGCTAGCAGCGAATCAGTGACAATCCACAGAGGATTTCACCACTGCTTATACCATTCCAGATAAATGGCTGTCCAGACCTTTCTTAAAAGCCTCCAGTGATGGAGCGCCCACAACTTCTGAAGGCAAGCTGTTTTCACTGTCAACAAATATCTCCTTAGTTCTAGGTTGCTTCTCTCCTTGATTAGTTTCCATCCATTGTTTCTTGTGTTGCCTTCTGGTGGATTTGAAAATAGATTGACCCCCCCCCCTGCCTCTTCTTTGTGGCAGCCCCTCAAATATTGGAGCACTGCTATCATGTCATCCCAGTCCTTCTTTTCACTAGACTAGACAGAGCCAATTCCTGCAATCTTTTAGCCTCCAGCCTTCTGTTGCTTCTTGAAATAAGCTCAGAGAAGATAATTTTGGACTCGTTTTCTATTCAGATTGTATCCACAATTATATCTCAGACCATTTCATCATCTTGATTAGGAGTATAAACTGTGTCCAGTACTGGCATCTTTAATGGAATCCCTGATCCAACAGATTATATCTTAAACTATGGAATTTTTTTAAAAAGTGAACAAAAAATGAGGATGAGTTGTGGCATGTATTTTTGAATACATTAAGGAAATGCCTGATTATACAATAGAACCCATCTGAAAAATTTCCTGCGATAACCTTTTATTATAATTCCATTTCTTGCTTATATGCTATGAATTATTTTAGTGGTTGCCAGTGAGATTCCCATCTATGTTTCAACCTTGGAAACACTAAGAAAGAATATAGTACATAATTAACTGCTGTTCTGTTTTTGTAGCCCATGATGCATTATTTTAGGCAATAAGCATAAACTATAATGGGCACAGAATCTGAATGTAGGGAACAAAGAAATCAATTCTATCTTAAGGCTACAAATGAACATTTGCAGTGTATGGTTTTATTTTCATCTATATATTTATTTTTACACAAAGGCTCTTGAATCATCACAAATGGTGATTTTCAAGGAGATGTATGAAGCAGAATATTTGTTTTTGCTCCTATTGGCAGAGTGAAAAGTTGCATGCAGCTTTTTTTCCTCATTTCCTTCCTAGAGACAGGCAAAATATTGGTTTCAATAACCATTTAATCTCTACCAACCTCTTTGAGCTTCCCAAAACAAAGCTTGCCACATTAATCTGATACTTACATGTCTGAATTTTATGCCAGTAATGCTATAATAGAGCAGGATATAACATATATTTATTAAATTTATTTATCATCTTTATAGGTGGCCTGACTTTCTGTAGCAAATTTACAACAAGAAAAGAAATTCATGTGCATTCATAAGAAATAAAAATAGCACCTTTAGAAATACACAGCTTTCTCACTGGGACTCCATTTCCCTATGTAACCCTTGGAGAATACCCAGGTTTTAAAGGCCCATTGGAAGTTTAATTTCAATGACTTTTGGCTAGAAGAAATACATTTTTTTTTATTATATTAAGTATGTCTGTGTGGTATCGCCTTTTCCATGCTAGTTAGGCAAGTATGCAATCATTTCCCACAATTCTCAGCAGAGATCATGTGGAAGATGTGAATTTTGGAAGTTTAGTGTCACATATCTGCAGAGCTGAAATTCAGCAGGTCCTGACCAGTTCTGGAGAACCAGTAATGGAAATTTTGAGTAATTCGGAGAACCGGTAAATACCACCTCTGACTGGCCATGCCCCCATCTATTCTCTGCCTCTCAACTCCCAGCTGTTTGGGAGGAAATGTGGATTTTGCAGTAACTTTCCCCTGGAGTGGGGTGAGAATGGAAATTTTACAGTATCCTTCCCCTGCCACCCCCACCAAACCATGCTATGCCAGCCAAGCCATGCCACACCCACCAAGCCATGCACACAAAACCGGTAGTAAAAAAATTGGAATCCCACCACTGCATATCTGTAATGTAATGTACTTGAGAGAAGATCAGCATAGGTTAAAGAGTGGCAACGCCCCCTATAGCTCAGGTTGGTAAATCTGTTGAGCCAAGGAGACTATTTGTAATGTTGAATATATGTCATGGTTGCTCTCATAAAAATAGCTGCCACTAAGAGGCTTAGCCATGTCCAACATGCTTGTCATGGTAGATGTGAGCAATCATAAAGCATCCATGCACCAAAAGGGAAACTGACACTCATCCTCTAAGGATGTTCCTTATCACCCAGAATATATTTCATTTCATTTCACCTTAGCTTATCTTACTTTTTCTTATTTTTCTGGGCATCTGGATATACCTTCAACAACTACTGGGGTATTGCCATCCTCTATTTTCTAACAATGCCTATCAAATAACTTTTACATTTCCAGTGTTGACTAAAGGATTCATACTTCCTGTTTGCCCAGCAAGAAGTTGGTCCACCAACCAATTCAGGAGAGAAATGTCATTATCAACAGTTAGCTTCCAGTTACAAGAAAGGAAATTTTCACTCATGTTTTCTGACTCTCCAAGGATTTTATTCTCTCCAAGTCTGCAGATCCCCGGTAGCATTATTTTCTAACCCTAATAGAGTCTGTTTTCCTTTAGTGATAAGTAGCAAACTCCTTAATCTTAACCCAAAAATGGAGTTGCTATCTCCTAAAATTAGGTATTCTGGTGCCTTCCAGATATTTTGACTTCCACTCATCATCAGCTACAGTCCAGTGGTAAAATATTCAAAACATCTGGATGGCATCAGGTTGCCTACCACTGTTCTAATCAATAGATTTCAAAATCTTTCAGTAAATCTCCTTTGGATGGCTGGATTCTGTCAATAGAATGAAAGAATTTATTAATAAAGACTCTTTTTTTTTTTAGCATAGTGCTATTTCACCAAGAAGAGACTTATTAATATTTTTAAACTAAACGGGTCTACATACTGTGTTTTTCCAAAAATAAGACCCTGTCTTATTTTTTTTGAACCCCGAAATAAGTGCTTGGCCTTATTTTCAAGGAGGTCTTATTATTTGGGGGCACGTGGAGCAAGACGGGGCTCCTTTTGCCTTCTTACCTGATTTCCAGCTCTGTGTCCCTAACCCTAACCAGAGGAAATGGCAGGGACCAGCTGTGCATGCATTTAAATATTTTCAGGGAGAGCTTATTTTCAGGGGGGAGGGGGGCTTATTTTAGTGCATGCGCTCAAAAGCCCAATTGGGTTTATCATCTGGGGAAGTCTTATTTTCAGGGAAACAGGGTATATTTTATAACCGTTCTGAGATATACTATGGATGATAATCTGTGCAAATAGTTATGGCAATTATATTATGACACCAGCAAATTCTTCCTGTGAAAGCAACCAAAAAATGAGAAGATGAGGTCCTGGTATTTCTATTTAAGACTACCTGACTCATCAGGTATGCATGAATTGTATCTGATTGGTTTCAGAGATAGGTAGTTCCTGAAACGGATAATTTCACCTCTTACACAGAGCTGAAACAAGTGAATTACGAAGAAGCATGCATAATTAGGCCATCTGTAGACATGTTCAGGAGACAGAGATTACCCATGCTTTGCCAGCTTCCAGATCATTACTAAAAGTCAGAGATGTCATTAGAATGAACAATTTCATTCTTTCTCTAAGTAATGAGAAACTGATAGGTGATGTAAAATACGCTGTTGGAGACCAGTTGAAGCAGGTAAGAAATATTTCCCTGTGTTTTGAATTAGGAGTGGGTGAAACCATTAGCATGCTCTGCCAGTCCTAGTTTAATGAAAAGGTCTTGGAGGAAACTTCTGCAATTCTCAGTTTTAATGTTCTTTAAAAGTTTAAAAGGAATCTTAATCTCCCTCTTTTATTTTTTTAATGTTTGACTTATCTCAGACTATTTGAAACAATTACGGATATTTTACAGTGATGTGATAAACAGTGTGGTATGTTATTTCATAAATCATAAACTTCTATGAGTGATTATGTTTCTGAAAGTTGCTAAAAATGGGAAGAAATGGGAGGACTTATGGTAATTGTGATGGTGCCTATGAATGATTGATGGCTTTATTATTATTAATTTTATTACATTTAGCATGGATGTTTTGTTGTATTGCTGTTGGTTCAAAATGCTTGATTTGATGTGGTAGATATAAACTGAATGAATGAATGAATGACTAAAATAAATAATAAAGAGGGTAAACAAAGGATACATTCTAATTAAAACAGTCAGTTGGAAGAAGCAAATTCCAGCTAATGCAATAGTCCATTGTTCTATTTTACATTTATACTCTCTTCCTTTGATATTTTGCCAAACGTCTCCAAATAGATACAACTTTCCAGATCTTATTCATCTACTTGGCAATACTTGCTCTCTCTACTCAGCTCTATAATTAAACATTAATTAATTTGCAGCTATTAGTGTGCCAATATATAAGTTCCCCACTGTTCTTTTGCTGTGATACCATGGAGGGGGGAAACGATATGTTGCTTTTCTGCCCAGTTATATAGGAAAGTTTATGAATTAAGATTCTTAGCAAGGTTGGAGTTCTGTGGTCCTATGGGAAAATCCCTTGTCTGGAACATTAGAACTGGAACTCTTGCAGAGTTTGGCATCAAGAGTATAATAGATCCAGATCATTATATATTAAGAGTTTGGGGCTGGGTGAAGACTGAAGGGCATCCCCTTCTATGCCCATCAGGTCTGGTCAACCCAGAGATTTCATATATTATAATGTCTTTTGACTATCTTTGCATTTCTATGAATCACTAAAAGAATGCTCTGAGCTTCTGCATAGCCAACCCCACCTCCCCATATTTCATTACCATGTCTTCCCGAAAATAAGCCCTCCCCAAAAATAAACCCTTCCCTGAAAATAAGCCCTCCCAAAAAACCATTTAAATGCATGTGCAGCCGGTCCCTGCCATTTCCGCTGGTTAGAGTTAGGGAGACAGAGCTGGAAATCAGGTAAGATGGCAAGAGGATTCCCGTCTTGCTCCATGCGCCCCAAAATAATAAGACCTCCCCAAAAATAAGGCCAAGTGCTTATTTCAGGGTTCAAAAAATATAAGACAGGGTCTTATTTTCAGGGAAACACGGTAGAATGTTTAATGCCCCCAATGCTTGAGTCACCAGAATGTATTTCTGAAATCAATAGCATAAAACAGAGAATTCTTCTAGAAATGCCCCACTAAAATATGCTATATTTAAATCAGGATTTGCCTTAACTTCATTTTAAAAGTGTTTTTTTTCCAATTATACCTTGGTTTTACACCATTATTTGAAACCTGCTTTAACGTTTCCTACTTTTTTGTTCCAACTGAACATGTTAAAAGCACCAAACTCCATGTTTCTGTCATCCATGCCATAATGGAATTGACTTTGGTGCACCATACAATTTAACAATAAAAGAAATGTGTGCTAGATTCCTTTTGTATCCTTAGCAGCTGATCTATAAATAAGCAGACAGTTTTCAAAACATCTGGAAAGTTGTATGTTTTCCTTTTCCTTTTCATTTTGTTGCTGAAAATAGCTGAATGTTTTGCATTAGCAGTATCTGTTATAAGTGGGCTAGCAAAATGAATCATTCTTAGACCTAGTTATTTGTCATCCTGTTGCAGAGTATATTGTATATGATGTGACATATAGCCCAAGAAAGCTGTAAAAATATGACTGCATTCTAAACTGCCACATTTAAGAAATAGAAAACAGGAAGAAAATAGGTGATGTAATAAATTTTACTGTTCTTCAGGTTGTTGGACTATGGTTGTTCTTTTCATCTCTCTTATTCTCTCTTTCTCTCAGGTTTGTATCATTTCACAGTATTGGAAGACATTGCTGTCGGCGATGCGATAGGAAGAGTTAAAGCTAATGACCTGGACATCGGTGAGAATGCGAAGTCATCCTATGACATTATTGAAGGAGATGGAATGGATATCTTTGAGATCACCTCTGACTCTCAGAGTCAGGAAGGGATTATTAGATTAAGAAAGGTAAATGGCATGGGAAATGGAAGGAGTGTGGGTTTGTGGATCCTGGCAATAAGCAAAGTAGTTCTTAAAACAGAGGTGCACAATTTTGGGTGGGGACCAGAGAAGATATGGACCACCAACTCAAGAAATGTATTTGATTTCATAGCTACCATGGTTGATATCAAAAACACTAAGCAGCAGGATGTGACCAGTTTAATAGATTTCTTGGAAGATCACCCAGAAATCTAAGAACTGTAAATTGAGTTGAGAAGTCAAAAATACATCCCAGGAGAGAATAATGAAAAACCATTTTGATATTGTTGCCAATAGAACTACATGAATGTGTCATGTGTAGATCCAAGGAGCTGTGTTTCACTTAATGGAAGGTCTATCCCTTTTTTTTTTGTTCCATCAGTTGTTACTTGAGGCATGTTGTCTCTAATAATCTTGGAGGTGCACAGAGAGGCAATAACCACAAATATCCCATATCCCAAATACAAAGTTTTTAGTCATTTTCTTGAAGCCATCACAGAATCCAGTGGTTGTAAATGCCAACAATGTTGTATCTTATGTTCTTCTCTTGTTCTCAATGTGCAACAAATGGTTTCATTGCAGGACCCCAGTCCTGATCTTACACAAAGTAAGGGAGTGCAATTTTACAATAATTTTTTAAATTCCCTAAAAAAAACCAACCACCCATATTTTCTCCAAACTTGATCGCAGAAAATATGACTTCAGCAACTGACTGGTCAATGCCTGGAATGCACTACCTGACTCTGTGGTTTCATCCCAAAACCTCCAAAAATTTAACCTAAAACTGGCGTGTTTTTTTTAAAAAATTAATTTATATGCCGCCCTTCTCCGAAGACTCAGGGCGGCTTACAATGTGTTAAGCAATAGCCTTCATACTTTTGTATATTTATACAAAGTCAGCTTATTGCCCCCACAAACTGGGTCCTCAATTTACCTACCTTAGAAAGGATGGAAGGCTGAGTCAACCTTGAGCCTGGTGAGATTTGAACATGGAGTAAATTGCAGACAGATGGATGTTAATTAGGGTGCTTAGTCTGCAGAGCTGTCCAGGCTCTTGTTGACCTCATCCCATTCCTGAGAGGTCTGTAAGGCATGTACATAACAGAACCAGCATGCCTACCATCCCTGTCCTAATGTTTCCTCTACTTGTATCTATTTTATGTATTCAATTCATACTTTATATATATTACCTAATATGTTCTTGACAAATAAAATAAAAATCTGAACAACAATATACTCTTTCCTAATACAGAATGTGTTCTATGGTCATTATGTTTAGTTGATATTTTCTGCATCTGGTATTCTGACTTAGGCTTCCTTAGAAATTAAACAGCACAAACCTAGTCCCGACAAACCTCTTTAATTCATACAACTGTAAATTACTTTCATTTATAGTCCACAAAGCTTAATAAATAGTCTTTCAGAGTAGTATTTACAAACACTCAACTTATCTCCCTTGGAATGCTGCCAGAGATATAATTGCCAAATGCAGGGCAAGGCCAAACTTAGCACAGAGTCAAACAGAGCTTTTCCAGAGCTTTTACCAACCAAACTGATTGCTTCCTGCAAAAACTCATGCCCCGTTCGCTTCTCTTTTATGTCTTATGGGCCAATCATCTTCAAGCCTTACTCCCAAGTTGACCCTGTTTCCTTAATTGTTCCTTCCTCCTGGCAGCTCTGTGCATGCACACACTGGGAACAGGCTCCCACTGTTCTTCTGCATCACTGATGTCACACTCCAGAGACTCCGGAGGCAGCAAAGAATTACCAGATGGCCTTGGCCCCCACTCTGCCTCTGACTCTCCGAGCCTTCCCCAGACTCCAGGACTGGCCCACATTCCTCCCCAACCTCCTCACTGTCCAAATCTGTTGCCAGCTCTGCTGGCCACTGGCGAGCCACAACATCTGGCACCCCAAAAGAAACTGGTGAAAAGTATTTTTATAAATAGAAAATCATCATTATCATAATTAAGAGGATGGTGACTTAAGTGGTTGGAATGCTGGGCAGAAGGTTGTACATTTGTACCCAGATGGCACACTCTTTAATGGAAGATGGATTGTTTGTATTAAAATAAAATATATTTTTACATACATACATACATACATACATACATACATACATACATACACAAATATATGTATACATATATATATATATATATATATGTATGTATGTATGTATGTATGTATGTATGTATGTATATATGTATATATGTATATATGTATATATGTATATGTATATATGTATATATGTATATATGTATATATATATATAATGGCTGGGGAAAATATGGCTATTTTCCCCAGCCATTAAATGTTGCTTTTCTCTGCTTTATATCAGAAGCTACTATTTATTTCTATAGATTCACAGAGAGTGACTATTCTAGAGATTTTAAGTTTCCGCTGTGTTCAGCACTCATTAGTAGACCCTGGTTGCAATCAAGCACATAGTTTTCACCTAACACACACCATAATAGATGCATATCTGTTATTGTTTTTAATTTCAAATATGCTTTAAATAATAATAACTTTGTGCATTTGGAGCACTAAGCTGACAAACGCTTTGGACTGGTATGATTTATTGCTGCTGAATTTGCAACGGTTCAAATGATACCGTTGTGTGATTGGCAAATTGTGTATATGCTGATTTCCAGCAACCTATTCATCGGTACAAAGATGTAGTAATTTCTGAGTTGGCAGAGAGGCAAGTGCTTGTCGTGTTTACTAAAAATGGCAAAGTTACATTAGAACTAGATTCAAAAACTCTGCTGATTTTTTAAAAAGATACGAAAATATGAATATATACTTAAGAGACTTGGTGAAAGAGTTCTGGAATTTTTATTTGTGCTCTTGATATTTGCATTGCAGATTTAAGCTTCTCTATGTTTCTTTTCTCCCTCTCTTTGTTCCGTTCTATGGGACATTGTGATGCAAATTTATATATCTTTCGAAAGCTTGACAAATTTGTACATTTGAAATGTTAATCATTGTGAGGCATCAAAGGGTTGGGTTGTGAATCCACACATGCCAATGTTCTTGAAGTTGCGGTAGATATTAATCTTAGATGGTCATAAAATTTGTGATGCCTCTTTTTTTAAAAAAAAAGTCTTATAACTCTTATTATTATTTCTTATCTGCATGTTTCAAATATTTATGAGCAAAACCAATCAGAAGTGCTTCTTTCCAAGGCCTATAGAAATGATTGGCAAATTGTGAATATGAATATCCAATCACTCTTGCTCTATAGAGATGCTGGGAATCTGGGGGTTTTTTCTTTTCTTTTTCTTGGCACTCCTGATACAAAGATCATTTTGCATATAGCATGTACAATTGACTTAATTGCACATCAGCTTACAAATCCAGTTACTGTAGGAGGGCTGTTTCTCTCATAATACTGTCTTTTGGAATCCTTATGCAAATAATAATAATAATAACAATAACAACAACAACAACAATTTTTTAATTTGATTTATATGCCGCCCTTCTCCAGAGACTCAGGGAGGCTTACAATGTATTAAACAATAGCCTTCATACTTTTGTATATTTATACAAAGTCAGTTTATTGCCCCCACAAACTGGGTCCTCAATTTACCTACCTTAGAAAGGATGGAAGGCTGAGTCAATCTTGAGCCTGGTGAGATTCGAACTTACAGTAATTGCAGACAGCTGATGTTAATCACAATGCATTAGTCTGCATTAGTCTGCTGAGCCACCAAAATTCTTATTAAATAAGAATTTTACAAAACACATCAAGAAACTGCAGCTTCCTGCAATAACACCAGCGGAACTGCAAAAAACTGTGCTATTTAGAACATTGTACATCTTAAGAAGGTACTTGGTTGATACCTAGGACACTGGCAGCAACCCATATCAACCATTAGCACCAGTCAATGGTATTTTTGATGCGTTTTTGAATATTCAGTTGACTGAGTTTCATGTTTAATGAATAAAGTATACAACAATAATAACAACATTATTAAAATGTTATTAAAAATAAAATTTTAAATGATCAGTTGACTGAGTTTCATGTTTAACGAATAAAAGAGATAATAATAATAATACCCTTTGGCACTGGCAAAATCACCATCCGTCCATTACAAAGGGCAACTTTATTTGGAACAGCTCATCCCCATCAAACAATATCTGTCTACCCCAGGTCCTAATGAAGTTGATAGGTAGATCAAAATGCCAACTCCAATCTAAACATCTGGCTGACTGTATGACCAATAATAATAATAACAAATAGAGACCTGTGCTCTAGTGTTTCAGGAACAAATGTGAAGAGACAGAATAACTCACTAATATAATTATATTTATTCAGATCTTCAGTGCATTTATGCACTTAACAACTCTTCTCTTCAAGGTAACTCTCTAAAACCTGTCATAAGAAGGCCTAAAACATCTATGAAAACAAAGGATCACGTTGCTTAAATCTCTAAAAGCTGTGCTCCATCAGTTTCTCAATAATTAAAAACTATATTCACCTTCTTAATTCTTTGAGCCTCATTTTAACAGCCAGATAATTTCCTTGCAAGTTGTGCTCTCAATGACCAACTCTAAAGTCTCATTAAACCAATAGCGGGGTCTCTTTAAGTCAGGAGAAAAGAACTGGACCATGTTTAAATGGGGACTTTAAATGTAATTTTGAAACTCACTTATGCCATGAAGACAAAATTGTTCTCTTTTTTTCTCAGAGGTTTGTTGTTGTTTTTACTCGTAACTGTTTTTTCTGTTACATGTACTGTTACTCTGTTTCCCCTAAAATAAAACATCCCCTGATAATAAGCCCAATCGGGCTTTTGAGCACATGCACTAAAATAACCCCCCTGAAAATAAGCCCTCCCCTAAAATCTTTAAACACATGCACATCTGGTCCCCGCCATTTCCTCTGGTTTCTTCCATATGCCCCAAGAAAATCCATATTCTTCCATATGCCCCCTGAAAATAAAGCCAAGCGCTAATTTTGGAGTTCAAAAAATATAAGACAGGGTTTTATTTTTGGGGAAACATGGGTATGTTCTTGCCTTTTTTGAACTGGAGTTATTATGATTTGAATCTGAATGTGATTGGCCTCTCAGACATGAATGTTTCTATTTTTGCTAATACTAATGTATTAAATTCCAAGCAAAGCTAAATGTCTGTTTCACACCTTGAAAATTTTTCAATTCCTCCAATGCTGCTTTGTTTAACTGTACCAGAAAGTTAAGTTTCAAGAGAGATATTGTGAAACTCTCTTGATTGTTATAATACACAACTATCCTTATAAACTTCAATTAAATGGATGTTCCTCTCCCCATATAACTAGATCTCAATTGTTCTGACTTGTTTGATCTTAATCAAAGAACAATACCTTAGGTCTGGACTTTTGTTTCTCCCACACATTTCTGCAAACAATAGAATTCTTCTGCCACATGAAACTTGTTCGCTTCCCTCTCTTTGCTCCTTAACTACAGTGAACAGAATGACAATTAGCTGAGTTATTAATATGCAATGGAGGTCATTAGCAGTAAAAAAAAAATCCATAGCAAAAGAAAAAGAGAAAAAAATCCAAGTGAGAAACCTTTATATGTGTTATTGTTTTCTTTAAAAAATAATAATAATAAATGGAGATTGCAAATCTCCAATTTGGTGGGGTTTCACTAAGGCTTACCAAATAAATGAGACATTAATAAAAACTCATGAAATTGGCATCCATGAGTAAAAAGAAAGGGAAAAGGGATTACACTCAAGTCAAGAAATGGAAGAGAAGCAGATATATCATCACTGCATTGTCTTGTTCTTGCTGTTGTGATCATCTAGAAAAAAAAAAGCTTTTGTGTTTCTCATTCTTAACAGCCCTTGGATTTTGAGACCAAAAATTCATATACACTGAAGGTAGAAGCAAGCAATGTGTATATTGATCCACGTTTCATCAGCATGGGACCCTTCAAAGATACGGCAACATTAAAAATTGTAGTCGAAGATGCTGATGAACCCCCAGTCTTTTCATCACCAACGTATCTACTGGAAGTGCATGAAAATGCTGCAATTAACTCCGTGATTGGTCAAGTGACTGCCCATGATCCAGATGGATCTTCAAGCTCTATAAGGTACGCCTGCTTTAAAACAATTCTTCCTGTTGAACAATAACAATAGCAATAGCACATTATATACCACCTTACAGTGCTTCACAGCCCTCTCTAAGCGGTTTTACAGAGTCAGCCTCTTGCCCCCAACAATCTGGGTCCTCCTTTTACCCACCTTGGAAGGAGGGAAGTCAACCTTGAGCCTGGTGAGATTTGAAAGCAGTCAGCAGAAGCAGCCTGCAGTACTGCACTCTAACCACTGCACCACTGTGGCTCAAAGGGCTCCATAGTGCATGATACCTGATGTACCATCTCCAATCTCCAGTTCTGTTTGACACCCCCCCCCCCCATGGAGAATTTAGACATTAAATTTAGTCAGATCATTTTTCTACCTAAGTAAAGTCAACTCTGTCCTCAGTTTTCTAGATTTTCAAATAAGAGGAATCTTTTCTTTGTCTGACCTAGAAATATTGGTTCCTCAATTAGTAAACTTCTACATACTATGCTGCTAAAATAGTGTCAGTGGTGGGATTCAGCCAGTTCGCATCACTTTGGGAGAACCGGTTGTTAACTTTCTGAGCAGTTTGGTGAACTGGTTGTTGGAAGAAATCATTAGGGTAGAGAACCGGTTGTTAAATTATTTGAATCCCACCACTGGCTAGTGGGTGCATTTACAAATAAAATAGACATGTATAGTCCTACGATCTTTATTTTCCAGCTGTACTACTGTTAGAAAATGCAGCTACTGTAATCCATTTGTGAGAGGTTGTTGTTGTTGTTGTTGTTGTTGTTGTTGTTGTTGTTGTTTTTCATTAGAAATAATTGTTTTACTTGTATTTATAAATGTATTTTGTGGTTTCTTAAATTAATAAAAATTTAATTTTTTTAAAAAAAAAGAAATAATGTAAATGATATCTGGTAGGTCTTTTATTGTATTGTTCTTTTGGTCATATGGTGAACTGCTAAGAAACTTTTGACTGCAAGAAATAATAAGTCTAACGAAACAAATACCCCCAAGGGTATGCTTTGATATAAAAATGGAGGCTAGTGTTTTGCTTTGCAGCAGGCTAGTTAAACGTTAAATGTTAAATGTTGTTAAATATAATATAATATAATATAATATAATATAATATAATATAATATAATATAATATAATATAATATAATAATATATATATATAATATTTTATTTTATTTTATTTTTAAAAAGTGGTTTAATGTCCATGGGCACTATATTGAAAATCCACCTACTCCATTTTCCTCTCTTCCTCTTCCTCCTTATCCAAAAAAATTATATATAATGGCTATCAAATGCATCTGATCCAAGAACATTTTCTGGCTTAAGGAAATATATGCCACAGATTGAATTTGCTGGTCTTCAAGGTGCTTTAAAAAAAAAAATCTACGTAAACATTCAGGCTGATCAGAAAATGTCATGAGGAAAAGTTCTTAAATCCATCACCTTTAGGCACTTCTTCATTTTTAATTGCTTTGGAAATGTTTCTTTGCCTCACGAGTGCAGGCCTACACCAAATTCTTTGAAGCCGCCATCTGTGCAATAGGATTATACAAGGCTGGTGGTTAATCAGATAAGAAATTTGAAGTTATTAAGTCACAAGAGGAAAAAATTGGAGGCAGAAATTCCTGACTGGTTATTGAAAGTATATATCTTTCTGTGCCAATAACCCTATTTAAGCCTTTTGAGCATTTCCTGCCCCATAAAATCCACCATGTATGATGGCATTTCAATGTTTTAATTAAAATATAGAAAAGTAGCATGTGTGTCTTCCCTTTCTCATCTGGATTCTTTCTGATATGCATATTGATTCAGCCTTTCTAATGTTTATGATGCTTATAGCCTGCATTTCTTTAGTTGTGTGTGTGTGTGTGTGTGTGTGTTTTTTTTTTTAAAAAAAAACACAGATCTGTGGTCTCTGAGCAAGCCAATGCTTTAATTTCAGTTCTGTCAAGCGCAAAAAATCGGGAGCCAAGGTTGATTCCAAAATGAACTATCTGTAAACAAGAATCTGAACTACTAACAGTCAAGGTAAATGGTTGGTAGAATTCCTATTGGAATTCAAATGGGGCTAACTTATACATCTCTTGTGGATGCAAAGTAACTCTAAACTGATGAAGTGCTTGACCCCTCCCTCTCCTTCAGGCTCTGCCTGTTCATCTGCTACAAATTCATTTTAATTAATAGGTTCCTTAAAGCAGTGTGGTCTTTCCCCAGGCTCAAACTCAGAATCTCTTTAGGGATGAGAGAGATTGTGCTTGTGCAAGATCCAAAACATATGTTCCAAATGATTTTTTTGAAGCATACACAGTCCTATTATGGACTCCTATATTATTAAGCAGAGCAGAATCTTGGGATTGTTTACTTTTAGCTCAGACTTTGACATTCCGTATATTTCAGGACAACCGATAAGGATACAATTTTCAGATATAGTATTGTTTTCTTTAGCATGCCAAGAATATTTTCCTGGATAATTTAGCTGTTCTGTAGCCTTCATTAATATTGATAAATCGTCACCAATGACTCTTCTTGATTTTCAAAGTACTGTCAAGGGACTTGATGAGAGTGGTTAGCACAGCTGGATGAGTGAGCTAAAGAACTGTGATCAGGAGAGTGAATAGTAAAGGGAAACAGATTATACAGAAATCAATATCCGTATGCAACTTTCCTTCTAAAAAGATTTTACATGAAACATATCATAATGTGTAGTTATGTAAATCTACCTATTGTAAGTCATCTCTCTTTCATAAACCTTTTAGCAGACAAATCTAGACATGTGTCATTTTCCCCTTTTTTCCCCTTTCTTAGCAGAATATGCTGAAATAAAATAGAAATGGTTGTCATAGACAATTGAAACACAGATGTTTCAAGTTCAATAACTGATTTACTGAGAACTTTGTATTGTTCATTTTATTTTATAAATTAAACCATAGCTAGATATCTTTCCATCTGCTCCTGGCTCGGTATGCTTATTATATAATTTAAAATAATATTTAACAAATTGATTTATTACCTTCTCCATTGTTGAAACACATCTGTTGCCATCCTAAATAGAAATAAGAATGATGATGATCTAACTCTATCCAGAATCAATTATCACTGAGTAATTATTAGCAGATCAAAGGAAGTTCATTACCAGAAATAAATTATTGAGGGATACACAACTGAAAGAGATTCCAATTTTTATTTTTTATTTTCACTTTTTTGCTGAAAGTGGAAGATCCAAAACAGTAGTACAACATTTGAAGGAACAACAAGTATAAATATAGAGGAAACAGCTGATATGAACTACATAAATGATAATTCAGAAGAAGTAATAACAACAGAATCAGTATAGACCAGCAATGCAGCAAACTATAAACTGACCTCCAGACAAGATGAATTAAAAAAGAAAAATGTGTTATGTGCAGAACTAACAATAGACTTGGTGGCTCAGTAGCTAACATTCTGAGCTTGTCGATCGAAAGGTCAGCAGTTCAGCGGTTTGAATCCCTAGTGCTATGTAATTGGGTGAGCTCCCGTTACTTGTCCCAGCTTCTGCCAACCTAGCAGTTCAAAAGCACATAAAAAATGCCAGAAGAAAAATAGGAACCACCTTTGGTGGGAAGGCAACACGTTCCATGCGCCTTTGGCATTGAATCATGCCGGTCACATAACCACTGAGTCAACTTCGGACAGTGCTGGCTCTTCAGCTTTGAAATGGAGATGAGCACCGCCCCCGAGAGTCGGCAATGACTAGCACATATGTGCGGGGGGAATCTTTATCTTACCTTTACCTTTACCAATAGAAAGACTGCCTACAATGAAAGTAGTATCAAAAAACAACCCGACATTTATAATGATGTTAATAAGATGCTTGCAAGGATTAACATTTATTGAACAGACTAATCAGCTTGCCTACAATACAACAAGAATGGGAATTGAAATTCAAAAATTAAAAGCAAAGTTATATTCAGTCCCAAAGTAGAAGATCAAACTGGAGACCAAGGTAAAGAAATTAAGGTCAGATGTGAATGATTTAAAAATTATGAAAGAGAAAATATATATGTATAGACTGTGCGCTTAACACAAGTCTAATTAAAAGAAAATAATTGGCTCAGCACCAGAAAAATTGAAGAAGCTTTGGAAATCATAAAACAACTAATAAGAGCAATAACTTGGAAAACTGAATGCTGGGAGGCACAAATCATCCAACTGAACTAAAATCATCTATTTCAGTGAAACCAGAGGCAATTGTACCAACATATTTGGTTCATTACCGCATAGTTGGATCATCAGAAGTTTGGAAACAACTGGTGTCAATGAAAACATTAAACTGAAAGCAGTCGAAGAAAGAATTGATGGTTGGAAATGAAAAATTTCCAACCATCAACATTAGGTTGATAAGGACTAACATTAGGCATCTGCCTGGTGATTCATTACCACCC
Organism: Masticophis lateralis; assembly: GCA_030761175.1. Lineage (NCBI taxonomy): Eukaryota > Metazoa > Chordata > Lepidosauria > Squamata > Colubridae > Masticophis > Masticophis lateralis. The sequence continues at coordinate 15,185,261 of JAUDYJ010000010.1, forward strand.
TTATTATTTGTAATTGCTTTTGCTGTTCAAACGTTGAAAGAAAACAAACGTTGGCTACCCAACAGCAACAATACAAATAAAATCTCACATTTGCTTTATATCCATAATCGGAAGCTGTTTGGAAAAATCTAAAACTGAAATCCAGTCATTGACAAGCAAAAAAGATACAGCAATGGAATTTGGCCGTTGGAGAAATTTGCTACAGTAGCAATAAATTGGTACAAAATCACAAACAGTAATGGAATTGAAATGCCGTATAACCAAACCATCAGGCGCCATCAGGACAAAACCTCCAATCATCTGCACATTTCATAGTTGGATAATATCAAGCACGGGCAAGTCAAAATGTGATTAGCTAAGAATATCATCTTTTGAGTACATCAAGAGTGAGAAAATTGCTAAGACAAAAATGAATGTCAGAAATAGCATCCAAGCTGTCAATACCTGGGCCATATCCACGATGCAAAACAGTGCTGAAATTATTAACTGGACGCAAGCTGAAGGGGATTGTTTGGACTGAAAAACAAAACAAAACAAAAAACCTGATGACTATTCACTATGCATTTTATTTATTTATTTATTTATTTATTTATTAAATTTTTATACTGCCTTTCTCCCGAGGGACTCAGGGAGGTGCACTGCCATGATAAAACAACATATATCACAAAATTTAAAAACAATTTAAAGCCTATTAAATAATTTGGCCCTATATTAAAATCCACAGACTAAACACCCCTTAAAATTCATTTAATTATCCCTGTAGTGATACCGATTATAAGGTTATAAGTGCCCCACAGAAATGGAGACAGAGGTTTATTTCAAGATAAATTGTCTAAGAATTTCACATTGTTGTGTGCATCATCATAAAGACTGGAAAGATGGATTTAAAAAGGGAATCTAAACATATGGCTGACTCTGTGAATAACTACTTATTATTATTATTATTATTATTATTATTATTATTATTATTATTATTATTTAATTATTATTATTATTATTAATTAATTATCTTAAGATGGGAACCATCAAGAAAGAAATGGAAGGTTTAATACTCACTGCTCAAGAACAAGCACTACAAACTAATGGCATGAAAGCAAAGATACAAAAATCCAGCGACAATCCAAGCTGCCGACTTTGCAACAACAAAGTTGAAACTGTTTCACATTTAATATGTGAATGCAGCAAAATCGCACAAACTGATTACAAAGCTAGACACAATCCAGTTGCTAAATTAATTCACTGGTCATTATGTAAAAAATACGACTTTCCTGTGTCCAAAAAGTCATGGGAACATAAAGTGGAAAAAGTTATCGAAAATGGGAAGGTGAAGATCTTGTGGGACTTTCGAATACAGATGGATCGTCATGTGGAACACAAGACACCAGATATCACAGTTGTTGAAAACCGAAATGTACAATCTATTGACATCACGGTACCAGGAGATGCCAGAGTCAAAGAAAAAAAAAAAAACTGAAAAAAATAACGAAATATCGCGACTTGACCATTGAAACTATGTGATTATGGGTGAAACATATAACAGTGATACCCATTGTCATTGGGGCACTTGGTACCATGTCCATGACTTTTATAAGATACATCAACAAATTGCAGCTTCCTGCAATAACACCAGCGGAACTGCAAAAAACTGTGCTACTCGGAACATTGTACATCTTAAGAAGGTACTTGGTTGATACCTAGGATTCCGGCAGCAACCCATATCAACCATTAGCATCAGCCAATGGTATTTGTGATGCATTTTTGAATATTCAGTTGACTGAGTTTCATGTTTAATGAATAAAGTAAATAATAATAATAGTTTACTCTTATTCTTTTTTGCAATTCGTAAACCAGCATCTTCTCTAGTTTACTACCTTTTTCAAAATAATTTTTTTAATTGGCAAACTTCATCTTCACAACACGTTGGTCTGATTTCATCCATTAAGTCTAGTTGTTTACTAAAAGTTTCCAGCTTTTCGTTTAAATCCAAAGTGGTTTCTGTTTTTGTCTTAATTCTAGTTTCTTCAATTCATTCATCAATATGTCTATTTTCATGTGGCTTTTTTTTTTCTGTTTGACAGTTCTCCCTAAATGCTTTACTCAAATCCCTGCTGAAAATAAAGAAATCTCAGGAGTTAGTTGTCTACTGTGCTGACATTAAAGTTAACAAAATAATCTAATCATTTCCAGCTTTTTTTCTATGAAGCAAGTTATGGAAGTTCAGTGCTTGAAATGCATTGTCCAATGAATCCTGGGGAGAGATACAGTTGGGATATTTTTTATCTTTTGTATGCTCTGAAGTGTCTTTTTGAGAGAAGATCTAAATTGTCATGCAATCTTGTTGCTTAAAAAGAACCAGGGAACCAAAGAGTGGACATTTTAGAATCTCAAAGTTGGCTAAATACTTATAGAAGATGATCAGGCTGAGCCCAAGGGAGGGGTCAAACACATCATCAATCATGAGACCCTTCATGCCCACAAGAGATCTAAGTCCAGCCCACCCTGAATTTCTTTGTATTCTTAACTCCCATTAATTTCCCTTGACTGTTAGTAGTTCAGATTCTTGTATAGAACTTAAGTTTGCAATAAATCTTTATGCTCATTTGAAGTGCCTGAATCTCCTTATTTCCCGGGCACTTGACAATACTGAAATGTACCAATCATTGGTGGGTTTCAAATTTTTTTACTACTGGTTCTGTGGGTGTGGTTTGGTGGGCATGGCATGGCTTGGTGGGTGTGGCTTGGTGGGCGTGGCAGGGGAAGTATACTGTAAAATCTCCATTCCCACCCTACTCCAGGGGAAGGATACTGCAAAATCCCCATTCCCTCCCGATCAGCTGGGACTCAGGAGGCAGAGAATAGATGGAAGCGGGACCAGTCAGAATTTTTACTACCGGTTCTCCGAACTATTCAAAATTTCTGCTACCGGTTTTCCAGAACTGGTCACAATCTGCTGAAACCCACCTCTGGTATCAATAAAGGAAATTTTTTTGCAGTTGAGGGTTGAAATGAGAGGTCCTGGATGTTTTCTGGGCCTACAGTAGCTACACTAGCATTGATAATGTTACCTGGTTTGGTTAAGGAAACATCTCCAAGAAATCAAGCAGGCTCAGAGAGCACCAAGGACCACATACTAAAATATTCCAAGTTATAGGCATGTTGGCATGGTTTTATTCAAAATCATTATAAATTCAAACAGATGTAGTTGATTTAAAAATGCAATTTGTAGCTGAGGGGAGCTGTGATGAATTGCATAGTTTAGTGATGTGTGAACAGCTGGAGAAGGGTGTCATCTAAGGAAAACAAAACCGAGTCCTAATTCACACATTCAAGCCATAGGGTCATGTCAGTTAGTTTAATTTTTCGCTTCTCTTCCAAGAAGCTTCTTTAGTTCTGACTGGATGGTGGGGAATGGAAGGATTTATACCCCTTGCAGGCAGCTGGTCATTTGCATTCTGAAGTGAGTCATTAAGGTGACCTGGAGATTTATCTGTGTCATCAGGGTCACCTGAGTGTTGCAAAGCGGTGTGGAGCCTTCTTGGAACCGTTGAATGGACTGTGTTGTAGATTGGGGATAGATATAAAACATATTTATCTCCAATCTAGGTTAAAAAAAACCAGCATCTTTGGAATAATCTCCATAGACATATATTCTCCATGGTGCTTGTTTGTTTTTAATATTATACCTTCCAATACTTCTTTCTGGAATTCAAAGGGGGATATTTTCTACACTTCTAAACTTGTGTTTGGTTTCTTTCAAAACTTTGGTGACTAATGGTTTTTGGATCTAGTCTTTGTCCTTTCAGCATTCTTCTTCTTTAAGAAAAGAATACTTGTGTATGCATATTACACAAACACACCCACACCCACATACAGTAGTGGCCAAAATTGTGGAAACCTTTTGGGGAAAGTGTATTTTCTAAAGCTAGCTAATAACACCACTTTTTTTTTGAGTAGTACCATAATCATATCCATATCAGTGGAAAGATTAATTTAATCAAGAATGTAATGCAATAACTTTTATGAAAGATTTGCTATTAGAATAGCAGTTAAATAAAATAAAAGGAAATCTTAAATCAAGAGATTGAATGGCGACTAGAGACATGCTTGCTCGGTTCCAAACTGGAAAATATTAAAAAAGACTCATGGTATCTGGCTCTACATATTATCACAGCAGCGACATTAATATATGCTCAATTCTGGAAAAATAAAAATATCCCATCAGAGGAAGCAATTATAAAGAAGATCTTGGATTGTACGGAAGCAGATAAATTGACCAAAAAAATGAAAGATAAAGACTAAAAGCAAACATGTTTATCTTGGGAAAAACTATATATTTGGATATCAAGGAGAAAACTACAACCCAAATCTTTCTAGGAGTCATATTCATTGAAAAACATATATTATATAAGTAAAGTGAGGTTGGATAGACCTAACTGATATATAAAGGTAAATTAGGTTGTTCTGTCTCCCCCGGAATGTAACATGAATATATTGTACCGAATATTAAGTTATTAAGCTACTATTTACAGATATATATGTTATTTGTTTTGTTGTTTTATTTGTCATATATTTGGTGTGTTGTTATCTTTTTTAATGATAAATGTAAATATAGATTATTTTAATAAAAAAAAAGAATAGCAGTTACAGTATAAAGAAGAAAAGTGAAACACGTAGAAAAAAAACGAGATATACAAAAATTGTCTGTTAATACTTAGTTGGGTAACCTTTAGCATGAATTATGGCTTACAATGTCTTCCCATGGAATGAACCAAGTCTTTTAGTTCTGCAGCTATTATCATGTGAAACCAAAAATCAAGGATTGCTTCTATAAACTGGGTTTTATTGCTGGGTAGCTTCTGATTAACAATTTTCTTTAGTTGGCTCCATAGATTTTCAATTGGGTTAAGGTTTGGGTTATTCCCAGACCATTCCAGCAGTGGAATAGGATTATCTCGAAACTCCCCCCAAAAGTGGTATTATTAGGCATCAAACCTCAAAAATACACTTTTCCCAAAAGGTTTCCACAATTTTGGCCAGTACTGTAAAGTCCAGAAGGGTATATCATCTTCAGCAAAAGTAAATCATTTTCTTAATACACAGCAGGCTTTAAAATCCCAGATAAAATATTTTATGCCTTCCCGAGCCGTAGCTGTTTATCTCAGTTACCTAGTAGCACGCCCTCTCTGGTTGGCATTGCTGAGATACAGTGATTTACAGTATCAATATTGTGATTCACGTCTCAACAGGAAAAAGCTGAAAAGGTTGGGAAGGTTGAGATTTGGTTGTAAAGCTTTAATTTGCATCAATACAAAACAGCATTTTGGTGGAAAGGAATAAAAAGGCAAGGAAGTAGAGTTACATTCAAATCCATATTTCTGAACCATCAACTGAAGAAATGTGTCTCACCACCAGAGGTAGGTTTCAGCAGGTTCTGACCAGTTCTGGAGAACTGGTAGCAGAAATTTTGAGTAGTTGGGAGAACCAGTAGTAAAAATTCTGACTGGCCCCACCCCCATCTTTCTCTGCCCCCCAAATCCCAGCTGATTGAGAGGAAATGGGGATTTTGTAGTAACCTTCCCCTGGAGTGGGATGGGAATGGAGATTTTACAATATTCTTCCCCTGCCACACCCACCAAGCCACACCCACCAAGCCACATCCACCAAACCAGTAGTAAAAAATTTTGAAAACCACCACTGCTCATTACTTACTCCTTCCAAACTCATTTTCCACATCAGCCACCACGACTCAATAAACCGTGACATTACTGAAGCAATTTTAAAAGATCTCAATTAGTAAGTTATTCTTTCCATCCGCCTCTCTCCATTTGATAAAAATGTTCCTTCATATGTTGCTTAGATGTTTGACATTACCCTCATTAAAAGGAATAATACTATCATACTATCATAATTCCCAAAACCATCGTATGTGATATATATTTGTCTGAAATCAGAGGAAGAGAGAGATTTTTTTTTTCCTTCTTGGCAACCTGTAAACTGGCTTTGTTTTGCCAAAATAATAATAATAATAATAAAAATCTACCTTTTTAATACATTTTGATCTCATGAAGAGCTTGTTGAAAATCAATGTGGAAAATTTCACAAATCTCCAGTTTTGTTTCTGTTTACAGAGCTACAGGGATTATAACTTGAAATTTGTCCAGTGAAGTGTTTCTTTATGTTACTAAATAAAATTGATTGAAAATATGACTTTTTGCTCCAGATGTAAATTGGAGTTCATTCATTTTAATGGAAGGATTGCCTATTTAATGTTCATTTCTTCCTGTGATCTTTCTAAATATGCGTTCTTGAATCATTCCAAAATCTATCTGATGGGGCTTAAGTTGAACTAAACAGTTAGCAAAAGGGAATCCTCTTTTCTTTTGTCTTCAGAAAGCTTGCACTTTCACTGGTAGACTTAACAATCAAATCACAGTTTTATGAATATTTGGAAATTTCATTCCTCCCTTCCTCCTTACAGGAGTTTCAGGACAATGACAAATTCCTTCTGTATGGATAGCTCAGGGTCATAAGACATAGGGGGTGCTTTGTTATTGCATTGGGCATTTCTGATTTCATGAACTAGTCTGATCTTTTGATCTTTTCCATTATCCCTGGGGATTCCTCAGCTTCACTGTTGCGACCCTTATTGTTTTCTCTGTAAACCTTTCTGCCAGGTTCCTTGATTTTATTTTCCAGTTCAGTTTTTGCATCTATATTGATGGTTTTCAGATGTATCCTTCTGTCACTGCTCTGAATAATTTGGCATAGCCATCTCTTTTCAACATCCAAGCAGAATTTCGGATTGGATGGGCCTTCACAGCCTTAAATACAGGGATGGGCTTCAAAAATTTTAGCAAGTGGACTCTGCCCGGTTGCTGGGTGGGCGTGGCCATGGTGGCTGTGGCCTAGTCGGCCTCCTGCACCAGGATGGGGGGGGGCATTTTTGGCCTCCCCAGAGTCTGGAGACTTTCTTTGAGCCTCTGGGAGGGCAAAAACAGCCTCCCCATGGTCTGGAGGCCCTCTGGCTTGTTTCCAGCCTCCCCAAACTTCCGGTTGGCCCATTTTTCTGCCTCCTCAAGCCTCCATGCATGCCCTGCGCTTACTTTCATCCAAAACGGGCTGCATGGGGACTCCTGGGAGGGGATGGGTAGGCAGGGCCAACCAGGAGTAGGATTTGGGGATTCTCCAAATGGCACAGAATCTTATCTAGAGGTTCTCCTGAACCCCTGCGAACCCCCAGCAGCCCACCCTTGCTTAAATAGAACATGAAAGCAAACAGAAGGCAGACATTATTATAGTCCATCTTGGTTATATCCTCTGCTTTCCTTCACTTTTCTTTATTCTTTTGGCTCAAGGCTTCAGCTACAGGTTTCTTTTAAAATATTCCATAAAAAGAAAGAAAGAAAGAAAGAAAAGTGCTAATTTCTATTTCATGAATATTCGAAGGATCCCTCAGTTTCTCACTACCAAGATGGCTGAGCAGTTGGTTCATGCCCTGGTTATCTCTCTCTTGAATTATTATGGAAGCTGTTGGCTGAGTTACCCAAGACTTGTGCCAACATTTGATCTCTGTACAGCTTGCTGCTATTTGTAAGCAATCTGTACAAGAAGGAAAGCAGGACCTTCCTTCTTTCATGTCTACCACTTCTTAGTGCCTGGTATTTTGCATAAAGGTCCACCCAGCAATTTAAAGGAGCTTCTGGTGGTTCATAAATGCACAAATTTAATCCAAATATCAGGCCATATGTTTTCTGTAGAGTCATAGGGATAGAAGGGACTTTGGAGATCTTTTAGTCCAATCCCCTGTCCAGGACAGGAGTCCTTATTCTATCTTGGACAATTGGTTGTCCAATCTTATCTTGAAAACCTCCAGCAATGGAATATTTCTGTAGAAGAAGAGGCAGATTGTGGTTGCAACACTTTTCATGTCTGTCTCCATTTTTAAAAAAAATAATATTAATACTATCTCAAATTATATTTTATAATCAGATCACCTAAGGTTTAAAAGCACTAAAACACTATTTTTCTTGAAATGCTGTGATGTATGCTTATTGATTTCTATGTTCAGATATTATTATTAATAAATATTATTATTATCTCTTTTAATCATTAAACGTGAAACTTAGTCAACTGAACGTTCAAAAATGCATCACAAATACCATTAACTGGTGCTAATGGTTGATACGGGTTGGTGCCAGCGTCCTAGGTATCAATCAAGTACTTTCTTAAGATGTACGATGTTTCAAGTAGTGCAATGTTTTGCTATTCCGCTGGTGTTATTGCAGGAAGCTGCAATTTGTTGATGTATCTTATAAAATTCTTGGACATGGTACCAAGTGCTCCGATGACAATGGGTATCACTGTTGTGTGTTTCATCCATAATCATATAGTTTTGATGGCCAGGTTGCCATATTTCATGATTTTTTCCAGTTCTTTTTCTTCGATGCTGGCATCTCCTGGTACCACGATGTCAATAAATTGTACGTTTCGGTTTCAACAACTGTGATAACTAGCGTGTTGTGTTCCAAAAGATGATCCATTTGTATTCGAAAGTCCCACAAGGTCTTCACCTACTCATTTTCAATAACTTTTTCCACTTTGTGCTCCATTATTATTATTATCTCTTTTATTCATTAAACATGAAACTCAGTCAACTCAACATTTAAAAATGTGCCACAAATACCATTGACTGGTGGTAATGGTTGATATGGGTTGCTGCCAGAGGCATAGGTATTAACCAGGGGTGAAATGCTCCCGGTTTGGACCGGATCACTCGATCTGGTAGCCATGGTGGTGGGTGGTTCGGAGAACCGGTAGCAGAAATCCCTGCCCCCCCCCCCATGCCCAGCTGAGCCGTACGATCATCAGAGGCTTTTATATACATATATATTTAAAAGCATTTTTTCTATAAAAAAATCCTCTGGTGATCGTGTGGCTCAGCTGGGATTGTCAGAACCTTTTAAAAGCATTTTTTCTACAACCCCTTCAGCTATAGAAAAAATGCTTTTACAAGAAAAGAAAGCCTCTGACGATCAGGCAACTCAGCTGAGATCGTCAGAGCCTTTTAAAAGCATTTTTTTTACAACCTCTTCAGCTGAAGAGGTTGTAGAAAAAAATGCTTTCAAAAGTAAAAAAAAAAAAAAAGTTGGCCATGCCCACCCTGTCATGTTACCCACCACCACCACGTCCACAGAACCAGTAGTAACAAATTTTATATTTCACCACTGGTATCAACCAAGTACATTCTTAAAATATACGATGTTCCGAGTAGTACAGCTTTTTGCAATTCCTCTTGTGTTATTGCAGGAAGCTGCAATATTATTATAATAACATTATTATTGCAGGAACCAATATTATTATTATTATTATTATTATTATTATTATTATTATTATTATTATTGTTGTTGTTGTTATTATTATTTTAAGGCTCTTATGGCCTTGAAACTCCATATTTTATACTCCAATTTACAACGTTACAGGATGAATTGTTGGCTTTATCCTGCATGGTATTTAGTTATGGAGTATGCTATATTTATTATTGCTGCTCCTCCTTTTCTTCTTTTTCCTTCAAGTTTTGTATGACAAAATGTATTTTGGGTATATAACCAAGTTTTAATGCAATGCATTTTCTCAGATCTGGTCCAAATCAGATCTGAGAAATCAGGTCAGAACAAAATTTGGAAGAGAAAAATTTTTTTAACAATTCCTCACGTACTCAAAACCCTGAGTTGTGGTATGAGATAACTAATTAATTAATTAATAGCTGCATGGTATGGAAGAATACTGCATAGATGCAAATGAATTAGTGTGATGTTTGGAGATGTCACACTTTAGAATGATACTTAATATGCTTCTGTATTTAAATTCTACATTAGGATTTAGTAGAACCATAAAAGCTGTGGTTGCTGGTACTGTATCATTTTTTCCCCTCTCCAGTCCTTTTACTTCTTGCTTTCTCTTTCACTCTCTGCATGGCCTGTCAGAAATCTGAAGGTTTAATTTCCCAGTTTGGTTTCTTTTACAAGTAATGCATTAATAAAACAATTCCATGAAAATGGACCGGCATAAAAGCTTTCTTGAAGAATTTTCAGAGAGTCCTAAATCACCATTTTGTTTAATGCACTGTTTGAACAATTTACTACTGAGATTTCTTCCTTTGTCAAATTGGCTTTCTGCGTTTAGGCTGCATAATGCACCCGTACCTTCTCATTTGCTCTGCTATCAGATCAAAGTTGTTTTGTGAGACACCATTGAGATCAGTTCATCATTTTTCAGCTTTTAAAAGTATTTTACTTGTGAAAAGATGCTTTTTTAAAATAATAATAATAAAAAAAAGCTATTGTCTTCAGAATTGGTTTACAGCATATGGATGGCCCATTTACCTTATTACTGTAAAGTCATTTTTGTCGGAGGGCTTGCTGCATCTTTAAAACACACAGACATGTAGAAAACAACCTTCCCTCTTAATGTATTGACAGAATTATCAGCAGTGGCGATGAAATACAACAGGAGTTGCCCAATAAAAGTGATGGATTGTCTAATTAACTCTTGATTCGCAGTAGTTTTTGAAAGACTGCTACCGACTGATCTTAGTGATGGCTCCTAACCTTCACGCTGAGAGCATACAGCTAATTACTCCATGGACTATAATTCTGCTCCCTGATCCTCAGTCCATCTTTATTCCTTTCTCTCTTTATTTATTTATTGGGCCTTACGAATTGTACCATTATTGAGCTCAGTGAACCCACGGAGGCTACAAAAGCTGCTATTCAACCAAACACGAATTTGTCAGATTATGAGAGCAGCGCTATTCAGATCAGGAAAAAAAAAAAAAAAAAAAAAAAGTATTTCAGTTTCAGTTTCAGTTTTATTGCATTTATATACCGCCTTTCTCCCGGATGGGACTCAGGGTGGTTTACAGCCATGTTAAAACAATCAGGTATAAAAAATTAAAACTAATAAAATTAAACTGTTTGGCTGTAAAATTAAAACCCCTACTAAAAACCCTATTAAAATTTGACGCAAATTTAAGTCAGACCAGCTTGGTGAAACAGTAGAAGTTTTCAGGGCTCGTCAGAAGGCACGGAGGTCAGGAATCTTTCTTATATCTGGGGGTAGTTCATTCCATAGGGCTGTGAATAATTAAGTGAATAATTTAATAAGGATCTTTATTCTCTAGGTTTTCCATTGATCGGAATACTGACCTTGAGAGACAATTCAACATTAATACTCAAGATGGAAAGATAACATTGGCCACACCGCTGGATAGAGAAATGAGCACATGGCATAATATAACCATTGTAGCAATGGAAGAAAGTAAGTGATTGTCCGTTTTTATTATTTTTATTTTGCCTATTTGGTCTTTGGCCACCCTGTTGTCTGTTTCCTATTTTCTTGGAAAGGTTCAATGAGCTAAAGCCACCAACAATTGTAATTTATCAGTTAGTCTTCTCAAAAGAGGGGTGGGAGGAGAGAGAGAAAAAGAGAGAAAGGAAATAATTGTTTACGCTGAGTAATCTGCATGTATTCTTGTTTATTGTGGTTGTTTTTAATCAGATATGCCACCAGAGTAAAATTATGCCAGCCGGGAATGGAATAGCATGGGAAATGCTCCAAGTAATGTTTTTTAATGAATACACTGCAGCACCATGTGTGAGATGACATTTTTATGGCATGTAGATATCTCTCTCTTTCTCTCTCTCCCTTTGAAATAATACCTAGATGCTTGGACCAGCCTCATTTTCCTTTCAAACCATGAGATATATAATAAACATTATACAAAATTGAACAGCCTCCTGAAAAAAGCATTGCCAGGAATCCCTTTACTTAGTCATTTTGTTTCTTTTCCTAAAAAGCATTGGCTACCCTGCCTTCCCTTTTAAGGTTTTGCCAAGTAAATGGATAAAATTTTCAAATCAGAAATGAGTGTTGGCAACGGCGTGCGGACATTTCTATAGTGATTTTTCTACAGTGATTTTTACCAGGTTTATGTACTCCAGCTCCAGCAATAAAATTTTTACCTTGGTTCCAAAATACTGGCTTCAATATTAGCGAAGCACACGTCAAATCCCGCCCCCAACTTGCTCTGATTACATTATCTGGTTGAGTGATGAAGCAACTGAACAACTAACCTCAGAAAGTATCAAGAAAACCTACATTGAATTGTTTAAAATATACTGTGTTTCCCCAAAAATAAGACCCTGTCTTATATTCTTTTGAACCCCGAAATAAATGCTTGGCCTTATTTTCAGGGAGGTCTTATTATTTTGGGGCATGTGGAGCAAGATCCTCTTGCCATCTTATCTGATTTCCAGATCTGTCTTCCTAACCCTAACCAGAGGATATGGCAGGGACTGGATGCACATGGGTTTAAATATTTTCGGGGAGGGCTTATTTTCAAGGGAGGGTTTATTTTTGAGGAAACATGTTGTTTATTGACTTTTAAAGATGTATATTTGGATACAAAATTAATTTAAAGGGAATGAAGGGCAATGGGCCTATTATAATGATTCCAAGCCAAAAACAATACAAACAACTCAGGCTGGTGATGTAGGAGATACATAATGAATTGCAAAGTGCAAATTGCTCAGAATCATTGACTGAGATGGGCAGCTGTAAAAATTGAACAAATGAATAAATTACTGAAAGAAATCTGATGGATACATCAATGGATACAACAATACGGTATATTCAGGGGGCACAATAAAACTCAGCAAATATTAGTACGTCTGGCAACTTCTGGCACTGAACAGACCTAATTCCAGCTAAATGGTCTTGATGTATGTTACACAGTTCTGAGCCATAAAATAATGTATGGTAGATTTTTGGGTTTGGTTTGGTTTCATGGCAGAAAGAGAACCTTTAAACTCGTTTCCTGGTTTGCAATTTTTAAATACAAATTTAAATACACTTTGCATCATAAAAGACTCATTCTTGTTAATACAGTCAGATTTGTTGGTAACCTCATAAGGCTGCAGTAAGGAATGCTCAGTGTGTTCTGAAAGAATTACCGTATTTTTCGGAGTATAAGACACACCTTTTTCCCCTAAAAGGGAGTGAAAATTTGGGTGTGTCTTATACACCAAATGTAGCCCCGCCCACCCACTGCCCCCACCCTTTGGCCTCTGCCTCCCAGCAATTTACCTCCTTGCAGCAAGCAGCAAGAAGAAACAGCCCATTTCAGCTTCAGCACAGCCTAATTAGCACAAGTTGATTGTCTCTTGGATCAGTCTCCCAACCCTCAGCTGTTTCAGGCTGCAGGGATTGCCATTGCTTATTGCTGCTTGCTGCAAGGTCGTAAATTGCTGGGAGCAGATTTTTTGTTTTTTCTTGTGCTAATCAAGCTATGCTGAAAACAAAAATGAAAGTAAAGCAGGCTATTTGCTGTTTGCTGCAATGAGGCAAAATTGCTGGGAGGCAGGGGTGGATTTCTTTTTCTTGTTTTCCTCACCAAAAAATTATAGTCCGCTGCGTCTTATACTCTGAAAAATATGGTATAACATGCATATCCAGAAAATACTGTCCTTTTTTAAACAAAAAATGCTAAATAGTGAATTTCTGACACAAGCCAGATCTGTTCTGGAAAAGAGAGTAGTTTGTGATGTTTGAGATACAATTAACAAGTCTACTGCAAGGCCAGCTTATATCTGCTAACACGCTTTATAGAAAGCATAAGCCACATCTTAATTGGATTCACAGAGTGGTAAGATTTAAGAAGGGGAAAGTTAGGGGAGAAAGAGAGATAGGCTACTTATGCAGATGAAGGTTACATGTGAGACAGATTACAAATACTTTACTAATTAGCAATTGCAATGTATTAAAATCAATTGTGTTTGTTAAACCCTTCTGAGATAGCCCCAAACATTTTATATGTTTTTCGCTTGATGGTATTGTTAAAGTCTCAATTTCCTAAAACCACTTTGAATCCATAGTGGTTGAAATGCTCTGATGTTATGGTGTTCTTCTTTTGAGTTCTGACGTCAATCTTGTGTCTGTTAATTATTTTATGCAAAGTTCCCTCCTGTTTATCCTCTGTAGCAGGGGTCTCCAAGCTTGGCCACTTTAAGCCTGGTGGACTTCAACTCCCAGAATTCCCCAGCCAGCCTGCTCTGTAGAATCTAGGAGGATCATTACTGGAAGATGGTGGCATATATCACATTGGAGGAAGAGCTTGTGAAGGTGTTTCTACTCTTGTGTATAGGTTTTATGGGTCCTGAAGTAGTGATCTTAGTATAGATATGAGTAGATATCTAGTTTATTGCAAAAAAGGTATCTAGTTTGTTGAGGAACTGGCTCCCACGTTGGTATTACTGACTTGTTATTTCCGGTTGCTTGTAAGAATTCAGCTTGAGGAGTGAACTTTATGTTAATATGGATCTGCAATGCCCAAGAAAGCACAGTGTCATTGTCCAGTATGGGCTATATCTTATTAATAATGAATTGTGAGTGCATTTGAGATTATTGACATCAGGCATGATTTCATTTTTAATATCTGGGGATGACAAAGAGCATCCTTGAAAAATTGTAATTTAGAGACCCTGATGCACAGACAGTCACATACATGCTATGTATGGTCTCCTTCCGGACATATAAGATCTGTGTTCTTATTTTATTTTTTCCTGCTTTTCAAATTGCAAGCCTGCTAGTGTTGGGTGGAATCTCTATTACCAGAATTAAAGAATCTTCGCTAAAAAAAATATGAATAGTGTGAAAGAAATTAAGGATTGAGAATGTAAATGATCCTTTGAAGAGTATTGTCCAGTGAATCAATATACAGAACGGATGGATGGATGGATGGATTGCAGGTAGATGGAAGTCTAAATATATATATTAGTACATACATTTTGATTGTGTCCCTTAGTATCCTCTTACTATGATGAATCAAGTTCTTGGAAGAGACATGTCCATTTATCAAGAACTTTGGATTTACCATCCCGGGATTTTTGCCAAAAAGTGGTTCTTGAAAATGTACATGTATACCAGGTATACATGTATGAAAGGTTAAGTAGGTGAAATATATCAGCTTCCAAACTTTGAACGGGTTTTTTTTTTAATTATTAAAGAAAGATTAAACAATATGATCGAGATTTAATTTATTTAAAATTGAGTCATAGCATCTTATATATATATATGCAGTTATTATTGTATTCTTATATTTGGATTAGGATTTATGGGGTGTATAATTTGCTCTGACTTTTTTTATAATTTGTTTTGATTTGATTCACATGTTTTGCTTTGTTTTCATTTTATGGGTGTATAATAGCAATTAAAACTAATTAAAAACACTATTATATATCTTATACTACATCCCACAAACATACCATATTCTCTCCTTTTCACAAAAGAGCTTTATTTTTTTTAATTTTTTTTTTGCCACAGGAAATTGTAGTCTTCTAGAAACTGAGAATTCAAACCAGAGACAGAAGAACATTTAGAAACGCTTCTGGCAAATGAGGTCATAGAAGGATCTTACAGAACAGGCAAAACATGAAAGTTTATTTTCAGTTGGAAAAATTGTGACCTTTGCAGAACAGAAGAAAAATGAACTGTGTAGACCTTTTAGACATTAGGGAAATAGCAGTTTGAACAGATGCCATCACTTTCCTGACTCTTTCTGCATGGAACAAAATTTTGTTAGACTGTGCTGTGATTCTATACTCCTAAATGTTACTCCCTCCCCCACAATAAACGCAACCCCCAAGTCCATATTGGGCAAATAAAATCTATCTATCTATTTATCTATCTATCTATCTATCCGTCCATCCATCCATCTATCATCTATCTATCTATCTATCTATCTATCTATCTATCCATCCATCCATCCATCCATCCATCCATCTATCATCTATCTATCTATCCATCCATCCATCCATCCATCCACCCATCTATCATCTATCTATCTGTCATCTATCATCTATCATCTATCATCTATCTATCCATCCATCCATCCATCCATCATCTATCTATCTCTATATCCATCCATCATTCCATCCATCCATCTATCATCTATCTATCTATCTATCTATCTATCTATCTATCTATCTATCTATCTATCTATTTATCCATCCATCCATCCACCCATCTATCATCTATCTATCATCCATCCATCCATTTATCCATCCATCAATCTATCATCTATCTATCTATCATCTATTGTCTGTCTGTCTACCTATCATCTATCTATCATCCATCTACCTACCTACCTACCTACCTACCTACCTACTGTGTTTTCCCAAAAATAAGACATCCCCTGATAATAAGCCCAATTCTACTTTTGAGCTTATGCGCTAAAATAAGCCCATCCCTGAAAATAAGCCCTCCCCAAAAATATTTAAACGCATGTGCAGCGAGTCCCCTCCATTTCCTCTGGTTAGGGTTAGGTAGACAGAAAATCAGGTAAGATGGAAAGAGGAGCCCCGTCTTGCTGCATGCTTCCCAAAATAATAAGACCCCCCTGAAAATAAAGCCAAGTGCTTATTTCAGGGTCCAAAAAATATAAGATAGGGTCTTATTTTCAGGAAAACACGATGTCTATCTGTCTTTCTGTCTATTTAAGTTACTAAAATTATAAATTACAAATGTGACCAGGCAGTTTTCTGTTTTCTTGTTATTGCTGGTTTTGGGGTTTTTAATGTTTACTTATTGCAAACATGTAAAATAAAACAACAGTGGTACTAATAATTAAAGCCAACGGTTCAAAACAACAATTGTTCAGATACATAAAGCAAAAGCACATTAGCAACAGCAGGGGTTGTTAACAATGAAACACAAAGCATGGTGGGGAGGGGATCCTGTTTCATTAAAGTAAAATAGACATCATGTATTTCTTTTAAAGGCTTTCATAATTTAAAATAAATGTTCAAGTGCTATTGAAAAGATGACAACTTCATTACTGAATGAATTTTCTCTAGCAAGGAGGCTTCAATGACACTTTTATTTAAAGAGACATTTTCTACTTAAAATGGAGGATCTGAAATTAAAGTCAAGATTAGCTATTGGAAGTAAGTATAGATAAGTTTTTGTCAGGCGCAAGAAACCAGGAGCTATTGTACAGCTCAGAAAGCACTGTGGGTTTATTCCGTGCAACCTATACACAAGAATCTGATCTACTAATCAGATGGTCAAGGCAAATTGGTGCCAGATCAGAGTCAGTGGATTTAAAGGGGGACTGGACTTTTGTCTCTTTCAGGGATGCCAGACTGATGATGCATTTGACCCTCAGCTTCAGGCTGGTTGCCTCCTTTGTCTTCTCCCACGTTTTACTTTGCTTATTAAACTTCAAGGAGGACCCAGTTGTGGGGGCAATAAGCTGACTTTGTATAAATACACAAAAATATGAAGGCTATTGCTTAACGCATTGTAAGCCGCCCTGAGTCTCCGGAGAAGGACGGCATATAAATCAAATTTTTTTAAAAAAGTTCTTTCAAACCCACTCATGTAGAAATGTGTGGATCTTCAGCTCTTAAACTTCCTCTAGAGTGGTTTATAGAACCTTTTTCTCCCAGGTTATCACTCTGCCAATCTCATGACATAGTCTGAAGAGAGAGTGATGAGTCCTAAATTATTTACTCCCAATTATTTATACCCAAGGTGGAGTGAGACCAGAACTTGGGTTTTGCAGGTCTTAGCCTAACTCCATAATCATTATATTACCAGTCTGGTAGATTCTTATTAAAAACATACAAGTGAAATTATTATTATTATTTTTATTTTTCTTCCATCTTGTTAAGTGGATCTGTCAGGAAAAAAGAGAGGAGAAAGGACGTGTGTTTGTGAACATCTAATATTGCATCAAAAATATGTGGCATGATCAGGGATAGGCTTCAAAAATTTCAGCAACAGATTCTCTGCCCAGTTGCTGGGTGGGCGTGGCCATGTTGGGTGTGGCCTAGTCAGCCTCCTGCACCACAGCATGGGGGGGGGGGGCATTTTCAACTTCTGCAGGCTCCGGAACCTCTGGAACCTCTTTCCTTGAACCTTTGGGCAGGTGAAAACTGTCTCCCCGGGCTCTTGAGGCCCTCTGGAGGCCAGAAATGGCCCTGTTTTCAGACTTCCAGAACTTCCAGGAGGCCGTTTTTCCCCCTCCCCAAGCCTCTGCGCAGGCCCTGCATTTACCTCACATCCAATACAGGCTCCGTGGAGACTCCTGGGAGGGGTGGGGTAGGAGGGGCCAGCCAGAGGTGGGATTTGGAGGTTCTCCGAACCGGCCATAATGTTAGCTACAGGTTCTCCCGAATCTGGGCAAACCCTAGCAACCAACTCTTGGACATAATGCTTCAGTCCAAATGTTCAAGCCCTTAAATAGATGTAAACATCTATTTTTTATTTTTTTCACATTCAATTGTTTGGATTTTTTTTTAAAAAAAACCCCAAATGAATTGTAGCCAGTTCAATTTAGAGCTGACGTCAATGTCTGACAATTACATGGATAGACACATACAGGGTTGTTCTTGGCAATAGCTTCGAAGCTGCATGCTTTTTTCTACTTTCAGGATAATAATTTTAAGCTCCAAGTCCATTCCTTGGCTATCGCGCCTTCAAATTTGAATCACATCTGGTTAGTATTAACAATCCCACCAGATAGATAGTAGGAATATGCTGCTTCTGAATCCAACAGAAGGAATTTAGAAATACAATTGATCTTAAGCTTTTTTTTTTTAGATAATCCCAACCAATTTGCATCAATGCAGCATTTTATCACCATAGAAAAACTATTCTTATTAGAATTGCAACGAAACAAATGCCAAACTGTGTAGCATTCTGTGGGGAGGGAAAACTTGGCTTAGCAGAAATGATTTGGAAAAAGAACACTAATGTTAGAGAAATAAAATATGGAATCTTTCTCTTCCTCCCATCCCTCTCTCTGTATGTGTGTCTCTGTCTGTCCATGAAATAAATGTTTAAGAGAAATAGAACAAATTCTGCTTTTTTTTTTTAATTTGATTTTTATGCCGCCCTTCTCTGGAGACTCAGAGTGGCTTACAATGCATTAAGCAATAGCCTTCATACTTTTGTATATTTTATACAAAGTCAGCTTATTGCCCCCACAAACTGGGTCCTCAATTTACCTACCTTACAAAGGATGGAAGGCTGAGTCAACCTTGAGCCTGGTGAGATTCGAACTTACAGTAATTGCAGACAGCTGGAGTTAATCACGATGCACAATGCATTAGTCTGCTGAGCTATCCAGGCTCTGCTGCATACATGAGAAACATAATGAGTGAAACCGATCAATGGTAATCTCCAGAAATCATCGCTGAATATTTATCAAGGAAAATTCGGAAGATCCCTATTTGGAGCCTAGGAGTCAATTTCCTGTTTGTCATAAATCAATTGGTTCTGCTCCTAAACTACATGGACTTTCCAAGCCAGAAAATGCCTTGAAATTATTCTAAAGAATTAGAGGCACTGATGTTTCAGTCCCTGAATCATTGAACAGGGAAAAAAAAAAAAAAACCTCTTCTAGATGCAAGCAGTCCCCTCTTTCAAAGATAAAATTGTTTGTGTGGTTTTAATTAAATGGGCAACAATAATATATTTGAAATAGATTGGGCAAAAGGGATCACTATTCACTACAAAAAAAAAAATTAACAGCATCTTCTCTAAGAAAAAGAGTTATTATAAAAGACACAGTGGCTATAATTTTTACTAGGACAGTTACTTCTTCTGTCAACTTGTTTCTCATAGATTTCCCTTAAGATAATATTTTCAAAATATATAAAAGGTTCAGGAAAACTACAAACAAATAACCTACTTTTTGAATTGTCCTCTGCTTGTTCACAAGCATTAGGTAAAGGTAAAGGTTCCCCTCGCACATATGTGCTAGTCGTTCCCAACTCTAGGGCGCGGTGCTCATCTCTGTTTCAAAGCCAAAGAGCCAGCGCTGTCCAAAGACGTCTCCGTGGTCATGTGGCTGGCATGACTCAACGCCAAAGGTGCACGGAACGCTGTTACCTTCCCACCAAAGGTGGTCCCTATTTTTCTACTTGTATTTTTTAACATGCTTTCGAACTGCTAGGTTGGCAGTGGGACAAATAACGGGAGCTTACCCCGTTACGCAACATTAGGGATTCAAACCGCTGAACTGCCAACCTTTCAATCAACAAGCTCAGCATCTTAGCCACTGAGCCACTGCATCCCCACCAGCATCACAAACATTAGCCCACTCTAAACAACACACTTGCTCCTGAGGTCCTTAGCTCTTACGACTTCTGGAAAAGGGGAGAAAATCTGGGATGGTCTATTCCATATCTGTAACTGTTCTCTTGAAAAGAAAGGAATGGAATGGAACAGAACAGAACAAAAATGTTGAAAGGGTCCTTGAAGATCTAGTCCAACCAGCTCAAGAGGAGACCTTATACTATTTTATACAATTACTTTCCATTCTAAAAAATAAATAAATAAAGCTTTCAGAGATAGTGGTTTTAACTGCCATACGAAGAAGCATAATAGATCCATCATGAACAAGAGTAAGGGATTTAGGTTTGCCCAACAGAGTTGATGACTTAGGATGGATAGGTAAGGCAAATCTTCTCAATACGGATTTCCTAAAGCTTTCACATTAGAAAATGGTAAACAGAATGTGGAATATTTTGCTATTGTTTGAACTAAATAGACATGTATAAAGACATGAGAGATAGAATCTCAGAAGCATGAAAAGATTCAGTAATATAATATGCACTTGGTTCTACACTTAGGATTTGTGAATTCTACGCATTCTGATGTGTAGCTTTTAGTCTAGCAATTTGCCAATAAAATATAAAGTCGGTTTAATCCTTGTACAATATGCTACTATATGGAACACAATTTTCCCTTTTTCCTTCTCTTCCTTTTATTTGAACATTACTTGGTAAGAAACAAAACAAAAATCATGTTGGTAACAGGACTTTTAACTTCACTTCAATGGGCTAGGTAGCTATTTTATAGAAAATTCAGTTACTCAGTTTCATCAGAATGGAATTGTGGAAATGATTAATGTCATTATTGATTTGTTTTCTTCTCTCTCTCTTTTAATGTTGCTTCACACTTGGTGATAGGAAGTCCTTTGTGAGTCAGGAGCAATATTAAATTAAGGCATAGAGTAAATCAGAATCAAAACAGGCCAAACCAGCTTTTCAGGTCTAGAAATGTACAATCCAATCTTAGAGTACATATTAAAGAAGTGAAATTGGTTTCCTGGGATTGGTCTTTGCTCTTGTCATCCAGGAATTGGAAACATTTCCTCTAACTGTAAATGTGCGATTCAGAAATAACAAACATCATATAGAAAGTTGAACTTGAAAACTTTCAACAAAAGTTGTTTCATACTTTATCCAGATAACAAGGAGTGCTTTGCAAAATGGATTGTCTATTTTTGTGCTCTAACATGTAATAGAAAACTTGAGTGAAAGTCAACTTTACCCTGGAAGCCAATTTTACTGCAGGAAGATTCAAAGCCAAATCAATATGTTTATTATAACATCAGAGACAGTGAGTGTTCTGTGGCAGCATCTTGTGAAAATGTGGCAGTGCTTTCCCACAATTTATTTTCCTCGTATTGGGTGAGAAGCGGTAAAGAAGAGTCCAGAAGAAAAAAGGTCGACCTATCATTAAAGGAGATGCAGTGGATCAGTGGCTAAGATGCTGAGCTTGTCGATGAAAGGTTGGCAGTTCAGTGGTTCGAATCCCTAGTGCCGCATAATGGGGTGAGTTCCTGTTACTTGTCCCAGCTTCTGCCAACCTAGCAGTTCGAAAGCACGTAAAAAATGCAAGTAGAAAAATAGGGACCACCTTTGGTGGGAAGGTAACAGCGTTCCATGCGCCTTTGGCATTTAGCCATGCCGGCCACATGACCATGGAGACATCTTCGGACAGTGCTGCAAAGTTAGATATGATTAGCACATCTGAGCGAGGGGAACCTTTATTTTTACCTTATCATTTATACAGTTACACAACAGGATTAAGGCTGTGCAAGGAAGGAATCAACTTGTAGCCCTCATTTTGATGTCACATCAGTGTGGTCAGAGGCTTTGATCCAAATGATGAAAGTGACCTATATGCATGACATCACAGTCACACACCAATGGGACCAATCTTACAGCAAGTTGCTGCTTTTGCCATCCAGCTCTCCCTTGGCAGATGCCTCCACCCTCAGCCTAAATTTAAAGGCCTAATTAAAAAAAAAAAAACCCTCAGATATCCCATAAGAACCTTTGTCTGCAGCTTGGGGAAAGAAAGATGCAGACTTCTGAAGGGAAAGAAGAAAGAATAGGTGAGAACACTTCAAGCCTGCCAACTGTATGGCTTCCAGGGGATTATACTTCAGGCTTTTAAGTCCTTTGACAGAAAATAGATTGTGCAACAGTGCTATACAAGCTGCTCTGGAAATTGATCTCATCCAATTCAGTGACATTTTCTTGCCATGATCTCCCTGGACCATCTCCAAGAAGAAGAGTTGTCAGAAGACGACTCTGTGAATTGAATTATGCCTGAAGCATGTAATTCTGTCTCACAGGATGTAATCTAGAAAGAAGTCAATCTCTTTCCTGTTTTAGAACCTGCACTTCTCAATCCCTAAAAGAATCCCGTAACTTGTGACCCCAAAGGAATGTCAATGCAAGTCAGGGGTGAAATCCAGAAGGTTCTGACAGGTTCTGGAGAACCGGTAGCAGATATTTTGAGTAGTTTGGAGAACTGGAAAATACCACCTCTGGCTGGCCCCAGAATAGGGGTGGGAATGGAGATTTTGCAATATCCTTCCCTCAGAAGTGGGGAGGGAATGGGGATTTTGTAATATCCTTCCCCTAGAGTGGTGTGGGAATGGAGATTTTGCAGTATCCTTCCCCTGCCATGCCCACCAAGCCACATCCACCAAGCCACACCACACCCACCAAGTAACGGCCAAAGAACCGGTAGTAAAAAAAAATTGAATTTCACCGTTACTGCAAGTGGGTTAAAGGGCAAAGAACCAGGAGAAGGAAAATGCCAGATTGCAGGGTGAGGCTCATAACGAATCGTGGCCTCTTCCAGAATCAGAATTTTAAACTGGGAAGGGTCTATATACGTTGAGTTAAAGAAGCCATCCTAGAGTGAACGTGTTATGGAAAACCCTGTTAGAGTTTCTTTCCGTACTCATCTGCACAAAACTCTGTTTTGATTTTGTTCAACTAGATTTCTGTGTCTTAGCCTCAAGTTCAATTCTACTGAACCCTTGGAATTATTACATTGTTTTCATCATTACAAGCATGGACTGGACTTGTCCCAAAAGTGCTTTTTTGGCTTTTTTTCCTTGAGAACATTTTGTTTCTCATCCAAGAAGCTTCTTCAGGAGAACTAAGAAAATCTGATTGCCTTTTGAAAAGCTCCTTTGGGACAGGGGTGAAATGTAAAATTTGTTATACCGGTTCTGTGGGTGTGGCTTGGAAGTGGGGGGGGATAATGTGACTGGGTGGGCATGGCCAACTTTTTTCTTTTAACTTTTCAAAGCATTTTTTTCTACAACCTCTTCGGCTGAAGAGGTTGCAAAAAAAAAAATGCTTTGAAAAGCCTCTGCCAATCAAGCAACTCAGCTGGGATCGTCAGAGGCTTTTCAAAGTGTTTTGTTTACCACCTCTTTGGCCAAAGACGTTGCAGAAAAAACTGCTTTGAAAAGCCTTTCTGCCGATCAGGCAACACAACTGGGATCGTCAGAGAGGCTTTTCAAAGCATTTTTTTTTACCACCTCTTTGGCTGAAGAGGTTGCAAAAAACAATGCTTGGAAAAGCCTCTGCCCGTCAGGCAACACTGCTGAGATTGTCAGAGGCTTTTCAAAGCATTTTTTTTTACCACCTCTTTGGCCAAAGAGGTTGCAGAAAAAAAAGGTTTTGAAAAGCCTCTCTGATGATCAGGCAACTCAGCTAGGATCGTCAGAGAGGCTTTTAAAAAAAGCCTCTCCGAACCACCCGCCACCATCGCTACTGGATCGGGTGATCCGGTCCAAACTGGGAGCATTTCACCCCTGCCTTGGGACAACCATGACCTGGACTGATTGAGAATCGCCATAGACATGGACTGGACTTCTAACAAATTTTGCTGTGACCTCACCATTATAAAGACTTCGGCACTCTTCCATGGACTTGTTAAATTATGCTTTGCTACTTGCTTGCTTTTTCAATAGAATAGAATAGAATAGAATAGAATAGAATAGAATAGAATAGAATAGAATAGAATAGAATAGAATAGAATAGAATAGAATAGAATAGAAAGATAGATGATAGATAGATAGATAGATAGATAGATAGATAGATAGATAGATAGATAGATAGATAGATAGATAGATAGATAGAATTCTTTATTGGCCAAGTGTGATTGGACACACAAGGAATTTCTCTTTGGTGCATATGCTCTTAGTGTACATAAAAAGTGAAGATACATTCATCAAGAATCATTAGGTACAACACTTAGTGATAGTCATAAGGTACAAATAAGCAATCAAATCATACTAGGAAACAATCAATATAAATCATAAGGATACAGCAACAAGTTACAGTCATACAATCATAAGTGGGAGGAAATGGGTGATGGGAACGATGAGAAGATTAATAGTAGTGCAGCCTTTAGTGAATAGTTTGACAGTGTTGAGGGAATTATTTGTTTAGCAGAATGATGGCATTCAGGAAAAAACTTGTTCTGGTGTGCAGTGCTCTATAGAGTTCTTTTGAGGGTAGGAGTTGAAACAATTTATGTCCAGGATGCGAGGGGTCTGTAAATATTTTCACAGCCCTCTTTTTGACTCGTGCTGTATACAGGTCCTCAATGGAGGGCAGGTTGGTAGTAATTGTTTTTTCTGCAGTTCTAATTATCCTCTGAAGTCTGTGTCTGTCTTGTTGCGTTACAGAACCAAACCAGACAGTTACAGAAGTGCAGATGATCATCAGTGAGCAGGGTTTTGCAATAAATTTACTTTCATACTGTATTATGAACATACAAAACTCCAAACAAGTCCAAAAGTAGGTTTCAGATCCTCTGATTTTAATGAATTCTATTACACTACTTTCTCTGGATTGAATTGCAGCATTTGTTGTGGAAAATCCTAACAGAAGAACCAAAACTTGGCAGTTGTTAGCAGTTTTAATTTCTCCTGTTTTTCCTCAAACTTGACAAATAACACATTAGTGGGTTTTATGATTCTGCCTTAAGTGCACAATTAATATTTCTATTGACGGCTGTTTTAAAGTTATAACAAAATCAAATGTGGGTATTTAAATTTATTTTTAACTTCCATAACATCCACTTCACTATGCTTGCTGTCTGTAATATATGGAGAACAATGGAATTCTTTAAGACTTAAGATTGGATTATTCAAGCTTACACAATACTACGCACTTGTCCCCATATCACAATTACAATGCTTCTTTCTTGCTTATACTACATAGATGCCATTTCAATCTTATTAGTGCAAAGCAAAAACCTTTCTACATTCATTGTTTTCCAACTTGGCATTAATACTTCTGTAGTGTCCTCACCTTCAGTCATGATTAATTAATTGAGGCAAACAACAGTAGATACAAATGGGGATTTAATATTGTTCAGAATCACATGAATAGATTATAACAGTGGCAACCAGATAACTACACCGAGGCAGGCAGGCAGAATTTAAACGATGATAATTACATTCACAGAATATATGTTTGACCTGGACCGTTCATATATCTATGTTAAAAACTACTTAAATTGTAGAGTTAAGATACATCTTAAAGGAATTCATTACTGTACTAGTACACATAGATAAATTATCCCGATAAAATGATATCATTTCCTTTGAACTGAGCTCTGTTCATATTGCCTTCATGAATACCTCTATATTAGAATCAGAATCAGAATTCTGTTATTGGCCAAGTGTGATTGGACACACAAGGAATTTCCCTTTGGTGTGTATGCTCTAAGTATACATAAAAAGACAAGATACATTCGTCAAGAATCATAAAGTACAACACTTAATGATAGTCATAGGGTACAAATAAGCAATCCAATCATACTAGGAAACTATCAATATATACATTTTCTAATAAAAATGCAGAAGCATGGTTTCAAAGGTGAGTTGTTGGTTTCTTTCTTTTCTTTTTTCTTTTTCTTTCTTTCTTTCTTTCTTTTTTCTTTTTCTTTCTTTCTTTCTTTCTTTTTTTTTTTTTTGGAATTTTTCCATCTTGCTTGGGACTTCATTTGCAAAAATTGAGTCTAACTCTATTTAAGTAAGCTCAGGAAGTATTCTCACAGATTTAGTCAATCACTCAAAATACAAGGGGTCGCATTTTAGCAATAAACCAAACTTGGTAATTTTTTAACTTTCCTATTTTTTGAGGTCATTTTGTGCGATGCGATCCCACAATTTCTTATTACCTTATTGGGTAATAAGGCCAGCACAATGTATAACATGGTCACACTGATGCAATAGGATTGGATGTTTTGTTAGTATGATTTATTGGGTCAGGGATTTTCTGTCTTCACTGTGAGTTGTCTTATGTTGGGGGAGGGGTGAACTGAGGGAGCTCAACCAATCTCATTGTACGTAAGTTGTTCCCCGACAATAAAGATTTGAAATTTGAAAACTGAAAATTTGAGCCAACCCAAGCAATGGATTATTTTAGTAAGCAGATTATGAAGTCTATATGGTATTAACAAAGAGATGGGTCTTAACTTCCCTTTCCACAAGCTTTCTTCTGCCATTCCTGGGGTGGGTTATCATGAGAGAGAAGACAAGGTTTGTGTTATGGTCCACCAGCAGCCTGCAGAGCTGGCAGTGGAGTCGGACAGTGAGGAGGTTAGGGAGGAACATGGGCCAATCCTGGAGTCTGGGGAAGGCTCTGATGAGGGCTCCATGTCAGAGGCAGAGATGGAGCCAGGGCCATCTGGGAGTGATGCACAGACTCTGGAGCCTCCGGAGACGGACAGCAGAGAGGCAGAGGAACAGGAGGAGCCTGTTTCTAGTGCACACATGTGAAGAGCTGCCAGAAGGCAAGAGCAGCTAAAGCAAAAAGGACGACTTGGGAGTAACACCAGGAGATGATTGGCCCCTCCCATAAGGCTTAAAAGGGCAGCAACGGCTCTTGGGCTCTTTGTAGGAAAGCAACGTTGCTACATTTGTTTCTTGTTGGTGTCCCTTGTTTCTGAACTTCGTGGGGCTTTGCCAAGAAAAGCCTTTGGCAGGGTGCCAAAGAAGACAAAAGTTTGTGATAAGGCCAAAGGACTTTTTCTGAAGGACTTGTTTTGGAATTAATTTGAACTAAGATGAGAATGAAGTAATTCTCAGCTGCTCTAATGAAGTATGTTTGTTTAGGACTGATTCAGTCTGGTAATAACTACTTGGGCCTAGGTCACAATAGTTTGGTGATATGGTTTGACTGATCAAATTAACCAGGTTTCTTTGGGGGGGGGAGGGATGAAAATTAGTTGGATAAGTGATGTCTCCTAAATCATCTGATGTTATCTACTCTGTTACACAACTAGTACAAAATGCACTATTCATTTCAGTTGAGTGCGGATGACATGAGACGACATGTGTGACATGTGACATCATTGTAGCTTCTGCCAGATGCCATTGCTGACAAGTAGGTCATTGGCATTGCCACTAACCACCGATTTGAAAACTTGGTGTAGATATTTTCACAAAGCAGCTATCATAGGTCATCTAGCCCATTGAAGAAGACTGCCATAATTGTAATGGCTGTTCATAAATCTTCCATTTATCAAAAGACATGGAAGATTGTTTTCCATATATTCTGGTTCATATTCACACTTTTGTGGAGCCAGGCAAGCAGTTGGCATGCTTCTATAAACAGCATATTCTATAGTTCCTACAGTTTTTTTAATACATTCCTATAGGGCCTATAAAGGGATGCAGTGGCTCAGTAGCTAAGACGGTGAGCTTGTCGATCGAAAGGTCGGCAGTCCAGCAGTTCGAATCCCTAGTGCTGCATAACGAGGTGAGCTCCCGTTACTTGTCCCAGCTTCTGCCAACCTAGCAGTTCGAAAGCACATAAAAAATGCAAGTAGAAAAATGGGGACCACCTTTGGTGGGAAGGTAACAGCTTTCTGTGCACCTTTGGCATTGAGTCATGCCGGCCACATGACCACGGAGACGTCTTAGGACAGTGCTGGCTCTTCGACTTTGAAACAGAGATGAGCACTGCCCTCTAGAGTCGGCTACAACTAGCACATATCTGTGAAGAGAACCCTTACCTTTACTTTATAGGGCCTATGTAGGACTCAGGGATATTGGGGGAAAAGAGAGAAAGAGAGGGAGGGAGGGACAGAGAAGTTGAGAGAGAGGGAAGGAGGGAGAAGGAGAGAGAGAGAGAGAGAGAGAGAGAGAGAGAGATGATGATGATGATATTGTCTTACCTTTTTATTACTATTATTATTCTGAGGGCCAGAGATAGAGAGAGACAGAAAGTTATATATATACATACACAAACACATGCTGAGATAGGGACTTTTCCAAAATTGAGCAATTAAGTAACATGCTTTCCCCAGAAATGACTTTTTTCTACCCACTGAGAAAGAATTGGAATTCTGCGATTCATGTCACCAAGGGTAGAGAATCCCTTTGAAAATGTAGTGGGGGAAAAAAAATATTTTCTTTCATTTGGTTTCCCTGAAGCAGGAAGGATAGGGATAGCATACTGTAGATAGCTGCCATTGGCCCAGTACAACTGGTTTAGTTGGCCTTAAAATTAAATCGGTCAAATTCATGAAGGAGACATAAAACATATTAATGTTCCACAGAAAAACCCTTCAGTTTCACAAAAGACTTTTTGCCATGCAAAGGATGATCTTAAAAATTATACCGTTATGGAGTTGAAAGGAGCCATGTAGGCCAGCCAAGGCTTATGGATTTTTTTTTCTAGCCCTCTTTTAGCAACTGCCTCATTTAGTGACTATTTGCAGTTGTGACAGTGACAAAAAAGTAATTTTGCAATGTATCCTCGCATTTACGATCTTCGCTGGTCTGTAAATCAAAGGAAAACTGAAGTAAGATGATAAACACAGTTGTTGTTTCATTTAGCAAACCTTTTTGCTTAGTGATCAAGTTGCTGGTCCCAGTCGGGATCACGAAATGAGGACTTCACTAGACAAGGCATACCCAGTTCCTGCAACTGTTCATATGTTTTATTTATTTATTTATTTATTATTTAAATTTTTGTACCACCCTTCTCCCGAGGGACTCAGGGCGGTGCACAGCCATAGTAAAAGAACATATATCACAAAATTTAGCCGTCATGTGATCTAAGGACAGCCGTGTATCCAAGTTGCGAACCCTCTCTGAGGGGGCCAAGATCTCACCCCCAATAGTCAGCGATGGAACCAGCTGGCTATACCTGGATGCCAGAAATCACAGCCACTCGGTCTTGGAGGGGTTGAGTCTGAGCTTGTTTCTCCCCATCCAAATCTGCATCGCCTCCAGGCAACGGGACATCACGTCAAAGGCAACATTGGGGTGGTCTGGGGTGGAGATGTACAGCTGAGTATCATCAGTGTATTGATGGAACTTCATCCCAAAACCACGGATGATCTCACCCAGTGGCTTCACATAAATGTTGAACAGGAGAGGTGAGAGGACCGACCCTTGCGGCACCCCACAAACAAGGCGCCTCGTGGTCGACCTCTGTCCCCCTGCCAACACAGACTGCGTATGGCCAGAGAGAAAGGAAGAGAACCACCGCAACATGGTGCCCCCCATTCCTAACCCCTCCAGCCGGTGTAGCCTGATACCATGGTTGATGGTATCAAAAACCACTGAGAGATCCAATAGGACCAGGACCGAGGAACAACCCCTGTCCCGAGCCCTCCATAGATCATCAACCAATGTGACCAATGCCATTTCCGTGCTCTATCCCGGCCTGAAGCCCGACTGGTACGGATCCAGATAGATAGTTTTAGCCTTCAACCTCCCAATCATCTTTGTCGCTCTTTCTGCACTCTTTCCAGAGTCTCAACCTCTTTTTTTATATTGTAGTGACCAAAATTGTATGTGATTTTCCAAGTGTGGTCTTACCGAGCCATTATAAAGCAGTAATATCACTTCTCATGATCTTGATTCTATTCCCTTGTTCATACAGTTCAGGACTGCATTGCCTTTTTTGGCAGCTGCAGCACATTTGTACTTTTTTATTCAGAGATTGTCTTCGAGGAACTTTCTGTTTAAAGTTTAGAAGAAGCCAGTGGAAATTGTTACCAGGCAGCAAATATTGCTCCAGGAGAAATTGGAAGAGTCCATATGTTGATATTGGCAATAAGCCTGATTAAATGATTATTTACAAAAAAATTTTAATATTCTCAAGTATGAAACTGTGTAATGTTCCAGAAGTATATATGACTGTCTCTGTGTGAATAACAGGTAGAAGTTAGTTTTATTTTCAGTATTGTCAAAAGTGAAAGTGAAAGTTCCAATATGTTCCAATCTTGGTCAGCACGCCAAAGTTACCGTATTTTTGGAGTATAAGACGCACCTTTTCCCCCCCTAAAAGGAGGTGAAAATTTAGGTGCATCTTATACATCAAATGTAGCCCCACCCACCTACTGGCCCCCATCCTTTGGCCTCTGCCTAGCAGCAGTTACCTCCTTTCAAGCAAACAGCAAGGAAAAACAGCTCCTTTCAGCTTCAGCACAGGCTAATTAGCACAAGTTGATTTGATTGGCCTTTTGACTCTCAGCTGATTTGCTCTCAGCTGTTTTGGCAGGGCTCTGCTGCTTGCTGCAAAGAGGTAAATTGCTGGAGCAGATTTTTTTTCCCCTTGTGCTACTCAAGCTATGCTGAATACCAAAACGAAAGTAAAGCAGGCTGTTTGCTGCAATGAGGCAAAATTGCTCAGAGGCAGAGGCAGGTTTCTTTTTCTTCTTTGCCTCACCAAAAAAGGTAGGTGCGTCTTATACTCTGGTGCATCTTATACTCTGAAAAATATGGTATTCTTGATGGTTTCTCAAGAATATTAATACTGTAAATCAGTGGTGGGATTCAACTAATTTAACAACCGGTTTTCTGCCCTAATGATTTCTTCCAACAACCAGTTCACCAAACTGCTCAGAATTAACAACCATTTCTCCCGAAGTGGTGCGAACTGACTAAATCCCATCACTGCTGTAAATGATATGCCACATTTATTCCATCTCTTCTCTCTCTCTCTCTTCATGCTCACACAAGGAGCACACATTTAAATATGTGATTAAAAAAGTGAAAATGTATCAAAATGAAAAAGCAGACGTACTCTGTCAAATTTCACACGTTTTGCAATTTCATGAATAATTTGGACATGGTTTTACTTTTTCAATTGTTTTTTTCCCCAATTTCTGCCTTTCTCTCTAAAATTAAAAATGGCATACAGAAACATCTTTATAAAGTTTATCTTATTCCCCCACCTCTTGCACCTTCTACAATTACTGTATGTTTTTTAAGCAAATTACACAACAATGTTACCTTCACCTGGAAAGATTGAAATGTTCCAGGTTGGTAACTTGTTGAGTAAATTGTGACCCATGGAAGGACCTACCAAGTTTTCTTACATGTGATGTTCAAAAACCAAATATAATGTTGAAAATTAAGTTTAGGCTCTAAAAAAGGGAGGGGAGGGGAGAGGGGCTGGGAGGGGAGGGGAGAGAAGAGGAGAGGAGAGAGGACAGGAGTATTTTTACTGAATTAATGATTACATGGTTGTTGTTGTTTTTAATGATAAAGACCAATGTGGAATAACAAAGGAAAATTTGGTATTTTGTAATTCCATTACCATCTTTATTACATTTTTTTCCTGGTAAAACTACCTTGTTTCCCTGAAAATAAGACCCAACTCAAAAATAAGTCCTAGCATGATTTTTTCAGGATGCTCGTAATATAAGACCTACCCCCAAGATAAACCCCCATTAAGATTGTCAACCAGATGGAGGCATTTAGTACTGTATTTCCCCCAAAATAAGACCTAACTGGAAAATAAGTCATAATGCATCTTTTGGAACAAAATTAATATAAGACCTGGACTTATTTTGGGGGAAATACGGTATTTATATCACCTTCTTTAATAAGTAGTTAGACATTTGAAGTTGGTGTTTCCAGATTCAAAACTACCATTTAATCCATTCCATCACAATTCAGATGAATAAAATATTTAAATAGCCATTCAGTCAAGATATGGATGAGCATATGTATGAAATATATATATACACACATATATACTAAACACAACTGGTTGTGCTATAAATCCATCAATGATTTTACATAATAGGCATGGACAATGGCTATTTCTGATTAAAGCAAATATTTTTCAAATCGAAGTAATTGTTCTTTTATTATCTTCAAATGAAATCATTACATCACAAAGAAATACATGCTTCATTTTGCTGTCACAGTTTATTTTCCTGATTTGGGGGCATAGGTGGGTAGTAATACCAATATGTTTGAGATATGACTCTAATGCTTTCTGACATTTTGTGGTGTATTAAGCAATCATTTTTAAATTTTTTTTTAAAAAAATAAAAGTTTCAGGGAAACAAAGCTGTATATTGTATGATCTCTTTAAGTATGAGACCATCTAAATGCCATTGATTTCACTGAGAGAATTAGGCTCATTCTCCTGCTTTCTCTCTTTTGAGATCAATAGATATAAAAATGTTCAGGTTTGGCTGGTTTCCTCCTGCAGTTCTTAAAGAACATGCAGAAGAGGCAATAAAGGATGCATTCAACAGATATAGTACTTCACTTTCCAATCAATTTGTCTGCAGAACACTTTATCCTTGTCTTGGATTTAACATCTTGGATTATTCTTTCCCCTCTAAATGCAATTTTTAATCAACCATTTCAAAATCTGCTTCGCTTTCTGATATTGTCCCAAAGCTGCTTTTTCCAAAAGGCAAGTGGAGTTTCTTGGTGTTTTCTTTGAAAATGTTTCACTTCTCATCCAAGAAGTTCCTAAAAGATTTAGATGCGGGAATAGAAGGGGAATTTACCAAATTTGCAGATGATACTAAGCTGGCAGGAATACCTAACACCCTAGAAGATAGGCTTAAGATCAGTGGTGAAATGTAAAATTTGTTACTACTGGTTCTGTGGGCGTGGCTTGGTGGTGGTGGTATTGTGACTGGGTGGGCATGGCCAACATTTTTTTTTTTTTTTACTTTTAAAAGCATTTTTTCTACAACCTCTTTGACTGAAGAGGTTGCAGAAAAAAATGCTTTTAAAAGCCACTGATGATCAGGCAACTCAGCTGGGATTGTCAGAGGCTTTTAAAAGCATTTTTTTTCTACAGTCTCTTCGGCCGAAGGGGTTGTAGAAAAAATGCTTTTAAAAGCCTCTGATGATCTCAGCTGAGCCGTGTGATCGTCAGAGGCTTTTTTTTTTTTTACTTTTAAAAACATTTTTTCGGCTGAAGAGGTTGTAAAAAAAATGCTTTTAAAAGTAAAAAAAAAAGCCTCTGATGATCGCGCAGCTCAGCTGGGCGTGGAGGGGGCAGTGATTTTTGCTACTGGTTCTCCAAACCACCCGCCGCCATTACTACCGATCTGGGAGCATTTCACCCCTGCTCAAGATCCAAATGGATCTTGACAGACTTGAACACTGGGCCCTATTTAATAAAATGAAATTCAGGGTAGAGAAAAGCGAAGTCGTACACTTAGGTAAGAAAAACCAAAAGCACATATATAAACCAAAAGCACTGATATTAAGCCTGGGGAAACCAGGCTTAATATCAGTGACTGTGAGAGGGATCTTGTAATCTTAGTGGACAATCAGCTAAATATGAGCCAGCAGTGTGTAGTGGCAGCCAAAAAAAGTCAATGCAATCCTAAATTGCATTAACAGAGGGATACAATCAAGATCAAGTGAGGTACTAATACCAGTCTATAAAGTCATAGTAAGACCACACCTAGAATACTGCGTCCAGTTTTGGTCACCACATTATAAAAAGATGTTGAGACTCTAGAAAAAGTGCAGAGGAGAGTAACCAGGATGATTAGGGGACTGAAGACTAAAACATACGAAGAACTGTTACAGGAGCTGGGCATGGCTAGTCTAGTGAAGAGAAGGACCAGGGGAGACAGGCTAGCAGTGTTCCAATATTTGAGGGGCTGCCACAGAGAGGAGGGGGTCAAACTATTTTCCTAAGCACCTGACAAGGAATAATGGATGGAAGCTGATCAAGGAGAGATTCAACCTAGGCACTTTCTGACAGTAAGAACAACGAACCAATGAAACAGAAGTTGCCTTTGGAAGTTGTGGGAGCTTCATCACTGGAGGCTTTCAAGAAAAGATTGGACTGCCATTTGTCAGAAATTGCGTAGTGTCTCTTGCTTGAGTATGGGGTTGGACTAGATGACCTATAAGACCCCTTCCAACTCTGTTAATCTGTTAAATCTGTTAAGAAGGAAGAGTTTCTCCTTCTAGATTTTTGTGATATAAATCTCCACTTCTCTTGGGTATCATAACCAATGCACATTTGACAGAAAGCTCTCTATCTATGGTGCATGCCAACAGGCAAATCACTTAAGGAATATTAACTACCCAGAGAACTGAAAAGGTTCCAGTCATCTAGCATCTTCTGATAAGGATGGCAGAGAAGTTTTCTTCAAACCCTGGAATTTCAGCAGTGCTCAGAATTAACCCAGAAATGCGAATCTGAGTTGATCCGAGCACTTCTATTTTTGCAGATACGAGATTCTTTATCCAGCTAGTAGCGTTTGTGCATGCAGTAACCACCATCTGAGTCAGCAGGATAGATGTATATAAAAGCAGGAATATTACCTTCACTGAGAAGCCTCTCATTTCTTTTGACTGAACTACTTAAATGTTGCAGTAGCTTCTTTGATTTGATGTGTCTCAAATCAAAGTGTAGAAAGTTAGCACTCACCCTTTTCTTAGAAGAATGAAATATTCTAGGACATATTAAAAAGGCAGAATATTGTATTTCCCTAAAGGAGAAACATGTTCTCTAGGGGTGGTAATCACTTAACCTTCTCTACCAGTTCTCAAATGTGAGTGTGTGCGCCACCTCCACACACGCACAGAGCATTAAAAACAAGATGTGATAATGTCCGGGCAGATGGGTGGAGCCTCCTGCAGCCACTGCTACCAATTCGCCCAAACCAGATAGAACCGGCTGAATACCACCACTGATGCTCTTGGAAAGGAGCCCCCACCTTTGTTAATAGCCTATCTACAAGACAATTAGACCTTCAGCTCCAGGGTGATGGGATTAAGACATGACCCACCAGGACATAATAGGATTATCTATCAGGAGAGCTCACCACATGGCACAACCAAGCCCCTTCATTGCATCACCCAGCAAGGTTCAACCAAACTTATCTCAGCTATGACCCCTGCATAGCCTCCTGGGAGTCTGATAACCAATAGAATACATTTCTTGCACAGGAATAGGAAGCTCAAGGGCAGGGCCCAAGAGAGGGTATAAATACCTCTGTCTCTCCACTGTGGTCAGCTGCCCAAGACTCAAACCCATATGGTTCTGTCCATCAATAAACCATCTTTCCAATCAGCTGCCATGTTTCCACTGTCTTTCTCCCTACTTGGAACTGAATCAGATGGATATTTCTTCCAACAACAGGAAGCTGTATATGGATGACTACTTTGTGTCAGCTTTGGAAGCCATAGTAGATGGAAACTTCCATTCTGCCACTTTCTCCTGTGTGGGAAAGTAGGAGGGGGGATTTAGTAGAGAGATTGTCTTTAGACGTAATAGCATTCTTCCTGTCAGTCAAGGTCAGGCTAATCCTGCATCTGGAGAAGGAGTGGTCGGAGTGACGTCTCAAGATGGGACGGATGGTGATTGGAGCATGTGATCGACTGAGGAGTGAGGGGATGATTTGGGGGTTTTTGATTTACGGAGGGAAAACCCAGATCTCTCCAATTCAGGTTTTCCCAGATGTGCCAGTTTACCTATTCTAGTAAATAGAACTTTGAAAAAATGCTTGCTTCAGAGTCTTTACGTGGAGTTGGGTTTTTTTTTTTTCTTTCTGGAATGCTGACACTTCGCCTTACATGCACTGGACTTCATATCTGGTGAGGAAACTTCAGACTGGACCTGACAGATTTTTTTTTTTAAAAAAAAAATGACGCTTCAGCATTGATGTGATCATAAATCTTAAATTCTTTGTGACTTAGGAAATGAAGAATGAAAATCCACCTTGGCTGCGTATCTCCAGATCACCTATTGATCCCCCACACAGCAAACGACCTTGGCAGATATATGTCACCTCATGAAGGTGAATCAAGAAAAACTCGGAGAGTCACTAATCAGACTTGTAGATTGCTCGGCTGCCACTGTTTATAGATTTTCAGCGGCTTGTCCTTTGAAAGCTATCCAAAATCATTTACACTGGAGGCAGTGTGCCCACTGAGCGCTTATTAAATGAAGTAGGTGTTAAATGTCAGAAATGCAATAACCATTCTTTTAAATTCCACCTTATTCCGGTCCCAAATGAGGTCTGTATTAGTGCATTTTAAATACTATTCCAGTATTTGGATAGATTACAATTTGACCACAAATGTAATTAGATACTGAGTTTTGGGTGAATATGCATAGGATTGATTTCACATGTAGCTAGTTATAATCATCTATGCTAACTCCTAATATAGGAGTGAAAAACGGATTTTGCTCCTTTCCTCTGTTTTGACAATTTCACTGTGACCCCTATCTCATTTGTTGTGCATTCTGAAACCAGTAGCACAATCTCTAAGAACACTAGTTTTCAGTATTTTTAGATTTGTAGTCTTTTTAGTTTTTACAAAAGTCAAGTTTTCAGCTCTGTAATTTTTCAACACTTTGCATTCATTTGCTTTTCCAATCACCCTTTGCATTACCAAAGCCCAGTTATGCATGAAAACACTGCTGCCCTCCTGCAAAAGACACTTGTAGAAATATACAACTTTTTCACTCTGCACAAATGCAGTTCTGTGCATTGTTAAAACAGCATAAGAGAAAGACGTTGATGGATAAAACCCTGTCTGTATATCTAGTCTTGTATTGTTTTTTTGTATAAATGAGAAGAAGGATAATAGGGGTGTTAAGTTCACCGAAGAAGCAAATAAACATAAGAAATTCAGAATGCAGAGTGCTTTTCCTAAGGCACATATGATTTATCTATTTTTATGTTTTTTTAAAGACAACAATGTTGTCCCTAAAGACAGTTTATCATTGTTAGTAAACTCTTCCGCAACCACATAGTATAAAGAAAGATATCTTCTGAAACTATCAAAAATAGCAACCTTGACCACTTGTGACAATACTCCAGAAGCTGTTTTCCATTGTCTGTTTCTCTCTTTACCTTAAAATGAGAGTGGAAATGAACAAACATTTCCAAGGCAAACAAGGATAGTGCTTAAAATACCGTATAGGATACATTGCCAAGCGGTCTTAACCCCACCATCCGTTCAAGGCCATATGGTTCCAGTTCAGAGGTGTTATTCTGACTTTCCCAGCAGCACGAAGCCAAGTCCTCATCCTGATAAACCACTTTTATTTAATTTTCAGTGAATTCCTCTCCAGCAAAGTCTATCCTCTCCCACAGTCTTTCAAGATAGTTCACAATTACTGATCTTTATCAGGCTTGGAGAGTCGCCAGGCCAATATCTTTCAGACGCCCGCAATACTTGGCAAGAATGCAGGAATGAACTAATTGTCTCCTGCAAACTGCACTCCCCTTTTGCTCCTCTTCTATTCCCTCTGGGAGAGGCCATTCATCATCCACCTGTGGCCTTACTCCCAAATCGACCCTTGTTCTTTAGATGTTCCTTTCGTCTGCACATGGGAATCCTCTCACCATGATTGATTCAATGTGGTATAGTAACAGTCCCCATTCACAGTCACATGCCCTAGTCCAGTGATGGCTAACCTTTTTGCCATCGTGTGCCAAAAGTGAGGGGAGTGGGGGAGGGTCGGCCACACACGTGTCCACACCCATAATTCTATGCGCTCCGCCCCCACATGTGTGTACATGACCCCCCCTGCATTTCCCCTGTTTTTGGCATGTGATGGTACGGTGGGCCTGGTAGGCCCATTTTTCGCCCTCCCCAGGCTCCAGAGCCTTTCTAGGAGCCTGGGGAGGGCGAAAACTGCCTTCCACACCCCCTCCCAGAGGCCCTCCGAGGGCCGGAAATGGCCTGTTTGCTGACTTCCAATGGGCCCAGAAGGCCCAAAAATCAGCTGACTGGTGTGCGTATGTGCAGCAGAGCTGAGCTCACATGCCCACCGATATGGCTCTGTGTGCCACCTGTGACACGCACGCCATAGGTTCGCCATCATGGCCCTAGTCACTTCCCATCTTGACTATTGCAACACGCTCTACATGGGGCTGCCCTTGAACAGCTTCCGGAAACTCTGGTTGGTGCAAAATGCAGCAGCCCGCATGGTTTTTGTACTGACCCCGGTGTGCACATGTATCATCTCTCCTGTGGGAACTGCATTGGTTGCCGATTTGCTTTTGGGTTCAATTCAAGGTGCTGGTTGTCATCTTTAAAACCCTTCATGGCTTGGGACCAGATTGTCTGAGGGACCGTCTCTTGCCAGTCACATTTACCTGACCCATCAGAGCAGGGAGGCAGAGAATGTTGCAGATCCCATCCCTGAGGGAGATACACCTGGTGGGACCCAGAAGAAAGGCCTTCTCCATGGTGGCCCCCTTTCTCTGGATCATCATTCACCCAGAGATTAGAATGGCTCCCACTCTAATACTCTTCCAGAAGGTGCTGAAGACCTGCTTCTACCAGCGGGCCTGGGGAACCCAGAGCAGGATGGAGCCCATTAAATGGCTCGTGTGATCTGATGTCGGGATGGGAGGTGGGGGTGATTTTGTTATATTGTACTATTTTAATTAATTTGATTCTTTGTGTTAGTTTTTATTGCTTTAAATGTAGTTTTATATTCTGTAAGACACCTTGAGTCATCATGGCCGAATATAAATTCAGTAAGTAAGTAAGTAAGTAAGTAAATAGTAGCATTTGCTTTTGAAGTTCCAGAACAGAACAATAACAGAAACTAATCCTCACTGTTCTCCCAGGTAAAAGCGGGTAAGAGTATTCTCTGCAGGCTTGTGTAAATCAATGGATTTTGCTTGTCAAGGATGGGCCCAAATGAAATAGGCACAAGGGATGGCCACTCTTGGGAGCCAGCAATACAGCCACAAGTGACTGGGGTCTCAGATCACAGAAAGAAATATGGAATTAGTTCCCAGGAGTATGTAATGAAAATTGCTGGAAGGGATGAGATGGAACCTGGTGATATCCTATGTAAGTGCAGGAGTGGGGAATGTGGAGACTGAAAGTGTAAGCGTTCATACAGTGGCATCCTTCTTGTGTAGTGGACAGTCCAGAATGGACTGTGGAGTTGAGGGTGAAGAGATAGGGCAATCTGCCATTCCAATCTGGACACAGATCTAAGTGACATGGACCACATTGTACCATCTGGGCTTATTCAGTTTATTGCAGACATAGTCCAGTACAAGCAGAGTATTCTGTAAATTAATGAATGAACAAATAAACAAATGAATGAATGAATGAATGAATGAATGAATGTACTATAGAATAGAATGGAATAACAGAGTTGGAAGAGACCTTGAAGGTCTTCTAGTCCAACCCCCTCCCAGGCAGGAAACCCTACACCACTTCAGACGAACGGTTATCCAAGATCTTCTTAAAAAATTCCAGTTCCATATTAATGGATGATCAAATAAAGTTTAAGGCAGAGTTAAAATACATGTGTAAAACAACCTAATTGATATCTAGAGGGTCTAGGAGGCAGCCTACATTAAAGTACCAGTATAATGTAAATGCTAAAATTCTATTAAAAGTGATAAATTACAACAAAGTAATAATAACTAACACGTAAATGAATTATAATAACATAGAATACATTGAAGAAAATTGGCCCACCAGGACTTGATGAATCTTCCATGCTGTTGCACAAAACCTCCTAGTTATATATTTTATGCTGCTACCTAGGCTGCAATGATAACAATGGCTTAGATTGCTTAACAAAATACCGTATTTTTCAGAGTATAAGATGCACTTTTTTCCCCCTAAAAAGGGGTGAAAATTTAGATGTGTCTTATACACCAAATGTAGCCCCGCCCACCCACTGGCCCCCACCCTTTGGCCTCTGTCTCACAGCAGCATCTTTCAGCTCCAGCACAGCCTAATTAGAACAACCTCTAACAACCTCAAATCAGCCTCCCGACTCTCAGCTGATTTGCTTTCAGCTGTTTTGAGCAGGGCTGTGCTGCTTGCTGCAAAGAGGCAAATTGCTGGAGCAGATTTTTTTTCCCTTGTGCTAATCAAGCTAAGCTGAAAACGAAAATGAAAGTAAAGCAGGCTGTTTGCTGCAATGAGGCAAAATTGCTCAGAGGCAGAGGCAGGTTTCTTTTTCTTGTTTTCCACACCAAAAAAGTTAGGTGTGTCTTATACTCCGGTGCGTCTCATACTCTGAAAAATATGGTAACAGAGTTGAAGGCTCTCTCATTCAACCCCCTGCTCAAGCAGGAAATCCTACACCCTTTTAGACAAATGTTTGTCCCATCTCTTCTTAAAAGGAGTTTTTGCTGTAAGACTATCCAGACTTTTGTATTAAATATAGTGTTGTAGCTGTCAGATTAATTATATAGTATACCGTAGGTTCCATTGCTGCTGGGCACTGCCAAAGGAGGTGGTATTGCACAAGGCTGAGGGTGACCTATTGAATTTTTGCTGCTTGTCCATTGGCTGTGAAGGCTGATTTAGCAAAATGCCAATGCAGCTAGGTAGCATGATGAGGATACAAATGAGGAATGGTTGTTGTCCTCCTGAAGGATCCTATAGCTCAGTGATGGCTAACCTTTTTGCTGTCACATGCCAAAAGTGTGGGAGCGTGAGGGAGTGTCACACATGCGCATGTCCCACCCATAATTAAATGTGCCCCGCCCCCTGCACTGGTTTGCATGACCCCCCTGTGCTCCCCCCGCTTTTGGCACATGGTGGCATGCAATGGCACAGTGGGCCCAGTAGGCTTTCTTGGAGTTGGCCCAGAGGCTTTCTTGGAGCCTGGGGAGAGCAAAAACAGCCCATTTGTTGGTGGGACTGGAAGTCAGACAACAGGGCCATTTCTGGCCTCTGGGGAGGGGATGCCATTTTCTCCCTCCCCAGGCTCCTAGAAAGCCTCTGGACCCTGGGGAGAGTGAAAAAATAGGCCTTCCCCACCCGCACCCCGGAGGCCCTCTGGAGGCCGGAAACAGACTGTTTCCCAATTTCCGGTGGGCCTGGAAGGCCTGAAAATCAGCTGGAGATGAGTTAGGGCAATGCTCACATGCCTACCGATATGGCTCGGCCAGTGGTGGGATTCAAATAATTTAACAACCGGTTCTCTACCCTAATGATTTCTTTCAACAACCAGTTCATCAAACTGCTCAGAAAGTTAACAACCGGTTCTCCTGAAGTGGTGCGAATTGGCTGAATCCTACCACTGGGCTCGGCGTACCACCTTGTTTATCTGGGAGCGTGTAGATGAAAACCTCTCTGCTATCATCCAAGTTATTACCCCATGCAGCACTCTCCTTATTCATTCTTACTTCTCAGTCCAATTATGCTAAACATCCTTCCTTCCACTTGCTTTTCACAACAATCCTATGGAACATGATGGGCTAGCTCCATTCTTTGATTATTGAGGATCTAATAACAGGACCACTCAATATCACATTTGTTCAGATGCTGTACAATACAAAATTCGAACACATGTGACATGAGAAGACAGTTTGGCCTTAAGGAGGTTTAGGTAGGACTAATCCATCATGGACGTTTTCTTCATTTACATTCTTATTTGTTGATGTTTAAAAACTGTATTCCTTCCTTCAAAACCAGGTTTTCATTTTTTTTCCAGGAGTAGCTCATGACGTACTAAACCATATATAAATATATATTAAAAAGTTCCTAATACAAGTGCACAATTAAATATCCTAATTAAAATACATGGCACAACCTTTGCAAGCAAGACCTAGAGTAATTCTGAAGTTTCTAAGCAGTATGTATGCTTAAAATTAGTTCATGCATTGATTAAACTGTCTGAGAAAAGTAAAATTAATTTAACCAACACCAAAAAAACAATCAGCTCAACTCTGAATATATATCAGGGGTGACATTAACAAATCAGAAGGCTAGCTTTGAAAGGACCAGTTCTAGGTAGCATCTTACAACTTCTCATCATGGGAGGACATTCAGTGTAGTGTTTCTGATGATCTTGCACTCTGAAATTAAAAAATAATAATTGTATTTCATGAACAAAACTTAGACGTAGATCCTTTCATGCTATGCAACATATCAGGCAGCAATGATTCAAAAGGAACAAACAAATATTTAAAAAAATCAGTTTTCAGCTGTGTCTTAAGTAATCATCTTGGTGTGTCCATCTTGACAATTTCTGCACTCAATAAGTTTTTCTCTGGTGAGTTTAGCAAATTATATAGATTGTTTAATGAATTATTT
Organism: Masticophis lateralis; assembly: GCA_030761175.1. Lineage (NCBI taxonomy): Eukaryota > Metazoa > Chordata > Lepidosauria > Squamata > Colubridae > Masticophis > Masticophis lateralis. The sequence continues at coordinate 15,227,718 of JAUDYJ010000010.1, forward strand.
TCCAGTTTCTAAGAATAATAACTGTAGGTTTCATGTTTGTGGTTCAGATGAAAGACAAACATTTGGGACCAGTCACAAGAGACATAAATAATTTCTTCAGAAGCTTATCTAATTAATTGCATTTCAGTATAACCCCTCTAAAATTTGAACTGCCATTGTTCTGTTAATTTAGATAAAAGGAAATCTTGAGTGCTTAAATCTGACACTTGGCACTGAAAATTCAATGCTGTGTGTGTGTGTGTGTGTGTGTGTGCATATTTGTGTTCTGAATATTCAGCTTGCATGTAACCGAATCTCACCCTGATAAGAACTTACATTATTTTTTTCGTGTTCACTGTAGACCATACATCAGTGAATGACAAAGTGATTCTCAATGTTGTTCTTTATATAGATTCTGGCAGCTAGTAAAACAGTTGACATCAGTGGTGAAATTCAATTTTTTTTTACTACCGCTTCTGTGGGCGTGGCTTGGTGGCCATGGCAGGGGAAGGATACTGCAAAATCCCCATATCTACCCCGCTCCTGGGGGAAGGATACTGCAAAATCCCCATTCCCTCCCCGCTCCTGGGGGAAGGATACTGAAAAATCCCCATTTCCATCCCACTCCTGGGGGAAGGATACTGCAAAATCCCCATTCCCTCCCCACTCTGGGGCCAGCCAGAGGTGGTATTTGCCTGTTCTCCGAACTACTCAAAATTTCCACTACCGGTTCTCCAGAACCTGTCAAAACCTGCTGGATTTCACCCCTGATTGACATACTGACAAAGGCTGGCTGGTTTATTCTTATGAAATTGCACAATGCAGCCTTAACTTGCACCCAAATATATGGAGCAAATGTATATCGCTCTATTATATCTTCAGCAAAATGTCACCTTCGAAGCCTGATATTTCAAATGACCCCAAATGTTATTTATAAACAACAATAATAAACTAAAACAAACTGATTAAGTGGTCTCTGTTTTGAAACTTAACTGTATGAAACAAAACAGGAGATATATGTAAGTGATCACACTTAGGAACCAGGCAATGAATTAAGAAAAGTATGATAAATTGTAGTTATAAATGTGGGTCAGACTTTTGCCCCTTCTTTGCATAATTTTCCTGAGTTCAAAAGCCCACTTCTGTAGCAAATAAATCAACCCGAGAATATTCTGACTACTTTGAATAAGATATTCTTTGTCCTTTTCTTTTTAATGATTCCCCTCAACTTCTATTATTTATGCTTTCCATACTTTAGAACCCTTCTGTTGGATTTTTAACCCTTCTCTCTCTCTCTCTCTCTCTCTCTCTCTCTCTCTCTCTCTCTCTCTCTCTCTCTCTCTCTCTCTCTCTCTCTCTCTCTCTCTCTCTCTCTCTCTCTCTGTCTCCCTTTCTCTCTCTCCCTCCCTCCCACCTTTCCTTTTCCCCTTTCCTTTTCACTAAGTTGAAATAATAGACATACAGTCGGGTTGGTGAATAGAGTAAAACGACAAAGATAAGAATGAAAATAAATCTTACAGCCTCTCTTCCTCCATGCAGAATGCCCTTTATCAATAAAACAATGCAAACTTCATCAGGAAGAAGACATCTACCAATTTAATCCAGGATCTTCATCAACCTAATCTCCAGCAAAAGCTGTTTTCAGTAGCGATTTATTTGCTCTCTCTCTCTTTCTTTCTCCTTTGTTAAATACTAGCCTTTTCTTTATTGTCATTTCCTTCCCCCTCCAATTTGGAATCAATCAGCCCAATTATTAGAACCAGAAAAGGTTCATTGAGCTTTCAGCACCAAAAAAAAAAAAAATGTATATCTATCTTGGACCCTGGTTCTCATTAGTAGTATGGTATGAAGTGTGCTTACCTTTCTCTTTTCTCTTTTCTTTTTGTCCTCCCCTCTGCTGTGTTTTTCTTCTCTTAGGAAATCCTAGTCAAATATCTCGAGTACCTGTTGCTATCAAAGTTCTTGATGTAAATGACAACGCTCCAGAACTTGTATCCGGGAATGAAGCCTATTTATGCGAAAATGGAAAAACTGGAAAAGTAAATATGCCTTGGTTCTCCACCGTTTCTCTCAATCTCCCTCTCTCCCTCTCTCTCTCTTTCTCTCTTTCCCTCCCTCCCTCCTCCCTCTCTCTCTCCTCCCCCTCCCTCTCTCTCTCTCTCTCTCTCTCTCACATCTCTTGGTTGCCTGTCTGGTGTGATGTGAAACCGGCCCTATTCCATTCAAAAGTATCCTCTATTTAGTAACAACAAGTCTTGACCATTTGTGTCACTCAATGGTATAGAGAGCCAATGTGAAATATCTATGGAGATTCTCAGTCATCCAGGCCATGGTTGTCTCAAAGTTGCTTTTTTCCAAAGGCAACTGGACTTTCCTTGTTTTTCCTTGAAGATGTTTCACTTCTCAAGCTTCTTCAGTTCTGACATAACTTCAGAACTGTAGAAGTTTCTTGGTTGAGAAGCGAAACTTCTTTCCTTGAAGATGTTTCACTTCTCAAGCTTCTTCAGTTCTGACATAACTTCAGAACTGTAGAAGTTTCTTGGTTGAGAAGCGAAACTTCTTCAAGGAAAAACAAGGAAAGCCCAGTTTTGAAAAAGCACCTTTGGGCCAATGTGAAAGAGTGAATGGTTAAAAGGTATGGACCTGAGGATCTTGGACTTGAGAGATCCAAGATTCATCCTTCAATCAGGAAAGCTGAGCAAGGTGACTTTAGTTCCCTACCCTATTCCCACAGAGGACTTGTGAAAAGCTTGGGGAAGTGATTACTCTATAAGCCATCTAAAGATCCTAGAGCCATGATGGGAAACCTATGGCAAGTGTGCCACAGGTGACACTCAGTGCCCCCTCTGTAGGTGTGACCCATCGCCCCAGTTCATCTCCGCCACAAATGCATGCGCGCCTCCCTCAGGCCAACTTGTCATCGGGCCTGTGCTGTGCATGCAGGGGGGGCGTGTGCATGGGGTGGGGCACATGCATGTACTCACATTGCATTTGGGGAGTATGGGTGTGCGCGGAGCTACTCAGGAGCCTGAGTAGCGTAGGGGGGTAATGCCTCCTACAAAGGCAGCATTTAAGATCCAGCTGCTGCAATTACTGGCGAGTTCAATCCCAGGCAGGCTCAAGGTTGACTCAGCCTTCCATCCTTTATAAGGTGGGTAAATTGAGGACCCAGTTTGTTGGGGGCAATAAGCTGACTTTGTATAAATATAAATATACAAAAGTATGAAGGCTATTGCTTAACGCACTGTAAGCCGCCCTGAGTCTCCGGAGAAGGGCGGCATATAAATCAAATTTAAAAAAAAAATGTGCTTGCTTGTTTTGGGCACTCAGTCCGGAAAAGATTAGCTACCACTGTCCTAGAGGAAAGCCAGAATATAAATATAATAAATAAACTCTATAACCCTTTTCCCATCTTGGAATTCTCTGGTGTGTTAGATTCCTAATCCCATCACTTTAAGACTGCCACTACCTTGGAATGATAGAAGTTCATCTTCAACAGAAGTGATGGAGAAAATTGTCCTTTCCAGATGAGTTGTTTGATCAGATGGCCGTGCAAACACTCACCAAATGTCTCTAGTGACCCTCATTCAGGAAGACCCATAATGTTGGAGTGTGTTGAATGATATAATACACCCTTATCTCCTGGAAAGTGACATAGGACAAATAATTTTATAATCCACGGATGACAGAAATCCACAGCTTTCTATGTACCTGATTTACTTTTGAGCAGTGACATTTTAATTTAAATAAACAGCAACTGACAGCATGTCACTTAAATTGTTAATCCAACTAATTTTATGCCTTGTGGGGTTTGGCATTAAAATCACCATTTACCAAAACAGCTTGCCTGATAATAGACTCTGAATTTCCAGGCAGTTAAAACAAACAAACAACTACTACACTGAATAATAAGAGTAGTGAAACATGCTTCCACAGTTGATCTGAATTATATATGATGGGCCCTTTTTTTTATCCCTGTGATATCCTTCCTTCCTTTTTCTTTCCTTCCTTCCTTCCTTCCTTCCTTCCTTCCTTCCTTCCTTCCTTCCTTCCTTCCTTTCTTCCGATAGTATGCTGTTTTTTTGAGGTGAGGGAGGCAGGAAATGAAACCTTACTATTATTTCACACTCTTCCTAATATTCGGCTAAAAAGGTACAAATACTGTTATTTCCTCAAAAGAAAAAAAGAAAGAAAGAAAGAAAGAAAGAAAGAAAGAAAGAAAGAAAGAAAGAAAGAAAGAAAGAAAGAAAAAGAAAAAACCTTGTACAAATGCAAATACCCCTCCCAATTATCTTGCATGTATTTAGAAAGTAAGAAAGATAAAGCAAGAAACCTCCTTTAATCGGAATTTAACATTTAGCACGATTATCTATGGAAATTCTCAATCATCCAGGTCATCGTTGTCCCAAAGATTCTTTTCAAAAAGCAACTACAATTTCTTGGGATTTTTCCTTGAAAGCCTTTTGCTTCTCATCCAAGAAGCTTCTTTAGAACTTGCACTCACATTCATGTCAGAAATACCAGGGTGCTGCTGGGTTGAAAGGATTATCCGGTGACATTACCACTGCCCAGGGAATGCCGGTTCGGAGCTCCTTGCATGTCCCTTTTAATGTCCCTATGGAAGTGGTACCTATTTATCTACTCACGTTGGCATGCTTTCAAACTGCTAGGCTAGCAGGAGTTGGAGCGAATGAGGAGAACTCACCCCAGCACACAGCAGCACTCGGGTCTCAAACACAGGCTTGGAGATTGTCAACTCTGTGTTCTAATCATGTGAGCCACCATACTTTTTTCTTTCAGAACAGAAGCTTCTTGGATGAAAAACAAAATGTTTTCAAAGAAAACAATCAAGAAAGTCCAGTTGCCTTTTGAAAAAATGCCTTTGGGACAATCTAGCATAATCCTTTTTTAAAATTTCCTATTTAACATGCATTATCTGAGCCATGGTGGCGCGGTGGATAGAATGCACTACTGCAGGCTGCTTCTGCTGCCTGCCGGCTGCCTGCAATTTGGTAGTTCAGATCTCACCAGGCTCAAGGTTGACTCAGCCTTCCATCCTTCTGAGGTGGGTAAAATGAGGATCTAGATTGTTGGGGGCAAAAGGCTGATTCTGTAAACCGCTTAGAGAGGGCTGTAAAGCACCATGAAGTGGTATATAAGTGCTATTGCCAAGTGCTATCTGGGAGAAATCATCATTGGTTGATCTTTCATTTCACTCCAAATGATTGAGGACGTGCTTGAGCTTCCTAGTAACTCCAGAATGAGGATTTTTCAAAGAATTATCTTTAGCAAGGGAAGAAATACTGTAAGTGAGAAGAATCTCTGAGCTTGATTGTTTTCCTGAAGACGTTTCATTAGCCAACAAGGTAACATCATTAATACCAGAAGAGCTGAGGTGGCGCAGTGGTTAGAGTGCTGTACTGCAGCTACTTCAGCTGATTGCTAGTTCAGCAGATCAGCAGATCAAATCTCACCGGCTCAAGGTTGACTCAGCCTTCCATCCTTCCGAGGTGGGAAAAATGAGGACCCAGATTGTTGGGGGCAATATGCTATTTCACATACTGTCTCTGTTGTAAGTCGCCCAGAGTCCTCGGAGAGTGGGCGGCATAGAAATATGATTAATAAAATAATAAATAAAATAAATACTAGAAGGGAATGGGGCGTGAGCAAACCCCATTCTGTTTTAGTATGAAGGCTATTGCTTAACGCATTGTAAGCCGCCCTGAGTCTCCAGAGAAGGGCGGCATATAAATCAAATTTTTAAAAAAATCGATACTCAAAAAACACTTTTACCCAGTTGGGGTAATTTATCCAGGTCTGAAAAGCACTGCCTTAGGCTAAAAAGTGAATCTCTTAGAAGAAATGGATGAGAAAAGCAGATGGAGGTGGATGGAAACCAAAAAGAAAATCACACAACTTCTTAGGATAGAACACATATTGGTAAACCACTTAATATTTAATTATACATACCAATTTCAATAAATCTCAGAACATCTATGTTGGCTTTACAAGGTGAGAATCCCTTCTTAACCCGTCTCATGAATTAAAACCACAACACTGATAAACTGAAACTACCAACCTAAAGTTGAAATTATGCAAATTCAGTATTTAAAAAAATCCAACTTCCATGCAAAAGAAGTAAAAACGCTGAACTTTCTAACTTATCTCTTCTTCACTGTAATTAACCCTGCCCTCTTTTGCAGTTTTCCTGCTGCTCTTTTGGATCGTTTAAGAAAAAAATAAAGAATTTGGAAATGGCCGGGTCACAATTACTATAATCTAGCAAACCAGGATGCGATCATTTACATTTCAGCCTCATGAATCGTGAATCTAAGCTATATGTAACTGGGATTCGATACTGAAGAATAATTCAGAACAACAAGAGTTTTTTAGGAGTATGAATAAGGGCTTTTAAAAAAATAAAATTCTCAATTTGGTATGTAGCTATACCCAACAAAGTACCCTTGGAAAATACCTATTCAATTATAGGTGCTTTCCTTTACTCTAAATCTGAATTCCCCAGGTTCTTTGAAGTTAAATCTCTATTGTATAACATGAAGGACAAATGCACTTACCGAATACATTTACACATTTGCAGGGTAACTTACAGCTAAGTTAAATTGAGTTTGAATCACCTCAAGGGAGCTGATTACATCTCAACCTCTTTAAAAAAAACTGATTTGGAGTCTATAAATATATGGGGTAAACTATCTGATGCAGTTCATTTCTCCATGTGTTCTATTTTGAATCCTGCTATAATTGAGAATGGCACCAACGGCTGCCGATGATAGGAATGAATACATTAAAAACTGTTGATACACAACATTGCAAGATAAATTCTTTATGCTTTTATTCCAAATTTGTAACAGTTGACTGCTCAACTCGAAATTGCTAAAAAGCCTATTGCATTGCATTGAGTGTTCTTTACACAACTTTGCAGATTTAAGTCTGGGTGGCGCAGCAAACTAAAATACTGTTAAGTAACACCAGCTGCCTGCAATTACTGCAAGTTCGAATCTTATCAGGCTCAAGGTTGACTCAGCCTTCCATCCTTCCAAAGTAGGTAAAATAAGGACCCGGATTGTGGGGGGCAATAAGCTGACTTTGTATAAAAAAGAACACCACTTGGGGGGGCTGAAAGCCCTACTAAGCAGGTATATACAAAAGTATGAAGGCTATTGCTTAACGCATTGTAAGCCGCCCTGAGTCTTCGGAGAACAGCGGCATATAAATCAAACCAATAAATAAACAAGTGCCCCCGTCCCATCTTTGATTTTACTCAGCAGTCTAATATTAATTAATGTAATTAGTCACCAGTTGGAAAACGAATCTCCTACAGAAGAGTCATCATACCCATCATCTGAATAGGGAGAGAAAATGGACTGAGCTGAGAATATCCTTTATTCAAGACCACTCACTTGTATAAAATATCATTTCTTATCTCCTAAGGCATTGTACTCTATCCCAACTCAATTCTGTCTTAAAGAATGTCAAATAATACATATTACCGCACTCCTTTAAACTGGGAGGAGCCTGCTTGATATATAATATTCTTATTTCACAATAAAGGAGAAGATGAGTTCTACACATGCTCATTCTGATGTCTAGAAATTCATTTATTCTTTATTGAATTTACATTTATGCCACCCATCTTGCTGTTGTGGCAAGTCTTGGTAGCTTACAGAAAGAGAACTACAGATCCTTTAATGTCCTTTTCTGTTAGTTGTTATATAAGATTTTTTTTTAATTAGCTTATAATATAAAATACAAAAGAAGATAATAGGAAAATAGGAGAGGTAAAAGGAAAGGAAAAGGGGGAAAAGAAAGAAAAGGTACTGAGTTCCAACTCCCTTTGATACAGTAGAATAAGATAATTGCATCAAACCTCAACATATTGCTTTTGCATAATAGTATAAACTAGCCATTTCTATAACAACAAAACTAATCAGTAAAACCCAAAATCAAAATTTTCATACCCTCCCCCCTCCCCTGAATCCTGGAAGTTTCTTCTGGAAGTCCAGAAGTGGTTTCCAAGTAGAAACAAAAGTAATTGTGTATGTGTGTGGTTTTTTTTTTTTCCTTCCTTTAATCAAAACAGAACTTATTTATACCTTGGAACTGGGGGGAAGATGCTACAGAAATGGTTTTGTTTTTCTGTTCCATGACTTTTCACCATTGTGATACCTGTGTTTGCCCACACTTAGTGATACAATGCGTCATATGAATTTTATTTTTATTTATTTATTTTTTCAAAATTTATATGCCGCCCTTCTCCCGTAGGACTCGGGGCGGCTCACAAGATAAAAACAACACAACAGTGCAATACTAAAATTAATCAATTTAAAAAATTCCCAGACAATTAAAAAGCCTCACAGCAGATCAGGGAATTTGCTGAAAAAGCCATGTCTTCAGCTCGGCGCGGAAAGTGCGGAAATCAGGGGCTGTCCAGAATCCAGTGGGTAACCCATTCCAAAGGGTCGGTGTTGCCACAGAGAATACTCTCATCCTGGGGGCCGCCAGCTGACATTGTCAGGCCGATGGTACCCAGAGGAGGACAGGCCTATGTGAATGCACTGGGGTGGTGGGAGGCCGGTAGGAGGTGGTCCTGCAAGGCCCATGCCATGAAGGGCTTTATAGGTGAGTACCAGCACCTTGAAGCAGATCCGAAGGGTAACCAGCAGCAAGTGCAGCTCGTGCAGGAGAGATGTTACACGGGAGTAATGGGAAGCTCTCGTAACTACCCATGCGGCCGCATTCTGGACTAGCTGGAGCCTCCAGGTGCACCCCAAGGGCAGCCCCATGTAGGGGGCATTGCAGTAATCCAACCAAGAGATAATGAGAGCATGACTGACTTTACTGAGGGCATCCCTGTCTAGGAAAGGGCGTAATTGGCACATCAGGCGAACCTGTGCAAAAGCCCCCCGGTCACAGCCGTCAGATGATCCACCAAGGACAGACGTGAGTCAAGGAGGACGCCAAGATTACGAACCCCTTCAGAGGGAGTAAGCGACCCAAAATTGGGGCATGGGGGTGTGTGGCACGCTCTCCCTGCAGCCCATTTTTGCTCCCAGGAGGCTGCAGGGAAGCCTACTAGGCCCAAAATTGGGCATGAGGGTGGCGGCATACCACCCCACAGCCCATTTTTTTGCTCCCAGGGGGGTGCAGGATGCCAAGTGCTGCCTGTCACACTCCCTGGCCACATCCACCATGGCCACACCCAGCCAGCCACTCATTACGGCAGAGAACCGGTTGTTAAATTATTTCAATCCCACCACTGGCCTAAACTATCTCACCAGATTGTTGTTAGGATAAAATTAGGTTCTTCCTTCCCAACAACTTCATCCTTATGGGGAATGGCTGGAACAATTCTCAAGCCATGACAAAGTTTTGTAGCCAGCCTTTTACAGTTCTTTGAGGCAGTTTGAAACAGCAAAATAAAAAATAAAAAAAAAATTGAGAAACAGGGAAAAATAGAAATATCAAGAAAATACCGGTCTTTCCATTTCTAATGATGAAATTTCCAAGGTTAAAAAGTGACAGCTAATTATTATACTGTAATCATGGTCAGTTATTAAGCAATCCCTAAGTGCTGAGACAAGTGAGGGGGAAGATATAATAATGAGAACTTGATAGAATAGCGAGAACTGGTCAATGAAAAATTGTTTGGAGGTTGTAAACTCAAAATACAAACAGCTGCTGTTGTTTGCTTATTTTGCACATGGCAATGCTTTGTATGTAGACACAAGTGAGGCGACAGGTGCTATGGGAACCCACGCTCTTCATTTCTTCATTTCTTGATTTAGTTACGTGGAACAGCAAAGTGACATGTCCTTATAGGCTGAGAATATGAAGGTGTTTCTAGAGGATAAAATGAATTAATGAAAGTAACAGTGATGCTGAGTAAAGTATGGCATGAGTACAGTAGAGATTTTTATGGGAGCTAGATGGCAGGTTTTGAGGGGGAAAAACCCATCCATTCTACTGCTTTAATTTGAGAAAGATTAAGGCACCAGGCCTCTGGTCCATATAAGGGACATGCAGTGTCAACACGAACTGTCAGTGGCAGTTCGAATCCCTACTGCCGCATTACGGGGTGAGTTTCCATTACTTGTCCCAGCTTCTGCCAACCTAGCAGTTCGAAAGCACATAAAAAATGCAAGTAGAAAAATAGGGACCACCTTTGGTGGGAAGGTAACAACGTTCCGTGAGCCTTTGGCGTTTAGTCATGCCGGCCACATGATTATGGAGATGTTTTCGGACAGCACTGGCTCTTCAGCTTTGAAACAGAGATGAGTATCGCCCCCTAGAGTCGGGAACGACTAGCACATATGTGTGAGGGGAACCTTTACCTCTGGTCCAGAGGTGGGTTTCAGCAGGTTCTGACCAGTTCTGAAGAACCGGTAGCGGAAATTTTGAGTAGTTCGGAGAACTGGTAGTAAAAATTCTGTCTGGCCCCACCCTCATCTATTCTCTGCCTCCCAAGTCCCAGCAGATTGAGAGGAAATGGGGATTTTGCAGTAACCTTCCCCTGGATTGGAGTGGGAATGGAGATTTTACAATATCCTTCTCTTGGATTGCAGAGGGAATGGAGATTTTGCAGTATCCTTCCCCTGCCACGCCTGCCAAGCCACACCCACCAAGCCATGCCACACCCACCAAGCCACACCCACAGAATCGGTAGTAAAAAATTTTGAAACCCACCACTGCTCTGATCCATGGATGTATCTCAGGGATGTAGGATAAAACAAAAATATCTCCCAAAGGTGAAAAGAAGAGTGGTACCTCATGGTTTTAGGGCTTCAATATAAACCCCCAAGTACAATCAGGAGTTCATCCTCCTTGTAACCACAGAAAGATTCATAGCTATCATCAGGATGAGTGGGAAGTGGAAAATAAGGCAGGTTGGGTGTCTGTGGAGATTGTCAGGTCATTCAGGTCATAGTTGTCTCCTAGGTCCTTTTCCAAAAGATAAATGGACAGGGTTTTTTTTTTCTTGGAGGAAGAAGAAAAACACATTTTGCTTTTCATCCAAAAAACTTCCATCAGTTCTTGCAGGATAGTGGGGGCTATGAAGTAATCAGAACTAATCCGTCCTTGGCTCCACCATCCTGCCAGAACTGATGAAGCTTCTTATATATTGCTAGGTGAAAAGCAAAAAATGTTCTTCTTCCTCCTCAAGGAACTGGATATGTCTAGTTTGATGAAAAGAAGGACTAGAGGAGACATGATAGCAGTCTTCCGATATCTCAGGGGCTGCCACAAAAAAGAGGGAGTCAAGCTATTCTCCAAAGCACCTGAGGGCAGGACAAGAAGCAATGGGTGGAAACTAATCAAGGAGAGAAGCAACTTAGAACTAAGGAGAAATTTCCTGACAGTTAGAACAATTAATCAGTGGAACAACTTGCCTCCAGAAGTTGTGAATGCTCCAACACTGGAAGTTTTTAAGAACATGTTGGATAACCATTTGTCTGAAGTGGTGTAGGGTTTCCTGCCTAAGCAGGGGGTTAGACTAGAAGACCTCCAAGGTCCCTTCCAACTCTGCTATTCTCTTCTCTTCTCTTCTCTTCTCTTCTCTTCTCTTCTCTGCTCTGCTCTGCTCTGCTCTGCTCTGCTCTGCTCTGCTCTGCTCTGCTCTCTTCTGTTCTATTCTATTCTATTCTATTCTATTCTATTCTATTCTATTCTATTCTATTCTATTCTATTCTATTCTATTCTATTCCCAATTTATATTGACTGTTTCCTCATATGATCTGATTGTTTATTTGTTCCCTATGACTATCACTAAGTGTTGTATCTTACTATTCTTGATGAATGTATCTTTTCTTTTATGTATACTGAAAGCGTATGCACCAAGACAAATTCCTTGTTTGTCCAATCCCACTTGGCCAATAAAGAATTCTATTCTATTCTAAAAAGCAATCCAGTTATCTTTTGAGAAAAAAAACACCTTTGTGACAAGGCAGGTTGAGGAATGCCACAGGCAGATCATGAGAAGCTTTTGGTGTGTTGAATTGTGAGTCTGTCCAAACTCCCAATAAACTCATCATGACACAAATTTTAAATCAGTCTTGGTACAGAGCTAAATGAATTTCTTCCTGGCCTTCCTAACATCAGAGAACACTAAAAAGGGGAAATAAGATCTCCTTGAAGTTGGGAAAAACATATTCATGTTCATGTTGTGGACAATCTGGAGGGAAACCAATTTTCTTCCACTTTCACAAGTTATAAGTGAGTTAGAAAAATCCCAGGATGTTTTTGATATATTTCTGTTTTGTATTCCACTGGAGTTATTAAAAATAATTTTGTTCTGTTTTTTTTTTTTAATTTAATTTATATGCTGCCCTTCTCTGGAGACTCAGGGCAGCTTACAATGCGTTAAGCAATAGCCTTCATACTTTTGTATATACCTGCTTAGTAGGGCTTTCGGGGGGCCCCCAAGAGGTGTTCTTTTTTATACAAAGTCAGCTTATTGCCCCCACAATCTGGGTCCTCATTTTACCTACCTTGAAAGGATGGAAGGCTGAGTCAGCCTTGAACCTGGTGAGATTCAAACTTGCAATAATTGCAGGCAGCTGTTGTCACTTTACACCACTTAAACTGCTGCTTAAGCTGCTGCGCCACTGCGTTTTTTTTTTTTTTTAATTCTGTCATTATTTTTATCTGTCCCATGAACCAAATTAGCACTGGAGTAACAATGTAATATTGTTACTGATTCCCAATTTTTTTCTTCAAAAAGATCATTAGACTGAGATCTCAGGGCCCGTAAATATTGGTCAGATATTGATCAGAGAATAAGTCAGATATTGGGCATGTAGCATCTAAAGTACTAACGCATATGTGAACCTCATAAAACAGAAGCTTCTGTATGTCTTTACATGGCCCAAATAACATGAAATCAACCAAAGTTTGTTTTTTTCACCTAAATGATTTACAGACTTTGGAAAAGAATGACAAAAGCTTGCAATTTAGTAATCTTGTTAGATTTTGACATCTACAATTCCTAAGAAACCAAAATAAAACCAAGATAAAATGCAGTTAAAAGTCTAACGACAGCTAAAATAAGTGTTAAACAATGGAATTATATAATATAGTTTCAATTTTTCTATATCTGGAATAGGTTCATATCAAGTAACATTATGCTTAACAAACAGAATTCCACTTACTGGTATTCCCAAGACATATTTTTGATTGTTTTGTTTTATTTTCTCTTTCTGAATGTTATTGTATGTGATTGCAAAGTTGGCATGACAAATTTAACTATACTGGAAAACACACAATCATTTTTGCTCTTTATGTTTTTGCTGATCAATACATAATGGGATTAAAGTGTTGCCAGGGTGAAACTTAGTCTATGATGTAGACACACAATGTATATATATGTAGACACAATCAAACTGCAGCTTAAATATTCATAATAGTATAATGGGTGGGAAGTGTACATTCCTCACTTTTCTGTCTTAATTTAGCATGGACAAAAAAAAAAAATGATAAATGCTTTGTTTCTGACCAGGAAGAGAGCACTAGAGAACTTAACTAAATATATTCTAACATGCAACGTAATATAGCTCAAATTACACATCCTAAGTATAGTCTTAAAAACACTTTAAGAAGTTCTATGTATATCAAAAGTAATTACTTTGAAGTCAACTGAGAACCATTTAAGTCCATAGGATAATTAAGCATTTGCATGTCTTTTGCCACTGAAATCAAAACCAGTTAGTATCACTATTTCCCTGCCTCCATCATTCTCCAAAGCTTGGAAAAATAACACCTGAGACAAAAAAATGTATCCCGAAAAGAACTATTGTGACTCTCCCATATTAAGATTTAACACATTTTCTTAGAAAAAAAAAATCCCCTGATCCCTAGGACAATGTTTTATGCCTTGAATGTTAATAAGAGAAAGTTCTGACATCAGAGGAGATAAATTGTCTTGTATTCCTCTTACTGCACACAAATTTTGGTCAGTTTCTAGCTAATATTATGGTGAACATTTCAGATTTACATGTAAATATGTTTGGTTTTGTGCTTTAGGTCATTCATACCATGAGAGTAATTGACAAGGATGATCCCAAAAATGGACACTATTTTGTTTATAACCTTCCATCTGAAATGGCCAACAACCCTAATTTTACAATTAAGGAAAATGAAGGTAAATATTTTTTTATTTATATCCCATCTTTAATAATAATATTATTAATAATAATGTGGGGAAAAGTTGGAGGTTGTACCTTTTACTGTGTTTATTGCTTCTGCTAATGTTCTTAATGTCCTTCTCTGTTTTACCATGAGATTTGCCTTTAATTTTTATGACATGGTCAATATTTGTTTTCAAGATATCTAGATGAGATGAAATAGATGATAGATAGATAGATAGATAGATAGATAGATAGATAGATAGATAGATAGATAGATAGATAGATAGATAGATAGATGTGTGTATGAGAGAGAGAGAATTAGACATAGACATAGAGAAATATAAAGATATCTAGATGAATTAGATAGATAGATAGATAGATAGATAGATAGATAGATAGATAGATAGATAGATAGACAGACAGATAGATAGATGTGTGTGTGTGTATAAGAGAGAGAAAGAGAGAATTAGACATAGACATAGAGAAATATAGAGATATAATGATATATGTATGATACATTGGATTACAGCGGATTATAGACACAATGATTATTTCACTTATCAAAATATTTCAGGCAATTTTTATATTGTAGTACATTTGTTGCTCTTTTTGATATAACAGTGATTATTTGTATATATTATGGTATATTTCTTCACGGACAAAGCAATATTGATTTCACATTTAACAAGGAGTGAAATTATTTCCAGTTGTACATTTTGCCGCTGTCCTACGGTGTGCTCCTTCTGAATTCTGACTTAACGATGATAAACATCAATTTCAGAATCACAGCAGTTTTCTGAGGTTTCTGTTTTGATTTATTTGCTTCTTCCAACCTTCAATAGGTTACTACGTAGGTTTAAAGAAATGAAACTGGAGCTAAGATAAAGTTTCTGGATAGATTCTTTTTCTTAAATTCATTTTTGTATACTTCTGGAACTATTTGCAAAATAGTTTGCAAATAATAATAATAATAATAATAATAATAACAACAACAACAACAACAACAACAATAACAATAATAATAACAATAATAATAACAATATAAAGATTATATATATATATATATAATTTCAAGCTTTTGCAAAAAGATTCTCCCATGAAAGAGAGGACATCTGACCACGTCGATTACATGGTTTAAATACAGTTTTCAGGATACAGGAGCCCGATAGAAACGGAAACAAACGGTCCACCAGGGAATTGGTTTCAGGTCTTATATAACATATTTGGCACATGTTCCACCCTGGAAATTCCTCTCCAACAATACCCTTCAAAATACTCTACAGAGATGTTTCCATGCTAAATAGTATTGTTATTTGTGGACTTTCCCTTCTGGAATGGGCAGGCTCCAAACAGGCCTATTTAGGAATTTTACCAGAACATTTATTTCCTCAAAAATATACATCATATATCCTGCAAAACAAGCATCACAGAAACAACAGTTTCCTTTCTTATGTCCTCACTACCAAGTTATATAATCAGGTTATATCAGGTAAAACATGGCGTTTCAAATGGTGTTGCTCAGGTTATGCTTTTTACAGGAATAATTCATTTTTCTCTCAGAAAAATGCCAGCTCCACAGGCTGCTGGTGGACCTAAACACTACTCAGGAAACAACCAACAATGAAAAATTAAAGAATTTAGTATATTGATGCAGGAGGAAACCAGGCTGATGAAAAACATAAAGAGAAATTTTCATTGATGCCGAATCAATGCTACATATAAAACCAAATATCTTATTTCCAGTAAATGGGTTTACACCTAGTAATTGTATGTTAGAGAGGGCATATATTTCATTTAGATTTTAGAAAAAATTTAGGCTCAGGCCACCTCAGTAACAGAACCAATCTGGAGAGATCAAAGATCTTAGCAAAAAAGAGGGGTAGGACACTCATCTGTATTCATGCTCTACTTTGGACTTTTTTTGCATAAAACATGGATCCGACTCCTCCTCCCTTTAATTATTCAAAGTGCCATTAAAAATGGCAATAAAGTGACTTATAACTGTGTGAAAGCAGCATAGCCTTGCATTTTTACAGCTTAAATAAAGGTAAAGGTTCCCCTCGCACATATGTGCTAGTCGTTCCCGACTCTAGGGGGCAGTGCTCATCTCCATTTCAAAGCCGAAGAGCACTGTCCTAAGACATCTCCATGACTAAATGCCAAAGGTGCATGGAATGCTGTTACCTTCCCACCAAAGGTGGTCCCTATTTTTCTACTTGCATTTTTTATGTGCTTTCGAACTGCTAGCTTGGCAGAAGCTGGGACAAGTAACAGGAGCTCATCCCGTGATGCAGCACTAGGGATTCGAACCGCTGAACTGCCGACCTTTCGATCGACAAGCTCAGCGTCTTAGCCACTGAGCCATTATGCTAAATAATCCTTAACTCTCCCCTCCAATCAGTTTCTTTTCAGTTGCAAACGGCATAGGAACACTTTATCTTTAAATAGATGTGATGCTATTTTTATATGACTTGATGACATTGCATTAAGTAAATAACCTTTATTCTGGGAAAGCAATGCCAAGACTTGTTTGCAATTTTTTTTTAAAGTCATCATTATCTCCCACTTAATAGATTTTGAAATACGTACATTCAAACTTTCTCATTAAATCAGCATGCTGGTAGCTGAGTTATTATAGAATCTTTTCACTTCAGGTAAATAATGAATTATTGGAGAACAGGGGCAACAGAAAGCTAACCATTTGTTCAAGTTAAGTGATGTGAGATTTGATAAAGGGTCCAGTTGACTATAGATCCAGGATGTAATAACCATACAAAGACCTTCCTTATATTGCCTTGTAATCAGGGGTGCACTGCTGGGGGTTCGCAGGGGTTCGGGAGAACCTCTAGCTAAGATTCTGTGCAGTTTGGAGAATCCCCAAATCCCACTCCTGGTTGGCCGCACCCACCCTGTCCCTCCCGTCCCAGGAGTCCCCATGCAGCCCATTTTGGATATAGGTAAGCACAGGGAGGTTCAGGGAGGTTCAGGGAGGATGAAAAACAGGCCTACTGGAAGTTCGGGAACCTCTTGCTAAAATTTTTGAAGCCCGCCCCCGCTTGTAATATTGTTCCAGTTGTGAAAGGCACAGCCGTTAAAATTTCTTTTCCTGCTCTTAATACCCTAAAAAGATTGATGACGATGAAGGTTGGTTTTTTTGTTCTGCTCAAAGAAATCCTGAATACTATGCAAGGAAAAAAAGGAACTGTTAAAAAAGAAAGAAAGAAAAGCCTGAAGCAAAAAAAAATCAGTAATCACCCATAAAGTAAAAACAAGTTAGAACAAAATTCTGAAAGTACCAAACTTAAGTTCATTGGAAAAGGCAGCCTAAAAAGTAAAGTTGGTTGCTGTAGAACAAATATCTGGGTAAAGAAGGACGTCAGATAGAGAAGGGCAGGATCAAAATGACAAAAGCGATATTGTATTGTTGCAACACAAGATCCAACCCTTTATCCATGCTTAAGTAACCCACGTTCTAAAGAACAGTACCAGCATCATATTATTGTGGTACTGCTTTCATAATTTGACTGTCCCCACATGCACCCCTTGCTAACTCTGTGTCCAGGATTATTTTGAAAAGGGCTCTCTACAATCTATCTAAATTAGATATACCTAAAGACATTTCATAATTAATATGCCAACACCAGAAAGACTCAGAACAGTACAGAACCCACCATCTTAGTGCATTGTTGCATTTTTGGAGGAAGAATTGCATGGTTTACACAACCGCAAATCCCATTTTTGATATATTCTGTCCAACATTTTGTAGAAAGCTGTTTACTAATCTATTTTGTTGTTTGTTACTTGTATAGCCAGTTTGGTCTATGTGCGAGCCAGTTTGATCAAGTGATTAAGGCACCAATCTATAAACCAGGAGACTGTGAGATCGAGTCTTGCTTGAGGCGTGAAAGCTAGCTGCATGACTTTCGGCCGTTCCCTCTTTCTCATTCTGCATCATCAGGCCTGGGCAACCATCTGGTCGGTCAGTTCCTGTTGCAATGGAATGGATCAAGAATTAGAATTTTAGATTTTTTTTTTAAATTGGCCAAGTGTGATTGGATACACAAGGAATTTGTCTTGGTGCATATGCTCTCAGTGTACATAAAATAAAAGATACATTCAAAAAGTTACTTCCTTTTGATCAACATGTTTGATAAAAAAAAAAGCAGATCTTGCAACTGGAGAAAATACTGTACTAGGAAGGAGGAGGAGGAAGAGGAGGAAGAGGAGGAGGAGGATGAGAGAGAGAGAGAGAGAGAGAGAGAGAGAGAGAGAGAGAGAGAGGGAGAGAGAGAGAGAGAGGCAGGCAGGCAGGCAGGCAGGCAGGCAGACGATAGATTGGTTGGTTTTGGTGGGTGAGTAGACAGACAGACAGACATAGATGATAGATAGATCTTTATTTTTAAAAAAGTAAAATAGGGAAACATGTTTTTCATTGGAATAAGACCCACTTACATCCTGTTGGAAAATTGGATTTGTCCTTGGACTTCATCCATTCCTCCTACTGCAGTGATGGCTAACCTTTTTGCCATTGCGTGCCAAAAGCAGGGGGAGCACGGTGGGGTCACAGCACACATGCCCACATCCATAATTCTGTGTGCCCCCCCCCCCGTGCTCCCTCCTGCTTTTGGCACGTGATGGCCCGGTAGGCCCGTTTTTTGCTCTCCCCAGGCTCCAGAGCCTTTCTAGGAGCCTGGGGAGGGCAAAAACGGCCTTCACCTCCCCCCCCAGAGGCTCTCCGGAGGCCAGAAACAATGTGTTGGTGGGCCCAGAAGGCCCGAAAATCAGCTGGCTGGCACACACATATGTGTTGGAGCTGAGCTTGTGTGCTCACCGATATGGCTCCTCGTGCCACCTGTGGCACCCATGCCATAGGTTCGCCATCACAGTCCTACTGTGTTCTGCACAGTTATCTTCCTTTTTTTTTTTTTTTTTTTTGTAACCATAAGATTATTGTGGCCCATGTCTTCATTGTTTATTCATTTGATTTTCTGTTGTATTAAGCATGGACATTTTAATGGAGTTTATGCTTTCCAGGGTTATGTGTTCATTTTTCTCACCATTCATTTTTTGTTGGTACAAAAACATTTGGATGTATTCAGATTTTGGCTTGGAAACATCTGGAACATCACTCTGGATGTACTTTAGCAATAGTGGTATAAACTGCCTAAATTCCTATTAAACTTCAATGGGAAGAAAATATTAACTTCATTATCGGCCACCTTAATATTCCACAACATAATTTTCTAAATTTAGTCATCAATGTATTTTTTTTTTTAAAAAAAAAAAAAAACCAATTACACAGAAGAATAAATGTTAGGAAAAAAATTACAGCAAAGACATATATTAAGGAATAGTGCTTGCAAACACACAGGCAAATATTTACTCACAGGAAAACACATAATATGCAATTGCTTTCCTTTTTTTAAAAAAAAAGGGAATTTACTAACCGATGTAGAAGAAAATGAACCTTTACTTGGAAGAGGGGTGCGCTGCGTGAGAAAGAGAGAGGGAGAAAGAAAAGAAACTATTAAATGTGCCAGTTTTATATCATTCATATCTATGTGCCAATCATTTGTTCTTCCTCTGGAGTATTGCTGTATTTAATATTCTCCAACTGTGGATTGCTGGTGAGAATATGAATTAATTTCTCCTCAGCCTGTCCAGCTATACTTCTTCTTTTTTATTATTAACCATTGGGGTCCGGTAGATGATAAATCAATGGATATTCCTGCAGATAAGCCTTCATTTGAAATCATGGAAAGCTGGCAAACATTCTTTTGATACAGCTATTATCCAACCTGGGAGGAGGAACATGTGATCTAAAGGCATTTAAATTAGTCACCTGCCTAGTCACCTTTGAGCCGTTAAAAATCCCCCTCCATAGTGAAGTTCTTTGGTGAATGATTTAAGCCGTTTCTCATGGCTTTTATGATGAGATGGATGCTTGCAGCCCTGAAGATAGAATTGCCAAGAAAGCTGGTCATTATGTGGGGTGGACTTGGATGGATTTTATTCAATAGCTGAATGGCAAATTAAACCAATGTAAATGTCTCAAGAATACTAAATTCAAGCTTTACTAAGGGCTTTACTGGGAAATAATCTTCTCTTTCAAACACACTTTTCCACTATTAAACTCAGAAATAACTCTTCTCCAGGGAAGGAAAAATTCATTTCTATGGTTCTAGATATTTTCCTTCTCCTTTCCATAATTATTAAGTATAGCTCTCACCTTACAGCACGAACAAGTAAATGAGAAGATCTGATTGACTCATATCCAATTATTCTTATGCCTTCAAGTTGAGTCCACTTCCTACTGATTCTATGGACTGAGGCTTAACCAACCTTTAATTGTAACCTATACAAGGGTTTTTCTAAGGACATTCCAGTAATCTCTTTAATCCATCCATTTTATTCATTGTTTTCTCCTTCTACTTGCCTCAATTCACAAAGCTTAATTATTTCTAGCCCATTTTCAATTTACATAGTATGCACAAAACATATCTTAGTATAAAGGTAGTTTTAACACTGTCTCCAAAACCATAATGTGAATGCTTCTCTCTTTCTGTTACTTCATCTAAAGATCCAGGATATTGGTTGGCCAAGTGCCTCTAGAAAGCTTACGACATCAAATAAATATTTTATTTGATATATCATCAGAAACACTAGTATTCGTTAACATGCTACCTGTTATGTCATTTTATAAAAAAAAGGTCATGCCTAAATGGCCATTTCCTTTAATTAATCACCTTTTAATTAAAAAAAAACTGTTGCTTATAGATTGAACTATTTGAAAGGCTTTCAATTTTATTTTGTTTGATAATTTTATCTGAGTTATTGATCAGAGTTCAGGAGATTTGAAGATTCAGTTGAATGAATTTTGTATCAAATCACCAAAGCAACATTTTGCAAAGCTTTAGTATCTTCTAATGAGTTACAAGAAATCGGAGTAGCAGTCTGACATAAAACTGATTTTGCTTTTCGATTTTATTTATGGGGGGTTTTTTTGGATCACAAACAGTTGGAAACAATTGATCAACATTTACTATGACTATTCCTGGCGATGTGTCAAATTTAAATGGATGGTTCTCTTTTGCTCCCATTATCAGCCTTGATCTAGGAAAACATAGAATGGAATGGAATGGAATGGAATGGAATGGAATGGAATAGAATAGAATAGAATAGAATAGAATAGAATAGAATAGAATAGAATAGAATAGAATATTCAAATTCAAATTCAATAAAATAGAATACTTTATTGGCCAAGTGTGATTGGACACACAAGGAATTTGTCTTCGTGCATATGCTCTCAGTGTACATAAAAGAAAAGATACATTCGTCAAGAATCATAAGGTACAACATTTAATGATAGTCATGGAGAACAAATAAGCAATCAAATCATATTAGGAAACAGTCAATATAAATCTTAGGAATACCAGCAACAAAGTTACAATCATGCAGTCATAAATGGAAGGAGATGGGTGAGAGGAATGATGAGAAGATTAATAGTAATAGTAATGCAGACTTAGTAAATAGTTTGACAGAGTTGAGGGAATTATTTGTTTAGCAGAGTGATGGCATTCGGGAAAAAAACTGTCCTTGTGTCTAGTTGTTTTGATGTGAAAGTGCTCTATAGCATCATTTTGAGGGTAGGAGTTGAAAAGAGTTTATGTCCAGGATGTGAGGGGTCTGTAAATATTTTCACAGCCTCTTTTTGACTGATGCAGTATACAAGTCCTCAATGAAAGGCAGGTTGGTAGCTATTGTTTTTTCTACAGTTCTAATTATCCACTGAAGTCTGTGTCTGCCTTTGTTGGGTTGCAGAACCAAACCAGACAGTTATAGAGATGCAGAGGACAGACTCAATAATTCCTCTGTAGAACTGTATCAGCAGCTCTTTGGGCAGTTTGAGCTTCCTGAGTTGGTGAATACTTACTTCAGACTTCCATTTGATCAGGGAACTCTGTAATTGACTTTCAATCTGTTATTATCTCTTGGGTCCTTCAATCTGAAGGTTGCAATGTTGTTAGTATAAAATAAAGGGAAGTCTCTTTATGTGTTTCCTTGAGTTCCTTAAAGAAATACAAATAAAAGGAAAGAGAATACTTTGGTTCTGATGTAGGAAAAGGACATAGGATGGCCTGGGCAACTTTCTCCCTTTTATGTATTTTATTAAAGATGCCCAACTTTTGTCATTGGCTATGCTGATGAAAGTTAATATGCTTTGAAATCTAAAACTTCCTGAGAGTAGCACTATGTCGAGTTCCATTAGAATAGAGTTTATAGGAGCATATAACCTTCTTTTGATTTTTTATGACCATTGGATGGAAAACCAGAGCAAATACTGACTGTTTTCCATGAAGTCAATGATTTTTCTCTACTATAATAAAAATTATGACTTCAGGATCTTTTGAAGAGGTATATGGTTAAGGCTTTGAAAGACCATGATCAGCCTAAGAGCCCCTAGTTGTAGACTTGCTGTGCTCAGAAAATGAAAGGATCTTCCAAGCCAGAAAGTTATATAGAAAACAGAGTTCCTGGCTGTCTTAATACCAGCATTCAATAGTGATGATGTTATCCATTCAGTCATGTCTGATTCTTAGCGATTTTATGGGCCAGGTCTCTCGACGTCTTCTGATCTTGCACTACTTCTTTGAGTTTTTCTATGCTTTGGCTGGTGTGTCATCTTTGATAGTGTCCAGCCGTTATGTTCTTTGACCGTCTGCTAACTCTTCCAAACATAATTGCTTTCTCTAGTAAAATCCCTTGCACAACATGGCCAAAATAAGTGAGACACAATGTTGCAATTTTTTTTCTAAATATATATACTTTATTAAATTTCTGCATAAGATAAAATATAAAAGAAAAGAGAAACGTAGAAAGAAAATAAAGAATAGTGAAGGGACAGATTAGGGTTAGAGCACTGGTGCAATCCAATTTTTTTTACTACTGGTTCTGTGAGCGTGGCCTGGTGGGCGTGGCTTGATGGGAGTGGCAGCGGAAGGATACTGCAAAATCCCCATTCCCTCCCCACTCCTGGGGGAAGGATATTGCAAAATCTCCATTCCCACCCCACTCTGGGGACAGCCAGAGGTGACATTTGCCGGTTCTCGGAACTACTCAAAATTTCTGCTACCGGTTCTCCAGAACCTGTCAGAACCTGCTGAATTTCACCCCTGGGTTAAAGTTCCTAACTTTTGAGAAATTTCCTCAAAAAAAAAAAGAGGTCAAAGTCAAAAGAAAAAAAATACAAAAGTTCTACGAATACAGCCTATAAGGATAATATTCTCTTGTACTAAATGTCAGAGAAAAGTTTTGGCACACTTTAGAGGCAATTATCTACATGAATCTAAAGTTCAGACATTTTGAAAGGCACAAATTAAACAGATAATTATTTAAAGTTCATTTTGTTCCAAAGGGGATGGTTAAAGAGGGAAGGGTGGAAAAGAAACAGTCAACATGTCATTCTTTTCTATCTGTTTAGGATCAGCTATCCAGTGTCAAAGGTTTTAAATATTTGATTATCTCCATGTCATATTTCATTATGGAGAATAGCGGTGTCATTTGATGGGCCAAAAACACATTGTTTTTCTTCTCTACCTGTTTTACACTTTTAAAAAACAATATTTCTGAGTGAGGAATGGTGACATTTGGCATTCAAGACATTGACTAATTGTCCCTTAGTTAATTTTATTTTATCTTATTTTAGACTTATATAGCTGCTGAAATTATGAACTCCAAGCCAGAGTGAATCATAAAACTATGCCAACATCAAAAAATAAAGTTAAAAAGAAAACCATTACATTCTCCATCAGAATAGCAATAGCACTTAGACTTATATTTTACAGCTCTCTCTGGGTAGTTTACAATGTCAGCATATTGCCCTCAACAATGTAGGCATAATTTTACCAACCTCCAGGATGGAAGGCTGAGTCAACCTTAAGCCTGTCTGGATCAAATTCCAGAATCCAGCTTCTCAACAGAGAATTCTGTGTGGAAATTGTGGATTCTTAAGTGTTGCTCCTATTAAATCACCATGTCATCATCATCATTTCAGATCAAATGGCTCCAGTGAACCAAGACAAGGTGATTCTTTGGCTGAATTCGGGATACTTTGTAGTAATATTTGTTTCCTGTGTGTCAGAAGAAGCCAAACTAAATGAGCAAACGGGAATTATAAAACAGTTTCTGCATCTGTGTTGCAGTTCTATAAGATTTGTAATATAAAATGTTATGGCGGCCATCGATTTGGTGTGTTTTTCCAGAACATACGTTATAAATTTTTGATGTTTACTGAAAATTTGTCATTTTACATTAATGAAAGTGTCTACATGTATACAGCTCGGTTACCACAACATTACCCTTTAAAACAGCTTATAAAAGTGATAACATCAAGTAGCATAATTTATTTTAATCAGCCTTCTGGATGAATAGGACAATTCTGCCTTTATTGTCAAGCTCATATAAAGAATCTTTCTCATAAAGAATGTATTGTGCCTGGTTTCTGTGACCTTTGCATTATACTCTTTAAAACATGTGATTCTTTCTAAGCTATTTAGTCAACCTAAGTTCCCCCCACCCCCTCTTTGCTTCTGCTGTTAGTTGCTCCAGATTCCTTGAAAAGAAACGTGAGACCAGATAGATTGGCAGTAAAAAGACTCAAAAGTGTTTAAATGTCCCCTGGAGCTAATATAATTTTTGTTATTAGAATGGTAAGATATTTTGAACTTTACCCTAGACCCCAGGCAGTGGTGGGATTCAATTTTTTTTACTACCGGTTCTGTGGGCGTGGCTTAGTGGGCGTGGCATGGATTGTGGGCGTGGCTTGGTGGGAGTGGCAGGGGAAAGGATACTGTAAAGTCTCCATTTCCTCCCCTCTCCAGGGGAAGGATATTGCAAAATCTCCATTCGCACCCCACTCCAGGGGAAGGATACTGCAAAATCCCCATTTCCTCCCGATCAGCTGGGACTTGGGAGGCAGAGAATAGATGGGGGCGGGGTCAGTCAGAGGTGGTATTTACCGGTTCTCCAGAACTGATTAGAACCTGCTGAATGCCACCTCTGGCCCCAGGTATTCATTTCTTGGATTCGGAACTGATTTGTACGTTGTCTTAGTGTTTTCTCATATTTTCTGGCTTGGTTAGCTATTCAGCTACCTCCATGACCTGACCGATTCCCTGGTTACACATTATTTAGGAAATATCTCAGCCCATTCCATTAAATGTATCTTTATTTAGAAGCCTTGCATTCTCTTTGTGACTGAATCTGAATAGTATAGGCTGGAGTCTTGCCATATTGATTCCAAATTTTGTTGGCAAAAAACTGGAAATGATCTAAGAAAATGATCTAAGAAAAGAAAACAGCCTATGAAAAACCTACAGAAAATGCTAGGCTGTAATTCTTAGGATCCTTTCACTTTAATGATGGTGGCCAGGACAAAAGTGTATGGAATCATAAAAATGGGAAACTGTACTATTGTCCCCAATTCGGGTGTGAGCCAATTCGGGTGCTGAAGCCAATGATGGACACCAGACATGAGGTGCAGGTTTTCTAATTGCTTTTTATTGGAGTACTCCAAGGAAAAGAGCTCCTGGCCAAAATGCCAAGAACCAAGAATAAAGAATTAAGAAAGCTTTATACATTTTCACTAAAAGAGAAGGCAGGACAAGGTGAGATAATAAGAAATATCATCTAATAAACATTTTAGTAATAATTCTACAATTTCTTCTATTGGTCTCTATATATCCCTATTCCTAAGCCTTGGCTAATAAATGCCCCAGGAGTTATCTAATGCACATTTAATTGGCTGCAGGCCATCTGTATTCCTAATTTTTAGTTTAGGCCTGCTAACTTTGTTACTTTTATCAGCTTTCTAACTACTCAGAATTGTTACAAGATTTACACATGTGTATTTCCTGTAGATAAACATTCTTTGTTCTTGCCAGACATGCTCTGCAATTACAGGCTTCCTGATTTACTTTCAAGTGTGTGTCATGACCTGGCTTTATTTTAGCATACAGCCCATCAGTACAGCATTGTTAAAGATGCCCCAAACTAAGCAGAAGATCAAAGATATTCCAACTGCTGGCTAATACTATGGAATTCCAAAAAAACAAAAACAACCCCCCCACCCCAAAATCAGGGGTGAAATGCTCCCGGTTCGGACTGGCTTAGGCG
Source organism: Masticophis lateralis (assembly GCA_030761175.1). NCBI lineage: Eukaryota > Metazoa > Chordata > Lepidosauria > Squamata > Colubridae > Masticophis > Masticophis lateralis. The sequence continues at coordinate 15,254,009 of JAUDYJ010000010.1, forward strand.
AATAGGTAGCGATGGCGGCGGGCAGTTCGGAGAACCGGTAGCAAAAATCCCTGCCCCTCATGCCCAGCTGAGCCACGTGATTGTCAGGGTCTTTTTTTTCTTTTAAATGGCTCTGATGATCCCAGCTGAGTTGCCTGCTAATCAGGCAACTCATCTGGGATCATCAGAGCCTTTTGAAACATTTTTTACATGGTTTTACATGTAAAAAATGGTTTTAAAAGTAAAAAAAAAAATTGGCCATGCCCACCCAGTCCCATTACCCCACCACCACCAAACCACGCCCACAGAACCGGTAGTAACAAATTTTAGATTTCACCCCTGCCCAAAACCTCCCGCTTCAAGTCCCATTTAATGCTCCTCTTAGTAGTAGCATATTTCAATTCCTAACCAAGTACACAGAAGGACTCTGCACATCACAATTTTTCAATTCAAGCTGGCTAACTTTTATCTAAACATAAAGAAACCTTCTTTGCCAGAGCTTCTCAAGTCTCCAGCTGTAAAAGTCCCCAATTAAAAATTCTTTTCTTTCCCTTCAAAGGCGACATAGCCAGCACAGATAACTTATAATACAATCTTTAATGCTGTTAATGATTTGATATTTCTAAACAGTTATTTTAAAAAATGGAAAGAAGAAAAAAAGGGGGGGAAAGTAGATGGCTAGTTGGAAAGTTGCACAGCAGGGAAACTTACAGATGTCTACTTATTCAAGAAAGTTTCATGAAGTAAAGGAACATCAGGTGCTCCCAGAAAAGCCCTGGCTTAGAGACATTTAACATGTAGGCTGTTTGTCTTCCTCCTAATCTTTTAAATCAGCCTACAAGTTTTGGTTGCCATGATGTAAAAAAAAATGTGGAGAGTCTAGAAAGTGTGCAGAGAAGAGCATCAAAGATGATTAGGTGACTGGAGGCTAAAACATATGAAGAACGGTTGCAAGAACTGAGTATGTTTAGTTTAATGAAAAGAAAGACTAGGGGTGACATGATAGCAGTCTTCCAATATCTCCGGGGTTGCCACAAAGACGAGGAGTCAAGATATTCTCCAAAACACCTGAAGGCAGGACAAGAAGCAATGAGTGGAAACTAATCAAGGAGAGAAGCAACTTAGAACTAAGGAGAAATTTCCTGACAAGTTAGAACAATTAACTAGTGGAACAACTTGCCTCCAGAAGTTGTGAATGCTCCAACCCTGGAATTTTTTAAGATGTTGGATAACCATTTATCTGAAGTGGTGTAGGGTTTCCTACCTGGGCAGGGGGTTGGACTAGAAGATCTCCAAGGTCCCTGTTATTCCAACTCTGTTATTCTATTCTAAATGTAGCCTGACATTAAGGCACTTTTTTTTTTTATTTCTGTTGACCTGCTGCTTTAAATCAGCTAATATAGGCTCAAGCCTCCATAAAATCTTCCTTTCCTTCATATGCCACACAAACCTACTTGTTCTTTTTCAATATTGTACTCTACTCATTAGATCTCATGGTGGTCATCTAACAAAGGGATGAAAGATCATTTCAAAGATTTGAAAAAAAAATCATCAATCCCAATCATGGATGGTCCATGAGCTTTTGGACAAGTTCTCACATTGCTGAAAATCAGAGATAGGAAGGTCTTCTGGTTTTTTTTTTTTTTTTTTTTTTTTTTTTTTTTGAGGTAGGAAGACCAAACCTTCCATGGGAGTCTTGAAATAGACAAGATTTGAAGAAGGACAAATGACCTCTCTCCAACAGACCTGCCTTGCGCAAAAAATATGATTGAGCTCTGTCCACTTTGCTTCATCTATTACATTCCTTTAACAAGGGGTGGAATTAAATGTCATCCTTACCATCGAAAAGGTGTCCTAAATTGACCACAATGGAAGAAATTAATTGTGAGTGGAAAGGCTGAAGCAATCAGAGATGTTGCAGCTTTAACTGAGAAAAGATCTTTTTACATATATCTAAGGATGATATAGGGATGTGGTGGCTCAGTGGCTAAGGTGCTGAGCTTGTCGATCGAAAAGTCGGCAGTTCAGCAATTCAAATCCCTGGTGCCATGTAACGGGCGAGCTCCCATTACTTGTCCCAGCTTCTGCCAATCTAGCAGTTTGAAAGCACGTAAAGAATGCAAGTAGAAAAATAGGGACCACCTTTGGTGGGAAGGTAACAGCATTCTGTGCACCTTTGGCATTTAGTCATGCCGGCCACATGACCACGGAGATATCTTCGGACACACTGGCTCTTTGACTTTGAAACGAAGATGAGCACCACCCCCTAGAGTTGGGAATGACTAGCACATATGTGAGAGGGGAACCTTTACCTTTACCTTAAGGATGATGTAACCAAGAAAGAAGAAAGGAGAATATAGGCAGCCCTTCATAAATAAACAGACTACCTTTCTTTGATCATTTCCCTATCTACGTACAGGTAGTCCTTGACTTACGACCTTGACTTACGACCACAATTGAGCCCTAAATTTCTGTTGCTAAGTGATTTTCTTGCCACAGTTTTTTTTTTTAAATTAGATTTATATGCCGCCCTTCTCCAGAGACTCAGGGCGGCTTACAATGCGTTAAGCAATAGCCTTCATACTTTTGTATATTTATATTTATACAAAGTCAGATTATTGCCCCCACAAACTGGGTCCTCAATTTACCTCCCTTAGAAAGGATGGAAGGCTGAGTCAACCTTGAGCCTCGAACTTGCAATAATTGCAGACAGCTGAATGTTAATAACAGGCTATTAGACTGTTGAGCTATCTGAGGCTGCAGTTTTAAGTGAATCCCTGCAGTTGTTAAATTAGTAGCATGGCTATTAAGTGAATCTGGCTTCCTCATTGACATTGCTTGTCAGAAGTTCACAAAAAGTGATCATATCACCCTGGGACACTGCAACCCTCCTAAATATGAATAAGTTGCCAATCATCCAGTTTTTGATCAGGTGACCATGGGGATTCTGCAACTGTCATGTGAAAAATGTTCTAGGACCCTTTTTTCAGTGCCGTTATAACTTTGAATGACCCCCTAAATGAAGTGTTGTAAATAGAGAACTATCTGCTACAATCCCAAGCTACGATGGCCTTCACATTCCCTTTCCAAATTATAAGTTTTAATGTACCTGGGGAAAAAAATATATTATTACACAAGAAATAAATAGTATTAAGTGCAGCTTATTGTTTGATTCAACTTGGATGAAATCCAATTTCATTTTTGTCCTGACCATATCTATTTTTTAAAGTGTGGCTCTTGCCATATCCCTCAAAGGCAGATGTAGCTCTTGGCCTGGGGAGAAAAAAAAAGTCAATTTTCAGAACATCAGAGAAAGGAGGAGGGGGGGGGGAAGAGGAAGAAGAAGAAGAAGAAGAAGAAGAAGAAGAAGAAGAAGAAGAAGAAGAAGAAGAAGAAGAAGAAGAAGAAGAGGAGGAGGAGGAGGAGGAGGAGGAGGAGGAGGAGGAGGAGGAGGAGGAGGAGGAGGAGGAGGAGGAGGAGGAGGAGGAGGAGGAGGAGGAGGAGGAAGAAAGGATACAATTATTTCCCTTCCCCCAGTATGTTGGTTCTTCTATTATGCTGAGTTTGGTCTAAATCAATATTGAAGAACATAGCAATACATAGAGCCAGTATTAATCACTGACTTATTTCCACATGGAAAGTGCTTTACTTTGTTAAGGAAGGCACAGGTAAATAAAATACATGAAAAGCAAGAGAATGACGGATGAGGAGGTTAATTGGGAAGATGAGCGGAGAGCAAGTCACCCACTATCCTCTTGAACACCTGTTTCCAAGCTAATTCATGCAGTAGCCTTGGTGTCTACAACTCAGAAAGCCACCTGCTGTTTTCTCAGCTTTCAAGTGCTATTTTTAAAGTGTTTGCCAGGAAGGGAAAGTCAGTCAGATAAAGTGATTTTATTACTAGTCAGGAAGATAGGTTGGCCTGTAAGTTTCAAGTTGGAGAAACTCAATAAAAGTGTCTAAATCCCTTGGTAAACCTCAAGGCAACATGTCAAGCGAAGGATAGATGAATCAGTCAGTGTTGCTTTCTCCTTCTCTCTTTGATATCCAAGTGTATAGTTTTTCCCATGATAAACATGTTTACGTTTGGTCTCTATCTTTCAGTTTTTTAGTCAATTTATCTGCTTCCGCACACTCCAAAATCTTCTTTATAATTGCTTCCTCTGATGGAGAATTTTTATTTTTCCAGAATTGAGCATATTTTAATCTCGCTGCTGTGATAATATGTAAAGCAAGATACCATGAATCTTTTTTGATATTTTCCGGTTTGGAGCCGAGCAAGCATGTCTCTGGTCGCCATTCAATCTCTTGATTTAAAATTTCCTTGAGCCATTTTTTTAATTTCTCTCAGAATTTTACTGCCTCTGGGCATGTCCACCATTGATGATAATATATGCCACACTCAAACCCACACTTCCAGCATTCAGCCGATTGTCCAGTAAACATTTTAGGCAGTCTTTCAGGTGAAAGATGCCATCTATATATCATCTTGTAAATATTCTCTTTATATGCAGAAGAAACTACTAATTTCACATTCCCCCACCAAATCTCTTGCCAAATGTATTGGATAGCCAAATTTTTTTCCCCAGGCAATCATCTTCTTACTGATGTTTTAAATCTAATTTATGACAACGGTTGTTAATTTTGACCATTAAAGTCCCCTGAATTGTTTACCTACCTGCACTGGTCTTGCTTAATAAATGAAACTATCCTTGATGAAAATAATCATGCTGTAATCATGCTAAGGATTTCGAATCGCCGTTGAACATAGATTCAGAACTAAGTCCATAAGAACTGAATATTGGAAACCATTGCCTTGATGGATCGATCTGTCAAACTCCACTTCCTTCAATATTTTTCGCCAATTCCCCCATTATTTATATTCCATTTATAAATAAAATTTAAAGTTTAAATTTAAAGTTTCTAAATGCCATATTTTAAATAGCCAAGTTAAAACATTTCTGGGTCAATAAATTTGTTTACTGGAGTCCTTGGTGCTCTCTGAGCTTGGTCTGAAGCAGCGTTCACTAGTTGCTGAAGATATTACCCAGTTGGGTAATAAAATGTTTGTCAGAAAACAAGAAAAACTCAGAGAACACCAATGACTCTACAGTTCAATCCTAAATGCAATCATAAATATTCTCTTCTATTAATATGTTGATTAACATGAGAATATTGCACAAAAGATATGGTAGAGAAGGGTTTAAAAACCCAACCACAGGCAATTTTTAGATGGTACTCTGAACTACAATTTAACTCACCATATTTTAGAATGTTATACCAACCTTCTCTGTGTTTAATTAATGGTTTAAGTTACCTTGAGATCTCATAGAATTCAAGATTAGTGGGAGAGTGAATCTGGTCTATTATCATTGTAACAAAAAAATGATGGATTGAACCTGAAAAGAATCACCATCAGATAGAAGATTCCATAGAAATCTCAATGGATTTAAGATCTCAATGGGACTGCTTTATGTCAAACTATTTTGGTATCCACCAGATTATTATTATTATTATTTTAATCTTCAAAGCTGCTATAGGTCTGGTCCATTATTTGTTTTTCTTCTGTTTTTCTTTTTACTAAAAAAGAAAAAAAGTATTTGAATCTGCAGAAATTCAGGGAAGCAAGCAAGAAGACAGATCTATTATTGTAGTTACATTTTTTTTTCTCCTTTATGCAAGCTCCTACATTAATACTAAAATATTTAAAGTCACCAAAAAGATCAAAAGTTGGCAGTCTGAAAACTGACAGTTGGGACTAATAAATGATACCTGCCCAGATGCTGTCCATTAAATAATTGTGCTTATTTTTTTTAAAAAAAAGACCAGAATCTGTTAGTATCATGCAAGAATATTAAATTTTATATTGGATATTGGATGAGAGACAGCAAGAGAGAAATTTATGCCAAAGGCTTTTTATACAGGTAGTCCTCAACTTTTGACCACAGTTGGGATCAGAATTTCTGTTGTTAAGCAAGATGGTTGTTAATGAATCTCACCCAATGTTACTGCCTCTTTTTCCACAATTGTTAAGTGAATCACAGCAGTTGAGTAAATCAGAATTCATTAAGCATTTAACTAAGGCTTTCCCGATTGGCTTTGCTTGCTAGAAAATGTTTGAGACAGTCACAAATCAGCAGGGATGGGCTTCGAAATTTTTATCAAGGGGTTCTCTGCTCGGTTGTTGGGTGGGTGTGGCCTGGTCGGCCTCCTGCACCATGGTGGAGGGACGTTTTTGCCCTCCCCGGGCTCCAGAGGCTTTTGTTGAGTCTCCAGGAGGGTGAAAATGGTCTCCCCAGGCTCCAGAGGCCCTCTGGAGGCCAGAAACATTTCCAGCCTTCCCAAACTTCCAGTAGGCCCATTTTTCACCCTCCCCAAGCTTTTGCATGCACCCTGAACTTACTTTCATCCAAAATGGGCCATGTGGGGGACACCGGGAGAGGAGGGGTGGGGTGGGCAGGGCTATCCAGGAGTGGGATTTGGGGGTTCTCTGAACTGCACAGAATCTTAGCTCCCAAATCCCTGAGAACCCCCAGCAGCCCACCTCTGGTGATCAGGTGATTCAGGGATGCTGCAACCATCATAAATATATGCCAGTTGCCAAGTGCCCATACTTTGATCACATGACTGTGGGATTGCTGTGGTGGCTGTAAATCTGGGGACCAATTGTAAGCTACATTTTTATTGCTGTTGTAACTTTGTAACTGTCACTAAATAAACGGTTGTCGTCCTTGACTAATGACCCAAAATTTATCTTGCTAAGCGAGCCATTTGTGCGAAATTTGCCCCATTTTGCGACCTTTCTTCCCGCAACTGTTAATTGAATCAGTGCAGCTGTTAAGATAGTAATATAATTGTTCAATGAATCTGATTTCTGAATTGACTTGCTTATTAGAAATTTGCAAAAGGTGATCACATAAGCCCAGGACACTGCAACTATCATAAATATGAAGCAGTTGTCAGGCATCCAAATTTTGATCACGTGATCACGAGGATGTTGCAATGGTCATGAGTGTGGAAACCAGTCACAAGTCACGTTTTTCAGTGCCATTGTAACTTTGAACGTTCACTGAACAAATGGTTGTAAATAGAAGACTAGCTGTACCTGTAGTAGACTTGGTGACCATTAATGACCACTGACCCAAGAACCATTGATGCTGGATAATATAGATCAGTGATGGCTAACCTTTTCCCGACCAAGTGCCCAAAGTGCACACGCACGCCCAACTCCCCAAAATGCAATGCGCATGCAGCCTGCACACATGTGCCCTGCCCCCGTGTACACACATGTGCCCCCTGATATGCCCAGCCCCTGTGCATGCGGCTCCCTTGCACTCCCCATGCATACACACATGGCCACCCACATGCACCCCATTCCTTCACATGCACGCATGCCCCCACATGCACCCCGCCCCATACATGCACGTGTACCCCCGCACATGCCCTGCCCCCCACGCATGCACAGCAGAGACCCGACCACCAGCTGACCAGTGGGAGGCGCACACACAATGTGCATCAGAGCTCAACTGGGGCAATGGCTTATGTGCCTACAGAGAGGGCGTTGCGTGCCACTTGCCATAGGTTCGCCATCATGGATATAGATAATAGAATATCAGCCAAGCAGCTTTATCCATAAGCATGGCTCAGTGGAGAAACATGGAAAAAGCTTGGGATTTCGTGAAATTAAAGAAAGTTTAGACAAATCCTGTAGTCCCTATTGAGGTGGGGGGGGGGCGGGAGTTACTAAGCAAGCTTTACTTGGATATTACATGCAAATTAACTTCTAAAAGAAAATGAAAAATTGTGTCAAGTGGGGAGGGGGAAAACCAAATTGAAGCATGCGGACTTCTGAGTAGGAACATTCCAACATTTGTTATTGTGCTATTTATAATTCTGCAACGGAAAGCAATAAAGAGCTAATGTGAAATACATCAAATAATGTTACATTTTTGAAATGTTTTCTGCCTCTCCCAGAGATGCTAATAGGTGGGAAATAGTGGGCGAGCTGTTGCCTGCCAATAATGTAGAGTTCCCTAATGTAATAGAAAAATCTCATGCATTCAGGAATAAAATGAATTCAATAATTACTTGAGGGATGCTTAGCTATTTGATTTAATATACTCATAATACCTGCTATTAAATAAAGCCACCATTTACTTCACCTGAGCATATGCAGCACGGGCTATATTTTACATGTTAAATGAAAGAAAGGGCTCAGTAAATTCAGCAAATACACAAGCTAAATGACCATGGCTTTACTGATGACAACTGGGCTCAAAGCTGTTAAAAATAAAAGTAATATCACTTTGGGAAAACATAACAATTTGTTCTGAAGCCACTGCTTGTCCTGTTTATCCAAATGAATACAATGGGTGAGGGTCCTTGGTGCTCTCTGAGCTTAGTTGTTTTTTCCCCCAAACATTTTATTATCTAGGTCTGTGATGGTGAACCTATGGCACACGTGCCAGAGGGAGCATGCAGCACTCTCTTTGATGGCACATGAGCTGTCGACCCAGTTCAGCTCTGCTACATGCACATGTGCTTCCCGTTGGCCAGCTGACCTTCGGATCTCTGCTGCGCATTCGCAGGGGCATGCAGGTGGCCGCACATGTGCCCCTGTGTATGTGCTCCACCCCCTGGGCAAGCATGCAGCCAGGGCCACATACACATGTGTGGGGTGGTGAGGCACATGCATGGGGGCAGGGCGCATGCATGCACAGGGCGTGGAGCACATATGCAGGGGCATATGTGCGGGGCAGCACATGCATTGCATTTTGGGCATTCCAGGGGCCACATGCGCTTTGGGAACTCGGTCCGGAAAAGGTTACCCATCACTAATCTAAGTCCTATCACTGATACCTAGTTCAGGTAACGTTTTCTGCAAGAGAGCACCAAGAAACCCTCATTTCAGCTCTGAGCAACAAATATCCTCCTTTATTGGAATACAATGGATATTGTCAAATTTCTGCCTTTCTCCCTTATGTGCCTTTTCTACATTTGTCTCATCTCCAAGACTTGTATGGGACATCTTATCCATAGACTAAAACAGAGGTTCCCCAACCCCTGGGCCATGGCCCATTACTGGACTGTGGCTGATTCACAACCGGACCACTTGAGCAATGCGTGGTACACGCACACATGTACAGCTCAAGTTGTGTGAGCAGTGGGCTGGCCAGGGGTGGTATTCACTCGCCTTTGCAACGCAAATGTGAGTGCACGCAACAACTCTGTGCATGCAAAGGACCTTCCATGTATGCGCAGAGAGTCAAAAACGGGACGTGATGATGTCCAGGCAGGCAGGTGGGTGGGTGGGTGGGCGGAGCCTCCCGCTGTTGTTACCGTTCACCTGAACCAGATAGAACCAGCTTAATACCAGCACTGGGGCTGGCGTGCATGCATATGTGTGTGCAACACAACTCACGCAGCCCTGTTCCCTTCTCCCCCCCCTCCACCGGGACTCCAAGGTTCAAATGTTGGGGTCCATTGACCTAAAAGAAGTTATAGATGTTCGCTTTTTGATTAAAAGATGTCTCAAATTTTTGTTGAAATGTTTGTTGAAAAGAATGAATTTTCTTTTTTTTTCAATATACTTTATTCATTTTATAGAAATAAAACAAAATACAACATATTTCTAGCAACATCGGAAGTGCAGTATTGTCCATATTTACAGAATATATCATGGTTATATTCCCAGTTAGAGATAAATAAATACAAACTTACCAACTCTCGAAGTTTTTTCTTGTTGTGAAGCCAATTGTATCATCTACCCCATACAACATAGTGTTTAGATTTTTCACCATTATTCAGCTCATTTGTTAAATTAGACATTTCCACGCATTCTAGAATCTTATTAATTACACTTTCCTCAGAAGGAGGAGTTTTATCCTTCCATGTCTTTGCGTATACTAGTCTGGCTGCCGTGATTATGTGCATTATGAGTTGAATCTATGTTGCTACTATGAAACTATAAATTTAAGTTAGAGCTACAGGATTGCATTACACAAAGAGTAAAGAAAGTCCCCAAGAACTTGATTATCCTATTTTAAAGCGGGAACCGACACTTACAAATCCAAATGTCTCAACTTAACGATAAGAAACCAGGAGAAGGGAGTTCAAGCAAGGTAAGTAAAACTATATATTGGGTAAATGAACATTAAAAAATAAATTGGCGGCGTACATTATAACTCTATCGCTTTGGCATTGCCTTTTGTTAATAACAAATATTTAAAATATTTCACAAGGTTAATACTTTTAGGAAAACTGGAAAACTATATTTTCTCTTACCATTCTGCCCATCTCATCCCTTCCAGATAACACTTTCAACATTTTGACCAAGCGCAATGGATTCAGCCGGCAGAAACAAGAAGTCTATTTTTTACCTATCATCATCAGTGACAGCGGGAATCCTCCAATGAGTAGCACCAGTACTCTTACCATTAAAGTCTGTGGCTGCAGCAATGATGGCATTGCCCAGTCCTGCAATGCTGAAGCTTATGTTCTCCCTATTGGTCTCAGCATGGGTGCTTTAATAGCAATTCTGGCCTGCATTATTTTGCTTTTAGGTACGTATGAATATATTGCTGGGGAAAGCCAAAACATTGCAATGACTTAGGGTGTTAGACTTGGATGATGGGTATCTGTGTTGAAATGCGTTTTGGGCCATGGAAGATCATAGGGTGACTTGGATCTGGTCTCTCTTCAAAAATTATTCAGAGCAGAGGTGGGTTTCATATAATTTTACCACCAGTTCATAAACCAGTTTGGTTTATCACCGTGCGGTGATATGTGAGCGGCCTTCCGCTTTGCTTGCTCATGCGGCTTGCATGCATGCACGTAGCTTAGAAAACATGGCTAAATAGGACAGCATACTGCCTGAGTGGGTGGGTGGGTGGGTGGGGGTGGGCCCACCTGCAATTCGCCACTACTGGTTTGCCTGAACCAGTCTGAACCAGCTGAATACCACCACTGATTCAGAAGATAGACATTTCTCTTATGTTCCCTAAGGTCTCCAACCTTGGCAACTTTAAGACTTCTGGACATCAACTCCCAGAATTCCTTAGCCAGCAAAGCAAAGCTGGCTGAGGAATTCTGGAAGTTGAAGTCCACAAGTCTTAAAGTTGCCAAGGTTGGAGACTCCTGCCCTAAACCATCTCCCCCCCCCCCCCCCCGGGTTTCTCTGAGCTTTAAAAATGTATTTCAACTCATTCCTTGAATCCTTGAAATGAAGCTCTTTAAAGCAGCTGCATCTTTTTTTCAAGCTCTCAAGCCTGAAGGAACTTCATATCTCTCTTAATGAGAGCAGAGGGGTGCTGTGGTTAGACTTGTGTGAGATTCAAAGCATTTCTTCTAAATCATATTCAGATCCCTACCATACCAAAGGCTAATTACGATAGAAGAAGGGGAAAAAAATGCCAACAGAAGGAAATGTATGCTGCCTTGATTATCTGGATCAGAGAGATATAAATCTCATGAATAAACAAACACACTTCTCAGGAAGAACTTCTGGGAAAGAAATCTGACTATAGATAGATTCAACCTAACCCCTGCTGTTTTTTATATGCCGATTCAAGTCATTTATTCATTTAATTTCTTCCAATTATGTCCACTTTTCTGTCAATGGCAACCCCCAGATGCCTAACAGAATTAATACAAATTTAAGCCAACTTGAGAGATGCAAAAAGCATAAAATGGTGACATAAAAAGCAAGAAAAACATTCTTGAAAATCAGCTTTAAAAAAAAACACTTCATTTATACTGAAGATGTTTGGAAAGTAGACAGAGATGAGTATTTAAGCCCGAGAGTTTGCCTGATAAATATATTTTAATGGAATGTTGACTCAGTCTGTAGAACTAAAATAATGATGCCATAGAGTTAAAATCCTAGAATTCCTCAGTCAGCAGGGAAGCCATTGCTAAGAACTTTGAGAACTGAAATTCTTACATCTGGAGAGAATCCAAGTTGAGGAAAGCTGATTTAGCAGATAGGTGAACACAAGTCTTTTTTATTCTTTCGCCTCTGTGTATGATTCCCCCCCCCTAAAAATACACATCTTGTAGTTTATAAGTTCTCTAGCTCTCAGATTTCAAGTAATTTTTTCAAGGCAGGGCTTGTAGGAATCAACAGAAGCTCAGAAATAAATTTGGCTAAAAATAGGAATGAAATCTATTGAAAAAGCATTCTTACTGAGTGAAAATAAAGCAGAAACACCCGAAATTTATTTTGCCAACATCTGGTTTTCAATGTTCTTGTATGTTGAGGGGCAGGAAGCACACGGGATTTCATATATGTGTGCTTCCTGCCCCTCAACATACATTGGACAGACCAACAGAAGAACGAGTGTGCGCATTGAGGAACTTAAAAACTCAGTACAGAAGAAAGAACACACATCATCATTAGTACAACACATAAATGCCACAGGACATAATATTAACTTTAATAACACAAAAACAGTTGCAAAAATAGAACATCTCAATGGCAGAATAATCAGAGAGGCCATTGAAATAGAGAAAAGACCATATTGCATGAATAAACATGATGACACCTCCTGTCTGCCTTCTATTTGGAAACCTGCTCTCATAAATAGATGAATCTTAACACAAAGTGTAAGCCATAGGTCAAAGGTTCATCAGGAGACCTGTGTTGCCACCATTTCCAACATAGCTTATCCATCAACCCACATCCCAGCAACAGTGCTTCCACCCAATCAAAATACAACTAGATCATCAGCCAATCAGAATAAAGCAGCACTGTCAACCAATCAGAATACACCTCTGCCTCCTTTTAAAGAGGGATGTCAGTTAAGATCACACAGTTTGCCCATAGGCACCAAACTGAGAACATCAGCCAGAAGATGATGAATGAGATTTCATCGAAACGTCGCTGCAATACTTCCAAAGATATGTTTGCAATTACACGGGAAGAAACCCGAGATATCACCTATACACACATATATACCCGTGAAAACTTACACAGACATATATATATATATGTATATATATATATGTGTGTTTTCTGAGGTTTTCGCGGGTGTTCGTCGAAACGTCGCCAAGATACTTCCAATTCTATGCAGGAGAAGACCCGAATAACCAAAGACCTACATATATATATATATATATATATATATATATATATATATATATATATATATATATATATATATATATATATATATATATATATATATATATATATATATATTCTCATTCATTTTAAGAAATAAATTGGTTTTGTTTTCCAAAGGACAAGACAATTTTGGCAAAATTCTCACAAGTAGAGTGCTGCTTTATTGTATTTATTTAATTTTAAGATAACCAAAGATACATATGAATATTCTTTCTTGTCTCCCTGACTTTTCATATTTAATGGTCAGGCTGAAGGACCACAGAAAGACACTTTTCGGAGAGTTTTATCGTTGTCCTTTTTTGCTTCTTTGTTTCAGATTGGTTGGCCTGGACAACTGCGGTTTTTCAGATTGATATAAAAATGTGTAACAATAACAAACCCACCCTACAAAAGTACTGTGTTTCCCCAAAAATAAGGCATCCCCTGATAATAAGCCCAATTGACTTTTGAGCACATGCACTAAAATAACCCCCCCCCAAAAAAATAAGCCCTCCCCAAAAATAAGCCCTCTCTGAAAATATTTAAACGCATGTGCAGCTGGTCCCCACCATTTCCTCTGGTTGTGGTTAGGGTGACAGAGCTGGAAATCAGGTAAGATGGCAAGAGGAGCCCCATCTTGCTCCACATACCCCAAAATAGTAAGATCTCCCCGAAAATAAGGCCAAGCACTTATTTCAGGGTTCAAAAAACATATAAGACAGGGTCTTATTTTCGGGAAAACATGGTATCATCTCTTTTCTGATACCAGCCATCTTTAAACAATAGAGCAATGAAAAAGTTCCCAAGTACTATCTTTCCGAAGGGGAATAAAGTGTTTGAGAAATTTCAGCCAAGCATAAATCTTTCTCCAACCATTTTTAAAGAAAGTAAATTACTAGTTCCATAGTACACATGAACACCCCTCAAGTGTGTGTCTGTATTTTAAAGAAAATCATTTTGTATTCTAAAATGCTCACTTTTTCTGGGGGAGAAGGAAATATCCTCATTTGGCTCCAAATAATTGAACTTGGAATGAAATCCTGATAGAAATAAATGTAAGCTAAGAGAACACAGGTAAAAAGTGTTCATATCCTTCAGGTGTTTTAAGCATCAACTCTCAAAAGCTCCAAGTGGCACAGAAATAATTATAACTAATAATAATAGAATTATGACAAAAAGTGGATGTAGCTGTGTTCCCATATTACGTATGTGAGCTGGACCAGAGGTCTCCAACCTTGGCAACTTTAAGACTTGTGGACTTCAACTCCCAGAATTCCTCAGTAAGCGAAGCTTCACTGACTGAGGAATTCTGGGATTTGAAGTCCACAAGTCTTAAAGTTGCCAAGGTTGGAGACGCCTGAGCTGGGCTACAATTTCTTGGAGTTGAAGAGAGGATGTCGGTTTTATTTCTTTGGGTGTTCTTATACCCATATTAACATTTCTTGTAAGGATTGCATCACAGTTTTATCTATTTAATAGAGACATCGGGTTTTCAGCAATTGTGGTTGAAGGGCTATAGTAAGTTTTAGAGAAGTATAAGTATAAATCTAAGTCCTATGAAGGGAAGTTAAAGAGAAAGCCTGAAAAATTGTCATCCTTTCTAGAATGTAGGATGTAGGGTGATTGGAGGAAGGCAAATTCCAGACTATGAAGTATAATATTGCACTTAGCAATAGCACTTAGATTTATATACCACTTCACAGTGCTTTACAGCCCTCTCTAAGGTTTACAACCTTTTCAACCTTTCTAAGGTTACAGAGTCAGAATAATGGCCCCAACAATCTGGGTCCTCTTTTTACCAACCTCAGAAGGATGGAAAACTGAGTCAACCTTGAGCCTGGTGAGATTCGAACTGCCAAACTCCAGGCAGGCAGCAGGCAGCAAAAGTAGCCTGCACTACTGCATTCTAACCACTGCACCACCACAGCTCTTAACCTAAGAGCCTCTTATAACCTAAATCAGGGGTCAGCAACCCATGGCTCTGGAGCCACATGTGGCTCTTTCATCCCTCTGCTGCAGCTCCCTGTCACTCAAAATATGCATCACAACTGCCAATGTGTGACACCTACTGATATGCAATTTATTAAGGTTTTCGACCCCTGGTAGGCTAACCTTGGATAAATCCAAGAAAAGAAAAGCTTCAAAAAAAACCAGAATCTTTAATTCAACTATATATGCTAGTTTTGTGGCCATTCAGGAAATAGTCAGGCACAGGAAGCATTTTGTGACTCCCGGTGTTTTCTTTTCTGTGGTAAACGGGTCCAAATGGTTCTCTGAGTGTTTAAGGTTGCTGACCCCTGACCTAAGTATAAAAGTAAAAACCTAAGTCCTTTGAAGAGAAGTTAAAGAGCAACCCTGAAGAACTGTCAGTCTTTCCAGAATGTAGAATGTAGGATGATCCAGAGGAAGGCAGATGTTAGGAGGGAGGAGTAAGAAGTATTTAACCAATTCTTTAGAATGGGAAAAGCTCATTTATGCTAGATGATTTCAAATGGAGGGTCGGTTTGGAGGCTCGGGATGTTTTCATTTCTTCTCACTTCCGTTCATTATGACACGCCAGACTTTGTAATGAGGAACTGTCGTCCGGGCTCACCATTTTGTGATATTTCCTTTGCAGTCATTGTGGTGCTTTTTGTAACATTAAGGAGACATAAGAACGAGCCTCTGATTATCAAAGACGACGAAGACGTGAGAGAAAACATCATCCGGTACGATGACGAAGGAGGTGGTGAAGAGGACACCGAAGCGTTCGACATTGCAACGTTGCAGAACCCAGACGGAATAAATGGATTTTTACCCCGTAAGGATATTAAACCTGATCTTCAATTTATGCCCAGGCAGGGCCTGGCACCCGTCCCTAATGGAGTTGACGTTGATGAATTTATCAACGTTAGACTCCACGAGGCTGATAATGACCCTACAGCCCCTCCGTATGACTCAATCCAGATATATGGTTATGAGGGAAGAGGATCGGTGGCTGGCTCCTTAAGTTCTTTAGAGTCATCAACTTCAGACTCAGATCAAAATTTTGACTACCTCAGTGAATGGGGACCCCGTTTTAAAAGACTTGGGGAATTATATTCAGTGGGGGAAAGTGACAAAGAAACTTGACAGTGGATTACAAAGGTTCACTTTTTTTCTTTTTCCCAGTCTTGACTTAAAACTTCTCATGTAATATTCTAGAGCCACCACAGTTCATTATGACTAATGTGGCTTTTTGTTTAGGGGGCAACTTTAGCACCAGTCATCTTTTAAAATCAACTACATTGTAATGTTGAACCAAAAAAAGAAAAGTACATAAATCTCAAAAAAAAAATTAATAATAATAATAATAATATATGTTAGGAGGTCTGAGTCTCGTGGAGTGTGGCGTTAAGTATGTAGAGTGTCTAGAAGTCTTTGGATATTCTATACTCACATGACCACTCTGAAGAATGGGTTCTAGAGCTTTGATCGTCTTTGGCAACGGGAATCAGTAATGCAATGGAGAAGGTCTTTCGCTTCCTAATGGACTTCTGTAGGACTTTTTCATTTGGTAAAGAAGATTATCTTCTGAGAGTCCATTAAGAACAAAGGGTTTAATCTCCCCACTACCCACCAAGTTTTCACGAGGGAAAAAAGGAAAAAAAAAACATAAAAATTTAAAGCAATATTTGTCGTCTTTCCAATGCTGATTTTTTTTTTTTCTTAAACACAGGATTGATAAAAAATAAAAACCCTCTCTTGGCCTCAACTGTTCAGTGACTCAAAGTTGTACATAGGATAATTGTTGGCTGCAAAAAAAACAAAAAACAAAAAACATCACCACAGACCGAACAATAACATCTTTAAATATTGTGTCGAGCCTTAAAAATATTCACATGTTCTTAATCCATTCCAGGGACAGGATTCAAAATCCACAGTTGTGGGGAGGAAATCTGACAATATGGATTGTTTTCTAGAAGGATTGATCCCTTTTTTTTTTTTTTTTGACTTTCATAAGGGGGAAAAAAAGGAGAGGAATCAGTGAAGGAGGATGGACTCACATATATGAAACTGAAGCTGGTTTTATTGCTGAAGAATGCATTTATTTGTTTAATCCTTGAAATAAATATTTTATTGATGTCCATTACTGCTTTTATTTATTAAGGTTGGGTTTTTGGAAGTGTATAAGGAAAAAAAAATAGAACCATCTAAAGTATTGTATTCCATCCACTGACAAAAGTTTTAGAGTGACTTCTTCTATATACAGTATAGTGAATGTTATTTGAAACATGCTTTTTCAAAAACAAAACACAAGGATTGTTAGCTGTAGAGGAGTAAAAAAATGAATGCTAGCGAGTGAAAAAAAAAATGTCCCTAGAGGAAATTAACTTTGGATGTTTTTATATTTATATTATAAACCTACTAACTATGTTCAGTACAAGCACAAATAGCTGGAAGTAAACCAGTTCATGTGAATATTAAAACAAAAACAAGAAAAAAATGACTCTAAATTTTAAAAATTCTACACAAAATACCATAAGGTTTTTCTGCTGTGCTAGAAAAGGATCCAGTGTGTATATATATATATTTTCTGCTAATGTTCTTAGCTTTTATTTCTTTTTTTCCTTAGAATATTCATAGTTCTGTATGAAAATCTTGTTCAGAGAAAACCACCTATGGAAGCTGTCAGCATCCTCAATTTGTAATGGAAACTTTATCATTTAGAAGTAGCGTCTGTATAATAAAATTAAATGGTATATAAAAATCATTTTACTTTTTTTCCCTATTTCTGTTTGGAAGCTTTCTTTTTTAAAAAAAAAATTCTCAATGTATTGTATTCAGAAAAAGAAAAGGGGAAAAAAAACAAAGCAAAATACTTGTAATGTTTCCTACTTTATGGAAATATATTTTTTTATAAATACCTTCTTTGTGATCACGGTTTCTTTTGGTGTTGCCTGCATCTTGCAGAGAGTTGTAATTTCTTTTAAAGGCTTTTTTTTTAAAGTAATAAGTACATTATGTGGTTATCAGACAATATATGAATTTCCTGCCCTGCAAGTAGAAGTAGAATGATTTCCACGAAAGAAACCAAAGAGGGAATTTGAATACCAGCCGCATTGACAAAATCACCATCGGTCAATTGCAAAAAGCAGCTTTATCTGGAATACCTTACATCTTGTGACAATGCCTTTAAGATTGTTAAAACAACAACAGCTGCTTGTGCCAGGTCCTTGAGAAGGGCTCAATAGGTGGACAAATGGCAAATCCGGTCTAAACAACTGATTTACTCTGTGACCGACTGTAATAATAAAAGATGCAGAAATGAATTAGACTTTATGAAGACCTGTACATGTTCTAGATTCACCATGTCCAGAATTGCTAGGTTGATGCAATGTCAAAACAATGAAACCATAGCATGCTTTTGATACAATGGCCCAATTCACACACACACACACACACACACACACACACACACACACACTTGGTTTGATTGTTTGATTATGTGCCATCAAGTCATTTTCAACTTTTAGCAACCACATAGATAGTTTTTCTTCGTGTTGATTTATCCCTAACCTAGTCTTTCTCGTCTTCCAACAGTGCACCCATCGCTACTGTAACTGAGTCCATCCAACTTGCCGCTGGTCATCCTCTTATTCTCTTTCCTTCTACTTTTCCCAGCATTACAGCCTTCTCCAGAGAGCTGGGACTTCACATAATGTGTCCGAAGTAGGATAATTTGAGACTGGTCATCTGTGCCTTGAGTGAGAACTCTGGGTTGACTTGTTTAATGATTCACTGGTTTGTTTTCTTCAGTGTCCATGTTAATCTCAGGATTCATCTTCAACGCCAAAGTTCAAAAGTATTAATACTCTTTCTATCTTACCTTTTCTATGTTCAATTCACAAGCGTACACAAAGGCAGAACATGCCAAACCCAAGAGCTTTTGCACCAGTGACAAATTCCTTGTGTGTCTAATAATCTGATCTGTAATTTGCAGATCAGCCACCAAGCATTTAGGACTCATAGAATAAATGGGTAAAGGAGGTTTTCCTCAATGTTCATTTCTCTGAAATCCTTGAAGGCCACTAAATAAAGTTGAATTATTGATCTCAAAACATTCTGCTCGATATATTAAAATGAGAATGCAGTACTATACAGTGTCGATGTAAGTGAGCAAATGACTGTGTGATACGAGTAATAACAGTGATGTTACAATTTATTTTAGAAGTGTCACTTCCCTCCCACATTCTTAAGAACATAAATAAACTGAAAAAATGGACTATAAACAGGATCATTTATAGCTGTTTATTAAAGTTAACCGTAACAGCATGAAGGGTATTTGCAGAAGGGTGAAATAGTGTTCCAGTAGGGCACTTCAATGTTTTCATGCTTACTTCAAAAGAAGATTGTTTTGTTATTTAACAAGCAGTCATAATTTCATGGGGTGGGGAGTTCCATATGATTGCATTACGTTCAGATTAAAATCTCTCATGTAGATAACTAACGAAAATGTTGCAGGATAAAGTGTTCCTCTTGAAGGTTTCACTCCACATCTATATCCTTTTTTTGGACCTTATATTCACCCCCCACCCACCCACCCACACAAATCCCATTTTTCCCTACCGCTCCCTATGGTTAGCATTCAATGCTTAATGAACAAAATTCATTGCAATATTTACTTTTTCTGAAAAGACCCCATTTCTTTAGAGAATCCTCTTTTCCTTCTTTCCATCCTTCAAGAACTGTTAGTACTTTAGGCCAGTGGTCACCAACTGGTGGTCCATGGACCACCGGTTGCCTGCAATAAAATTTTGGTGGTCCACGAGAAAAATTATTTGCATTTTTTATATTGCACTAAATTAGGGGTCCTCAAACTATAGCCCCTGAGCTGGATATGTGCAATGAACATTTGTGTTGCTGCAAAGAGTCTCCTCCTTCGGGGTCTTTTTGTGTGGGTCAGAGGGGGGCAGAAATTCCAACTTGGGGTCTGCTTCAGCCTCTTGGTGGGAGGCTTTGGGCGAAGGCTGGAGAGAAGTGCCGCTGGTGGCAAAGAGCCGGAGGACCTTGTTCCAGTGGGACTGCATCATGGCCTGGAACTGGCTGACCATCTCAGCCCACAGAGCCTCCAGACACCAGTATCTGGCCTTGCACTCCCGCAGTTCTTCCCTCTGCTTGGAAAGCCTATGCTCATAGTCCTCAGCGAGGTGCTTCTGCTGAGCCTCCTTTGAGATCAGATCCAATTTGAACTGAGCTGTTTTGCCAACTCTTTCTTGTGATGGCTGCTTAGCTCCAACAACTGCATCCTGTTGGGGCCCTAAGGAGCCCAGACGGGCAGGCTACGAGTGGCTAGGAGGGGTGAGTAGAGGCCTGCCACATGAGTGACATCGAGTTGGCCACACCCAACCAGTCACATGATCACTTAGCCACGCCCACCCAGCCGGTCATTAGGCAGATCATATTAGTGGTCTGTGGGATTTAAAATTATGAATTTAGTGGTCCCTGAGGTCCGAAAGGTTGGTGACTCCCACTTTAGGCTAACTCTGCCCACTGCCACAAGTTCAATCCTGACCAGTTCAAGGGTGATTCAGCCTTCCATCCTTCTGAGGTCGATAAAATGTTGGCTGCAATTTGCTGACTCTGTAAACTCCTTAGAGAAAGCTATAAGTCTAAAAGCTATTGCTATTGCTATCCTTCTTTTGATTTTTTTTTTGGGGGGGGTACTTCATAAAAAAACAGTACCTGGCAAACTGAGCCTAATGTTAGTGTTATCTATAATACTCATACAATTATGGATACTGGAAGCTTTAGCAAGTGATCCTCACTCATGTTTTTCTCTCAGCAGACTGAGATCTCAAAAACATGAAGCCACACTAAGTAATGTGTACATACAAAAATTAAAAATAAATAATACTTATTTTTCATACAGTTCTCCATAAACCATGCAGCAATTATTTAATCCAGGAAAATTCATAGAAATTTTCTTTCTCTGCGAAATTGCTTTTCCTTCTTTTTTAATCTCCTCCTCAGTGTGTTTCTGTATTTGGGGAGAGGGAGGGTTATAATAATCTGGAATTTATTCCTTACTGTTGTCAGTGCCAATGACAATTAGTTAATTTTAATTAATGAATTAATTGTCAACAGATCCTGGAGAGATTTATTGACTGGCTTTATCCAACTTGCCCCTTACTCTGAGCTGAGAATGCCTGATAGAAGGAGTTCTGTCTTCTTGATGTCTTCCCTTGAGACTGAATATAGGCCTACAAGATTTCAGGCCACTGGAGAAATAATTTTACAATGAGAGGTACAGAAGCCACTTTGGCCACCTCCTATCTCAGGAAAGCAACAGAGAATGGAAGGGACACCTTTGTACTTTGCAAAAAAAAAAAAAAAAAAGAATAAGAATAGTTGAAAAATACAAAATGAATGTAAAACTGTCTCCAAAGCATTGATAGAAAGCTGGCTTACAGAAAGTATTGAGTTTAAAAAAAAAAAAAAAACCTAGGGATGGAGTTTCACATCCTGGAAAGAGCAAATAGGGTACCTGAATGCCTCTACTGATCAATCCCCAACTATTCTATTCTATGTTCCCCGACCCCTAAGCCAGTGATGGTTAACCTTTTTGGTGCTGAGTACCCAAAGCACGTGCGTGAATGCACTCGCATGTGCCAGAAACACCAAAATGCAATGTACCCTGCCCCTGTGCATGCACGCATGTTCCCCGTGCATGCACGCATGTTCCTCACACATGTGGGGGCCCCACACACATTCATCTCCCAACATCCCATTTTGGTTCCCAGGTTGGGGCAAGAGGCTTTCCAGGCCCAAAATTGGGTGCAGGGCAGGGGTGAAATGCTCCCGGTTCGGACTGGCTTGGGTGAATAGCTAGTGATGGCGGCAGGCAGTTCAGAGAACCGATAACAAAAATCCCTGCCCCTGCTCCCCCATGCCCAGCTGAGCCGCGCAATCATCAGAGCCTTTTTTGTCTTTTAAATGGCTGATGATCCAAGCTCTGACAATCCCAGCTGAGTTCCTTGCTAATCAGGCAACTCAGCTTGGATCGCCAGAGCCATTTAAAAGAAAATGACTCTGACGATCCAAGCTCTGATGATCCCAGCTGAGCTGCCTGCCGATCAGACAAGTCAGCTGGGATCGTCAGAGCCTTTTGAAAGCATTTTTAACATGGTTTTACATGTAAAAAAATGGTTTTAAAAATAAAAAAAAAAATTGGCCACCCCCATCCAGTCACATTACCCCTCCTACCAAGCCACGCCCACAGAACCAGTAGTAACAAATTTTGCAGGGTTCTATGCCAGGTGTGCGCAGATATGTGGTGGATCTGGGCTGGGGTGACAAGTAGCATGCCCGCAGAGTGGGTTCTGCATGCCACCTGTGGCATGCATGTCATAAGTTTGCCATCACGACCCTAGGCCATGATCCAAGGTGTGGCCTATTTACTACTGGGCCACACGAGCTGCACATGCACACCAGCCTGTCACTCACACACCCCAGGTCCCCTCTCCCCCCTACCGCCAGGCCACTAAGCCACAAAAGTTGGGAACCACTGACCTAGGAGCTTCTCTGGATGGGGTGGCTGGGATACAGTAGTTTTCTTGTAACCTCCCAGGTAGACTATTACAGTGCTCTTTATATGGATTGCAAAAAAAAAAAAAAAAAAACCCACCCCACCCTTGAAACTAAGGCAGAATGTAGTAGTAAGACTGTAGGCTGGAATAATGTTTAGAGTACATAAAGCAAGAGGAACTCCATTGTCTCCTTGCATATTTAAGACTGGGTTATTGAAGAAGACTTCTCCTAGTATGTAATAGTTGAACTTACTTTCATTTCTTTGGAATCTCTGGATGTTTTGACTGTCCTGTCTTGCATTTGGACATAACAGCTACAAACTAGTCACCTACTCTTTTCCTTTCTTGTTCTTTCTTAAAAAAAATATCTTTACTTCTCTATTACTGTGGGTCCTGAAATATGGTTTCTTTTTATTTCATTTCAGGATGTTATCCTGTGGATTTTATGGCTTGTAATTGGGCCTGAGATGCTTAGGGCAGGTGGCAGGCTATAAATGGTTTAATATTGCAAGCCACGTTGGGTACTTCAGCATAAGCTGAAAGGCACAGGATGGATTTAATAGTAAATAAGAGACAATAAAATATTTTAACGAGTGGATCAAATAGTTATGCTCGATTGGAAAATCTGGGCGTCCGCGATAATGTTCTCTGATGATGCACAGATAATTTGAGCTTCAGCTGACTCATGAAACTCTGATTTGCAGTCTAATTTTTATGCACACACACACCCCAAACTCACACCGATGTAGATATGAGTTGCTTTTATAGATGAAATTTGGGATTTCTGTCGATGTTCCAATCCAAAATACAAGTACTCCAATATGTGGATCGAATTACCTTTCTAACTCACCCAGAAATTTAAGCCAAGTAGTTCCTCCTTTTGATTACCTTTCTTCATGTAATGCCTAACAGGTTTCTTTGCAGAGAAGCTCTCAAATATATGACCTTCCAATTGCCTTTTTTGATTGAAACTGCAACAGAGACCATGGCAGTAATAAGATTCCCTCCCGCCTTTCCTAAAATGCGATTGTCTCCACTGTAGGAGAATCAAAGCATGTCACAAATCTCATTGGCATCAAGTCAAAAAGGGACCCAATAACCTATATCACGGGGTGTTACTTTAAATTATGTGCCTGTGCAATTTTAAAGCCACAAAATGAATCTGAAGAAAGATGGGAACTAATCACAGTTCTATCTCTGGTAAATGTTAAGGTACCCGGGAAACCGGTCTCATCTAACAGCGTTTAGCGGGTCAAATCAACAGAAATTTTGCTGTGGAGTGGAAAGGGTTCAAAGCAAATACCCTTTTTTTATTATTATTTTGCTATTCCACATTTCAAGGATCAGTAACCTTTTCAGAGCTAGATACCATTGCACAATATCCTCCAAATTACATTTGCTAATCTTCCATGCAGAAGCACCAAATGCTGCAGAGAATTCATAAGCGGTCACAAAACCTCTGCATTCTTTTGAAGTCTGGAAATTCTAGGACAGGGATGGTGAACCTTTTTGCTACCGAGTGCCCAAACTGGAACGTGTGTGCATGTGCACATGCTGCAGCACCGGAAACCCAAAGACCAGCTGGCTGGCGCACACATGCCTGTTTTTTGGCTGTTTTTCCGGCCGGTTTTTTCTGCCATTTTTTGGCCCGTTTTCAGGTCATTTTCCAATGCTACAGTGCCCTCAAAAACCAGCTGGCCAGTTCTCATGTGTGTGCCAGAAACCAGAAGAACAGCTGATGACAGTGCGTGTGCCCACAGAGAGGGCTCTCTACGTGCCATCTCTGGCATGCGTGCCACAGGTTCGCCATCAGGGTTCTAGGATATTTGAGAGAGATCCCAAGAAACATTTGACATTTTCAAAGCTCAGGATTGACAAAATTCTCAGGAAACCTCAAGATTCACAAAGAGGGACTATCATGTTAGGCTGGGTCATTTTTATTTTTATTGTTGGTTCTTTTTATATAAAGAAGCCACATCATCCTTACAACTTGCAGTCTGCAATGTGAAAATCAAAGACTCTGCAGCAAGGGTGCTAAACTCAATTCATCACGGCAGCATCACGTGATGTATCAGGACTTCCCCCCCCCTTTGCTAAACCGGGCATGGGTGTGGCCAGTGCATGATGCATCCGGCCCATGGGCCAGGAGTTTGTCAGCCCTGCTCTACAGTTTCTTTGTCCTCTCCTCCCCTCTCCCCTTTCTCCTTAGCAAACAATTATCTGATGCCTATATAGCAATATTTACACAATTGTTTGAATGCAAAATGCTATTTCCATTTCCTGAGAAATGTTCAAGTTTGTCTCTTCCATCCCTTAAACACTACTGTGTTTTCCCCAAAATAAGACCCTGTCTTATATTTTTTAAACCCCGAAATAAGCTCTTGGCCTTATTTTTGGGGAGGTCTTATTATTTTGGGGTGTAAGCCCATTTGTGGAGCAAGATGGGGCTTCTCTTGCCATCTTACCTGATTTCCAGCTCTGCATTTAAATATTTTCGGGGAGGCTTTTTTTCACGGACGGCTTATTTTAGCGCATGTGCTCAAAAGCCCGATTGGGCTTATTATCAGGGGATGTCTTATTTTCAGGGAAACAGAATAATTATTTTCCTAGTGAGGAAAGGAGGGGAGGGGAGGGGAGAGGGGAGGAAGGGAGGGGAGGGGTGAAGAAAGAATCTGTTAAAGTCTTTGAATTTCACATTGCAGACTCTAGCTTGTTGGAATGATGTGGCTTCTTTCTTTAGTTATTTTGATTAATTGGCAGAATATTATCTAAAGTAGTGGCCAAAATTGTGGAAACCTTTGGGGAAAAGAGTATTTTCTAAAACTAGCTAATAACACCATTTTATTTTATTTATTTTTTGGAGTAGTACCATAAAGTTTTATATCAATGGAAAGATAACTTCATCAAGAATGTAATGCAATAACTTTTATGAAGGCTTTGCTATTAGAATAGCAGTATAAAGAAGAAAAGTGAAACACATAGAAAAAACAAGATATATAAAAATGATCACCATGTCAGTTAATACTTAGTTGGGTAATCTTTAGCATGAATTACGGCCTCACAACATCTTCCCATGGAGTGAACCAAGTCTTTTCGTTCTGCAGCTGTTCTCATGTGAAACCAAGATTGAAGGATTGCTTCTATTGACTGGGTTTTATTGCTGGGTCGCTTCTGACAAACAAGTTTCTTTAGTCAGGTCCACAGTTTTTCAATTGGGTTAAGGTCTGGGCTATTCTCAGGCCATTCCAGCAGTGGAATAGGATTATCTTGAAACTCAAAAAAAAAAAAAAAGTGATGTTATTAGCCATCAAATCTCAAAAATACATTTTCCCAAAAGGTTTCCACAATTTTGACCACTACTATATTACTACTCACAGCCACCCTCAAGGATTTTCCACTTCAAGTTGGCAAAAGGAAACTGAAAAATGCTTTTTAGACAGCTCGGATTGAAGCTCAATACCTATTTACATCCATGTAGTTTTTTTAAGCAACAGCCTGGAAACCTTCGACATTTGGGGGATTTTTTTTTTTTTAATCTTTCCCCTTGATTCTATTCTAGTACAGTTTTAGCTAGAAATCTCAGATCCAAGTTCTCACCAATCATTAGCTATTTTGCTCAGATTAGCCAGGGACTGTCATCCACAGTAGAAGTGATACCAAGAAAATGAAAAAGACATAAGGCCCATAATTTGTATCTATTTCCATCTCTCTTTTTCAGGCCACTTTTCTTCATTGTGTTCTTTCTTTCTCTTTCTCTCCCTGAACTTTTCCTTTGCATGCCATCGCTTTCAGGATTGGCGAGGGCTGAAGTTTGTAAGATGCCGTGAGAGGGCTGAAGAAAAGGGTGAAGGCAACATTTTGTCAAGCGGATAACTAGGTGTGGCTCAGTGCGAACAAAGAGACAGAGTCAATATTCTCTTTCTAGATTACAGATTTATTCAGCACTGGACAAAGGTGGGCTCTCCCATAAATCTGGAAGAACCCTGAATGCATTTTCAGGCAAGCATATATATATATTTGCAGTTACATAAATGGAAATATGGCCATACTAGATAAGATATAGCAATTACAAAAATATTTGTACGCACTCCTATTTGTTTGGTTTGTTTGTTTTTAGCCTTGCTTGTAATATATTATCAGAGTTTGCAGGCCCCTTAAGAGCTGGCCTTCCTTCCCTTCATTTCCATCATTTCAACAAAAGAACTTCACAACCAACTATGAATGTTTTCAGAATCCTGATCAACGGTTTGAAATTAGTAAGAAATTGATTGATTGACTCATTCATTGACTCATTCATTGATTCATTCATATATTAAATTTGCCACCCAGTGTGCCACAAGGCTACTCTGGGCAGCTTACACAGTAAAATTATAATTGCACTCAACAATGAACTAAAGGGCCACGATTAGTGAGCTGTTGGACAGCATTACTTGGTCTCTTGTGTGGATGCTTGAGTGGTTTTAAGGGTGGGGAATTTTTGGTGGGTGGGGTTGTGTCTGGTGATTGTTCTGTGAGTTGGATCTGGTCTCTGGGTGTTATGTGAATTTTATTGTATGGGTATACTGTGTATACACATACAATGACAATAAACTTTCTTCTTCTTCTTCTTCTTATTATTATTATTGGTTAATCTGTAGTGAGATTCACAGTCTTTGAGGCTGGTTAATAGCTCAGCAGCTCGAGTCCTAACCAAGGACCTAGGAACTGTTAAGGTATCGTCGGAGGATGTAAACTGTTCCGAGTAAGGTGGTTTTTTGTAGAGTCAAAATGTTCAAGTCCGGTAAATCTAGAATTTCTAAATAGTGGGGTAGCCCTTTGGGTATTGCTCCAAGGGCTCCAATTACAATCGGGACAACACACGGTTTCTTTTTCCACAGTCACTCAACTTCAGTTTTCAAGTCTTGGTACTTTGTGATTTTTTTCTTGCTGCTTATCTTCAATCCATGCATCACCAGGTATTGCAATGTCAATGAACCATACTTTTCTCTTTTCAACTACTGTTATGTCAGGTGTGTTGTGGACCAAGTGCCGGTCAGTCTGAATCCTAAAGTCCCACAAGATGATATTATTATTATTATTATTATTATTATTATTATTATTATTATTATTATTATACCATAAATATAAGAATAAATGTGTAAAATCACATTACAATTGCAAGAAAATAGAAGTTATTTTATATTGAGAAGGAAAAGGAAAGCATTGTAGGAATATGTCGAGTGCCAGATAGCACCCTTGCTACTTTCATCTGTAAAAGCAGGAGGAAAAAAAAAGAGTGGGAAGAGGGTAGCAGTTACAACACTTCCACTATTCTTCTGAGTAACAATTCAAAGAGGCAGTGGATTGAAACCACTGACACTAATGGTTACCGAGGATTAGCCATATAACTTGTGTTGGAGTATAGCCAGGATTTCTTGGTACCAATAAGAATGGTTAGCATAAATTTCACAAGAGTTATATATGGTGCTTAGACAACCTGCCAAAAAGCATTTCCAGGAACTCTGAGCAGCCTGAGAAATGTCTTCCAAGAAATATTCATCATTCTTTCGACGAGCGGTCCATAATGTTGAGAATGCCTTCAAAAGTTGGAAAAGAAAAGGAAGCTGTTCACCACATTTAAGAGCTTTGTTTCCATATGGGAGCAGATGTCATGAGCAGCCAACCTGCTCATGATGAAACACCAGAGAATGGATTTCCATAGTTATGGCTCTGATAAACTGGATGTGATGTACATTATTTCTACATGTGTACACTTTTTTTGTGTGAATGATAATTTCCTGGCTTTGTGGAAAGTGGAAGCCAATTTAGTCTACCATATAATAAAGTCCACTATGATGGAGTTTGTAATTACACTGTAAAATGAGAGAAGCTGTTCTATTATAGGATGCTGAAAGAGGCTGCAATGCCGGGGAAGGGTGGGGGGAATGTTACTCCAAAACCCATCAGAGGATTCTCTTATGAAAATTTATATAAACCTTTGGCTGTTCTTTTTTTGTCACCCTGCAACAAAGATATTTTCCAACAGGCTTCATAAAGGCACACTAAGCGTGCAGAGGTCTTCAAACTTGGCAGCTTTAAGACTTATGGACTTCAACTCCCATAGCTGGCTGGAGAATTCTGGGAGTTGAAGTCCACAAGTCTTAAAGCTGCTAAGTTTGAAAACCTCTGGTCTAGTATTTAATGCACCAGCTAGAAACCATGAGACTGTGAGCAAAGTCGTTATTCTACAAAGAGAGCAAATAGCTTGACCAGTCTTGTAGGAGCCATTCATGGTTTCGGAGAACCTGAGATTTATTTGTTTGTTTACTGGTTGTGCCACGCACCCAAAGTAGTTCAAAGTGTTCTGTACAGTTACCTCAAAGCCAAACCAATTTGCACAGAACAGCTCCGAGATTCCAACACGCAAAACTGTATAGGAGTGGATTTATAACTCTGCCTGTACTATGTTTGATAAATAGTACCAAAGAGATGCCAAAGCTTCTTTGTATAATAAAATGTGGAATCACATGACCTTAATAATAGCTTAAACAACAGGATAAGCAGAGGGTTAAAAAAAAAAGAAAGGAGTAAAGCAATCCCCTCTTTTCAAAGGGCATTTCAAGGATCATTCAACAATAACCTTTTAAAAATGCTTACTAGTAACAGGAGAGAAAGAGAGATAGAAGGAGGGGGGAAAAATCCTTCAGTTCACTTTACTATTTCCTATCAGTTTCAAGTAGGGGAAGATTTGGTAAGCCATTTGATTTTTCTTCCTTAAAAGCTGTAATCGTTTTTTTTTTTAAAATTGTTTCATTTATTGGAAGAGAAAAGGTATGAACAGGATAGGTAAGGTAAAGGTTCTCCTCGCACATATGTGCTAGTCGTTCCTGACTCTAGGGGGCAGTGCTCATCTCTGTTTCAAAGCCGAAGAGCTAGTGCTGTCCGAAGACGTCTCTGTGGTCATGTGGCCGGCAAGACTAAATACCAAAGGTGCATGGAACGCTGTTACCTTTCCATCAAAGGTGGTCCCTATTTTTCTACTTGCATTTTTTTAACCTACTTTCGAACTGCTAGGTTGGCAGAAGCTGGGACAAGTAACAGGAGTTCACTCTGTTACGCGGCACTAGGGATTCGAACTGCTGAACTGCCAACTTTTCAATTGACAAGCTCAGCGTCTTAGCCACTGAGCCACCGCGTCCCTTTTATTGTATTTATTATATTATATTTATTATACTATATAACATGATAGTTCATGTATAATCTGCATCAGGTGTGTAGGTGTATGCAGTTTATACTTGAAGGTTAAATACATAGATTCAATAAATAAAGATGAGAGAAATAGATAGATGATAGAGAAATAAAGACATGGTAGAAATAGATGAGAGAGAGGGGGAAGTTTCTTTACAAGACACAATCAACATTCTCATAGAGGAAACCTGACTCACAATCTATAGACAATGTGGTTATAAATTACCTGGGATATTTAAAAATAAGTTTTCTTGGTTTTGAGGGGTCATTCCAATGTAATTCTAACATATTCTTAACTGAATCTGCCCCAAAGATACCAAACATTTAAAAGAAGCAAGATTCAGAGAGAGGCAAACTCTGAAGCCTATGAATGTAATAATTTGAAAAGAAATGTCGGTTCTTTGGATTTATTTAACATACTACAGCAGTCCTTGTTTTAACTTGTTTTCAACAGTTAGCGTGACCTTGGAATAAAGAGAGAGGGGTGATTGCTAAAAATAAAACTAATTCTTTTGTACAAGGAACTTTATCTGCCTAGTTTATAGCCTCTTTTAAGAATTGGTGCTATTTGGTGAATCTTTGTCTATTCAACCAAAGACAATTGTATTTTAAATTAAAACAGAACATTCAGGTCAATTAATATCTGGCGCCTGTTTCATCAATAATAGAATGTGTGAAGCATTGTTGCCTTTATGGCATCATATCCTCCCACATATTTAAAAGAAATGAAAGAGGAAATTACTGCATTTTAAGAAGTAAGTCTGTTGATGTGGAAAATGAATAAAGTAGCTTTTATGTTTGTGTTCCATAGGACTGGAAGACACAAAATACAAGACTGAATATGAAAATAAATGAAACTATTGTTAGTTTTCCTTCCTTCCTTCCTTCCTCCCTCCCTCCCTCCCTCCCTGCCTCCCTCCTTCTCTCCCTCCCCCCACTTCCCTCCATTCCTCCCTCCCTCCCTCCCTCCCTCCCTCTATTTCTTTTCCTTCCTTCCTTCCTTCCTTCCTTCCTTCCTTCCTTCCTTCCTTCCTTCCTTCCTTCCTTCCTTCCTTCCTTCCTTCCTTCCTTCCTTCCTTCCTTCTCTTCTTTCTCCCCCTCCCCCTCCTCCCTCCCCCTTCTGGTTCTGGTTTTAAAGTGCAAAATGGGTTTCTTTGTACCTTAAATGTTCTGAAATTCCCAAATTGGTACTGGAAGAAAGTGGATGCTAGGCAATTGCTCTTCTGATTCAAGTCATGGCTACTCTTAATAAAATAATGAACTTTTACTGTACTGTCTTCAGCGAGCCATTAAACCGTATTGGATTAACACACAGAGGCAGACTACGCAGCTAATATGTTTCTTTATGTCATTTGAAAACTGTATAAACCACAGTTGAATTAAACACGAACAAGCACTGCATATATACATATTCCATGTGTCTGTCTGTTCACATTTTGTCCTTTGGATAATACAGCCAAAATTATTTGAATGTGAATATATATTGAGAGTTAATGTGAGCACAATATGTCAATAATGAATGTGCCAGTTTTAGTGACCTACACATAATTCAGGATTTTCCAGATATGCACTGAACCTTTTTAAAAGTAACAGAAAAGTCCTATGCTGACTTGCTATTTTATATGAATAGGACTATCTTGAAAGTTTGGAGATCAATTGCATTTCCAGGAATAGCATTTCCAAGAATTGCATTTATCCTAAGGAAATGTCCCTTGAGTTCTCCATTCAAAAGTGAGTTGGTTTATATTTCTGACACGGTGGCTAGGTGGCTAAGACACTGAGCTTGTTGATCAAAAGGTTGGCAGTTCAGCGGTTCGAATCCCTAGTGTCGCATAACAGGGTGATCTCCCATTATTTGTCTCAACTTCTGCCAATCTAGGAGTTTGAAAGCACGTAAAAAACGCAAGTAGAAAAATAGGAACCACCTTTGGTGGGAAAGTAACAGCATTCTGTGTGCCTTTGGTATTTAGTCTTGCCGGACACATGACCATGGAGACATCTTCGGACAGCGCTGGCTCTTTGGCTTTGAAACGGAAATGAGCACCACTCCCTAGAGTCAGGAACAACTAGCACATATGTGCGAGAGGAACCTTTACTTTTACATTTTTATATTTCTGAGTTCCTTTTGATAAAGTAAAAAACAAACAGACCCCCAAAATGAAAACAACACAGTTTTGTCTACAATAAGCCTAATGTTCTTTAAATCTCACTTTATGGCAGTTGTTCCTGCCTACCCATCTTCTGCCAGCATCTGCTCTGTTCATTTACCTAAATACTCCATCTGCCTCCTTTGAGGTGTTTTAGGAGATAACAATGGCTATCTATCACTTCGAACCGTGCTGATGTTTCCATGGCAGATTTGTAATTAAGTTAGCTCACCAGAGATCACGATGGGCCCAATGAATGCTTGCAACACAATGCTTTCAGATGGAATGTTACACTATGTTGCCAGAGCGGTACTAAAATACAACTAGTCAAAATGTGGAGAGCTCATTCTCTTTAGAATTAACAATCTTTAACGTCTTTCTATGATGATCTGCTATGGACCAATGAGACAATTAGGATGTTTGTTTCCTGAGCAAAGAGTTGTAAGTCTTTCAACATATTGATGGGGGGGGGGGAGGAAGAGAGAAAGAGAGGGTGGGGGGAACATTTGGGAATTTTCAGAATAGCATTAGTGTAAACCATGGAGCTTGGTAATGGGAAGAACACCCTTCTTTAATAGCAAAGAGCTCTTGGCTGACCTGAACTATGCATTTCACTGGCATGCTAAGAAGAAAATAGCAAAGATGACCTGGAAATTGCTTTTAATGTAATTGGTTTGCCATCAGCCAAGGCATCTCGGTAAAGATTTTCAGAGATGTCAGAAAAGGAGAGGCACAAGTGGAAATTGGAAACCTCACAGAGGGGGGGTCAGCCCAGGAAGAAATGGAAGAAATTAAGTGAAATTACACTTTTGACAGAGCTAAAGGAATGATAGATGGGTCATCTCCATCTATATGGAGCCAAGTGACAAATCCCACATCTATTCTTCCTAGAATTGCTGTTGTCCTGATTGAAGAGGAAGATGGAAGGTTGGCAGATTACAATCAAAATTCTTTAAGATATAGGTGCCCAAGCTTTGTCCCAAGGGGCCTTTGAACCTCCAAAAAATGTAATTGCAGTCCCCAGAATGTTTACAGAAGCTGCCACCAATTTGTAAATCGGAGTATAAATGAATAGGGACTTGATTAAATGTAGGTGGTTTTTCCTGTTAACCGTATCAAATTCATGAGGCTAATTGGTGCTATAGCATGAATTTGATACAGTTAACAGGAAAATAGAATAGAGGTTGAAGAGTAGAGTAGAGTAGAGTAGAGTAGAGTGGAGTGGAGTAGAGTAGAGTAGAGAGAGGAGAGGAGAGGAGAGGAGAGGAGAGGAGAGGAGAGGAGAGGAGAGGAGAGGAGAATAGAATAGAATAGAATAGAATAGAATAGAATAGAATAGAATAGAATAGAATAGAATAGAATAGAATAGAATAGAATAGAATAGAATAGAATAGAATAGAATATGGAAGGGGTGTCAAACATAATCTGAGAACTTTGCTCAGTGACAGAATGGAGTGATTTGATTGAAAGGAATTCATTGAATTACCTCTTGGAAACTGATCCATGAAGCAAAGTGATCAGCTTTGATCCCTTGTGTTATTTGGTAAAATTATGAGAAAGTGAGAAAGTGATTTGCAGATTTCCTTCTCTGTTGATCAGCCCCAGCTGGCTATTCCTGAGGTTCCTGATCTCAGGTCCCCGTGTATGTTTACTTCTCTTCTGACATGTTCTCATCATACTATTAAAAAAAATAGACAGAGAAATAATGTACCCTAAAATAGTTGCAGCATTAAACCTAACTAAACCAAAGATATGAATTTCACATCAAAAGTAGGCACATTTCTACTGAAACACTTAAAATTAAATTTATTGAAAGATAGATAGATGATGGATAGATAGATAGATAGATAGATAGATAGATAGATAGATAGATAGATAGATAGATAGGTAGATGTGATTCTTCCTCTTTAGTATTATAGGAGGTCAACATGAAAAAGTAGTAGTAGTAGTAGTAGTAGTAGTAGTAGTAGTAGTAGTAGTAATAGTAGTAGTAGAAATTGTGTTCTAGCTTATGTTCTTCAAGCAGATTGTTTGCATCACTTTTAGCTATTACTAGAAGTATGACTAGAAATGTTTCTCTAATCTGACATCATAGCTTGCATATATGAAACCAACTTGCAGAACAATGAGCTGTAAAAAGATATAATTAATACTCCTATTTAAAGGGAAGAAGTACCTCACGCAGCAACTGGTTACATTCATTTGAATTCACAGCACAAATCTTCCAACTGTGCATAAGATGTGATACATCAGCACATAATAGGTATATATTATGCCAGTGTGCATAGGTACAGAGAGAGCAAAAATACAACAACTAGGCTTGTAAGTACAATTTTGAATCCTTTAATTCAAACAGTTCCTCAAGAGAGAGAGAAAACAGGTGATATAAGTTTTCAGTAACTACTTTTGCTAAATCTGCAACCTTGCAAAAACAACAACAACAAAACTTTAAATTTCCCCTTAAACGATCTGTCCTGAAACTCAGTACATTGCCAATTGTAGAAACTACAGCATGTAGATTTTTCTTGAAAGCAGAAGATAAAAATTTCACGGGCTCTAATAAAATAGAATGACTATTCTTAAATAGGAAAGAACTTGAAAGACTAATTGTAAAGGTATGCAACAATGAAAATGCAATTTCCTTTCGTTTTGCATACAATACTTTATTTTGGATAAACATATATGTTGACAGTGGTGGTGGTAGTTTAATGATGCTATCTCTAGATCTCCACTTTCATAAAATTTATCCTCTGGTGCAGTCTGTGCCTATTGGGTACTTGCATGCATGTTGTCAAACTTTATCATACCACATGCAAAACATAATCATATATTACAAGACTGATTTTATTAACGATTAAAAAGAAACAAACAAACTCTTGGCTAATAGGTATAATTGGTCCTAAGTTCTCATAATTTGATCTCATACCCCATAATACAAGGGGAGATGTATAAGCTTACATAGTTATAGCTAACAGAATACAAAGCAGAATATTTTTACACAACACCTCCAGATTATCACATCTCAAAAAAACAGTGTCAGGATTATCTAGCTGTCAATCTGAAAGAATGAATAGCCTAAATCTTGTCCTTGAAGATTTTGTACTTGAAAATGTACAAATTTTCATTTGCATTCCTTTTAAAAAAAAAAAAAATTATTATATTTCCAAAGATTAAAATATACAGTAGAAAAAGAAACATAATGCACAAAAAAGCAAGAAAACACAACCGTGCACAAACACACACAAAACAAAAAATGTAAACAACCAAAAACAAACATATCAACATTTCAATACTAATAACAACTTTTCTGCATCAGTATCTCTAGCCTATTTAACCTCTTTACACAAATTCTACTTCTAAATATCTCTATCTTAAATGTACATCTTTATTTAAATTATCTTGACTTCTATTTACAATTCGATCTCGTAACAAAAACATCCTTTAAGGGCAGAGGATAAAAAGAAAGCCAGAATTGTTTCTCCTAGGTATTCTGGAAGGGAAAATGCAGAAAAGTATACAATATATCATATAACACATACTAATGGCAAGTAGAATTGTGATAGCACAAAATTGGAAACAATCAGACACCCCTCCAGATCAAATCATAATAAAAAAAATATACGAATGTGCAAAGATGGACAGATTATCTATGGAAATGAAGGAGAGGGAGGACACCGAGTACTATTTAATATGGAATAAATGGTGTTCCTGGTTGGAGAGCAAACATATACTTTGCATTCCTATAGGGTTACCTTTACCTTAAAGGGAGCAGCTATTTTCACCAATCAAAGAATATCCTTCTGATTAGGATTGTGCAGAGTTATTAGGAGCCTGTGTAGCGTAGAGGGCTAATGCCTCCTACTAAAGGCAGCAATTAACACCAGCTGCCTGTAATTTCTCTGAGTTCAATCCTAGCCAGGCTCAAGGTCGACTCAGCCTTCCATCCTTTCTAAGGTGGGTAAATTGAGGACCCAGTTTGTGGGGGTAATAAGCTGACTTTGTATATATATACAAAAGTATGAAGGCTATTGCTTAACGCATTGTAAGCCGCCCTGAGTCTCCGGAGAAGGGCGGCATATAAATCAAATTAAAAATAAAAATAAAAAAAATATTGAGGCATCCACCCACATTCTATAATTGGTCCAACAACAGATTTACGTTAAGTTGCAAGCATTTTCTCCCGACATATGCTATGTATAGCATGAACTGATTATCACTAAATTACCATAATCTACATTTTACATGTTTCAAATATCCTTCCCTACTCCTTTTTGTACTTAACGGTGCTCTTAAAAACACATAGAGGAGGAGAGAGAAAGCTGTTTTCACTGGCTGCAATGGAAGGCTTTAAGATTTCAGGATCTGCTTGGTGATCCTGAGGTGTTTTTATGCGGGATAAAAATTATATATATAAAATTACGGAGCAGAGTCTCTGCTTTTGTCATTAGAACAACTAGAACAGAGCTCAATTGTCTTTCATCGGAAGCAAATCTAATCAACCATCCTGCCTGACCAAAATTGATAAAGCCAACGAGCCAGGTTAGATCAAACTGAAGGTTTCAGAATGTCTAGGTTCCAACAGATGCCCTAATTAACTCATGAGTCTTGATCCAAGTTTCAAAAGAAATCCAATATTTATTAAGAGCAACATGTTGGCATCTACTCGAGTGAGGTCAGTTCTGCCTCAGGTAAGTTACAGCTCAACTTTGACCCTGTTTTCCCCCTCCTCTCAGTCTGTGTCATAAATCACATTCTCCGATGAGGCACTCCCATGGACTGTAGAAAACATGCCTCACAATCCAGTTTTGGTAATCTGAGATCCAAGATTGGAAGAAGGCAAGTATGAAATGTGCTCCCTACTCCTTATTGCCCATGGCAAATTGAGAGCAGACTAAAAATGCTTTGCAAGTTGACACAGAGTACAATTCTCCCAGGTCAACAAGTTGCCTATGAGAGATTCACAAGCAGATTATGCGTACAATAGTCCTCTCCTACTCATGTTATCCAGCTATTGACAATTCCAGCCATATTCTCCTCCACTTTGTGTGTGTGTGTGTCTGTGTACCTCCATTGTCTCCATTTCTCTATCAAAATAGTTTTAACCCACATGAATTACCCTGATCAACTAGACATATTAAACCGTGTATTCTGTCATTATCTTCTCCATTTATCTCCTTCTTTATGATCAGTTATCTTTACTGGACTCTGCTACTTGGACAAAGAAAGAAACAAAAAATCCATGTCCACATTTTCCATATCATGCATAATCCTGTATGATTCACCATCCCCTCCTTCCATCTTTTCTTAAGCTATCCCAATTTGAATATACAGAATAGAACAGAACAGAACAGAACAGAACAGAACAGAACAGAACAGAACAGAACAGAATAGAATAGAATAGAATAGAATAGAATAGAATTTTATTGGCCAGGTGTGATTGGACACACAAGGAATTTTTCTTAGTGCATATGCAGTGTACATAAAAGAAAAGATACCTTCATTAAGAATCATAAGGTACAACACTTAATGATAGTCCTAGGGTACAAATAAGCAATCAGGAAACAATCAATATCAATATAAATCATAAGGATACAAGCAAGAAAGTTACAGTCATACAGTCATAAGTGGGAGGAGATGAGTGATAGGAATGATGAGAAGATTAATAGTAGTGCAGACTTAGTAAATAGTTTGACAGTGTTGAGGGAATTATTTGTTTAGCAGAGTGATGGCATTCAGGGAAAAACTGTTCTTGTGTCTAGTTGTTCTGGTGTGCAGTGCTCTATAGCATCGTTTTGAGGGTACAAGTTGAAACAGTTTATGTCTAGGATGTGTGGGGTCTGTAGATATTTTCACAGCTCTCTTTTTGACTCGTGCAGTATACAGGTCCTCAATGGAAGGCAGGTTGGTAGCAATTGTTTTTTCTGCAGTTCTAATTATGGGCTACATAGGTGACTGTGTATAATGTAAGGTATATTGGTTTTAATGGAGTGAACATTCTTTTCCTAAAGGTCATGAGCAGATGAAAACGAGTCCCTAGGGAACCTCGTATTATATATCTTGATGGACAATCATGAAGACAAAGCATTGTGAACATGTGAAAAAGTGGCTGTTCTTTCAACTTCTTATCCAGGAAAATTGGTAGGCAAAATCTACTTATGCTTACTAGCTAAGGTTGACCTTGACTGGACCTTGGTTCTTGGTGACTTCACAGCTATATGAGTAAGGAAGTGGCTTCTTAATGCTGTCTTCTGGACCCCCCCCCCCTTTTTTTTTTCTTTTAATCACTCTAGCCTGCAGGTCTGAAATTTCTTGGCATGTCCCACCCAGATCTGCTTAACTTTTCAAGATCATCCAGAATTATATAGTTTATGCTGGAGAGGCAAAACCATAGAAAATTGAGAAGTGATCTCAAGATTCCAAGAAATCTTTGGGGGAAAAGATTTGGTAACCTACTTTACAAAGTATTTGAGGGGCTACCACAAACCAGGTCAACCTAGTCTCCCAAGCACCTGAAAACAGGACAAGAAGTAGCATTTTGAAACTTATCGAAGAGAGATCCAACATAGAACTAACAAAAAATTTCCTGATTGCAAGAACAATTAATCAATGGAATGGCTCGCCTCCAGAAGTTGTGGCTGCTCTATCAAGTTTTATAAGAAAAGATTGGAGATTTATTTGTCTGAAATAGTATAGTGTCTCTTGGTTGAGCAGGGAGTGGGACTAGAAGTCCTCCATGGTCCCTTCCAACTCTGTTGTTCTGTACCCTGAGCAATCTCCGTTCTTCTCAACAGTGTAGTGGGAGTGGCTTACCACATATTGAACTTAAGCAAAATAATACATGTGCCTATCATGAAAGCATTCCTACTTAAATGTGCAGCTGGGTTAGCTACAGTTTTACTTCTCAGAAATGAATAAGAAATACATTTTTCCTATATAAACTTGTTTTTCCTTCTGCGTTTATATACAGATGTTGTTATTCCTATTTATACATGTCTACATTGATGTTGTTCCTAACTCATGTTTAGCAATATGCAGATTGGTATAAATTCAATCTGCTTTAGTTTCCTCTTTGTTGAAATTATGCAGACATATTTTTGGAATGTCAACATTCATAGGTCTAGCATCCCAAGATATTTTTGCCTACCTGTCTGCTTTTAGGATGAAAAAAGGAAGAAGATGAACAGTGAATGCTATGCACTGTAGCCCTAAGTCTTACCCCAACCAAGGGTAAGGGTCACATCCATTTTTTGAAAGAGGGGAGTCTGATAAAGAGGAAAAACAAAAGAAATTTTAATTTATTCAATTTATTTATTTTATCAAGTGATACACACTTATCTGTTATCTTATACAGATATAAGTATAATAATAATAAGTTTATTATCACTGTACGTGTATACACAGTATACCCATACAACAAAATTCACTTAATACCCAATGACCAGGTCCATTACATATAACACTCGCCAAACACACCCCCTCCCACCACAAATTCCCCACCCCTAAACCATTCAAGCACCCACACAGCAGACCAAGTAATGCTGTCCAACAGCTTACTGTTGGTGGTCCTTTAGTTCATTGTTGAGTGCAATTATAGCTCTGGGATTAAAAACTATTCAGAAGATGTGTGGTCCGAATATTAATTGTTCTGTATCTCCTGCCAGAAGGCAACAGTCCAAAAAGATTGTAAGCAGGATAGGAAGAGTCTTTGAGAATGTTATTATGTGCTAGTTGTTCCCGACTCTAGTGGGCGGTGCTCATTTCCGTTTCAAAGCCAAAGAGCCAGCACTGTTTGAAGATGTCTCTGTGGTCATGTGGCTGGCATGACTAAACCCCGAAGGTGTATGGAACACTGTTACCTTTCCACCAAAGGTGGTCTCTATTTTTCTACTTGCATTTTTATGTGCTTTTGAACTGCTAGGTTGGCAGAAGTTTGGAGGTAGATAATGTCATATCCCTCCCCATCTGTTGAGAGGGGGCTGTTCAATTTTGACATAGATGGCCTCTTTGAGCCCTCTTTCAAACCAGTTGAGAATGTGTTTTGCTATCCGATGGATAGAGACTGGACTCCAATGGAGTCGTATCTCCTATAATAGCCAATATAATAGCCAATAGCAATAGAAAATCTTTGGAGAGACAAGCTAACTTCCATTATGGAACATTTCCAGTGGATTTAATGTATTCTCTTATATTTTTTTCCCCCGTCCTTGTTACATTCTTATAAGGGGAGGGGGGAAATGTTCTTTGCCGTTGGTTATGCAGACAAAGAGCAAAAATCCAAGCAGTCACATTGTGCAAGCTTCACTTCTAATGAATGTTCAAATGCGTTATCTTTATCTTTGCTAATTGTTTCATTTGGGTTTTAAAATATTGCAAATGGAATGGGACTCTGTAGTGCATTCAGTTTCTCCATTGTATAACCTCCTTTATCAAATAAGAACCAATTCAGAGGCTCTCAGAAAATGATCATTATTTTGTATATATGTCTACTCCACACTGAATTATAAATCGTGCTAGCTATAATTATGACCAGCGTGTTCCATGGAAATGTGTAAGATGGATGTTAAGACCTTTTATAGGGTGCCAAAGACAATTAAGAAATAATTGCGAAGATCAAGAGACATGGATGCAAAGACCCATGCGCCAGTCTGCCAATAGCATTGTCTTGTAGACTTAATAACAGCCATAAGGGGAGCAGTGTTGGATTTATTCAGAGAAGTGGTGTTAAGGAATGTGTTAACCCCCAACACTAATAAGCTATACTGACAGGAGCGCTATATGAGTACATGGGAGCCCTTATGGCAGGGGTGTCAAACTCAATTTCATTGAGGGCCGCATCAGGGTTGTGTTTGATCTCTGGGGAGGGGGCTGTGGGGGCTGTGGACAGGGTGGCCATGACCATCTCAAAATCACTCAGGTTGGGGGCACCTGTGGTGGCCCAAGCGCTCTGCTAGAGAAAACAGGCTCCCGAGCTCCGTTTTCGGCTGCGACGGCCTCCTGCAACTCTCTGGCAGTGAAAACAGAGCCTGGGAAGGCTGCATGCAGGGCCAGTCCTTCACTGTTTCCAGAGAGGCCTTGTGGGCCCTGCAAGCCAGATCCAGGGCCCGGGCCTTGTGTTTGACACCCCTGCATTATGGTGTAATAACCATTGCTGGTCAAAGATTCAGGAGATCCTGGTTCACTCACCAGGAGGCTTTGGGGTAGATACATGCTTTCAGACTTGCAAGAGCCTGTTATTGTAATCTTACACTATAGGTGGTGTTGATATTCATGATTGTTGCTTCTTAGCTGTAGTATTTCAAATGGCTGACATTAATCTCACAAGTGTGAAAGTACATCTCCCACCCCGCTTCCACCTTTACAATCCAAGAAACTAGGGAGAGTTTCTTCTGAAAAACTTTCCACTTCCAATTTCTCCTGCGAGCTGTGCTGCCTCTTGTCTGACCATCATCTCTAGACTCTTCCTCCTCCTCCTTTCTCAGACCATTATACCTGATTGGTATCTGTCAGCTCTTCAAAGTAGACTAGAATAAGAAGCCGAAGTTATGAATAGTAATGCTACTTTTATTATAGAATTACAGTAACAGAAACTTGCAAGTCTCCCCTCTCCCTACACTTACCTTCAGGGAAACTAGGTAGAGTCAAGTCTGAGACATTTTTCTCAAATTACATTTCTGCCCTGGACTTAGATTTCGGTTTTATAAACAGAATTTGCAGGGGGGGGGGGAAGGAAAGTAATACAAAGAGAATAGGGAAAAAAAGTATGAACACTGCAAAGAAAAAGAAAAGAAGGAAGATTAATTTAACTTGTCTTATATGTATGTGTCTTTTTCTTTGCAAAGTGTTCAAAGTGCTTCTTCCTATGAAAATTTCCCTGAAAATAAGACCCTGTCTTATATTTTTTGAGCCCCAAAATAAGCGTTTGGCCTTATTTTTGGAGAGGTCTTATTATTTTGGGGAACATAGGAGCCTGTATAGCATAGAGGGCTAATGCCTCCTACTAAAGGCAGCAATTAACACCAGCTGCCTGTAATTTCTCTGAGTTCAATCCTAGCCAGGCTCAAGGTCGACTCAGCCTTCCATCCTTTCTAAGGTGGGTAAATTGAGGACCCAGTTTGTGGGGGCAATAAGCTGACTTTGTATAAATATAAATATACAAAAGTATGAAGGCTATTGCTTAACGCATTGTAAGCCGCCCTGAGTCTCTGGAGAAGGGCGGCATATAAATCAAATTAAAAAAAAAAAAAAGACAGGGCTCCTCTTGCCATCTTACCTGATTTCCAGCTCTGTCTCCCTAACCCTAACCAGAGGAAATGGCAGGGACCGGCTGTGCATTTGGTTAAATATTTTCAGGGAGGGCTTATTTGGGGGGGGGCTTATTTTAGTGCATGCACTCAAAAGCCCGATAGGGCTTATCCAGGAGGTCTTATTTTTGGGGAAACATGGTAGGGCTGGGAGTGACTGTCCAAGGTCATCAGGCTGGTTTTCTGCCTAAGGCAGGACTAGAACTCAGAGGCTTCTGGCGCCTCAGCCACTACAGAAAAGTAGTGCCTTTCGTAATCACTAGGTGCCAACAAAGAATAAGAATTTTCTGTATTTCTTTGCTGCCATCCAGAGATTATCTGCATTTTTGCGACTCATGTCCTGCACATTACTTATGATTAAAACCAATGTATGCAGCTCCTGTTCTTATATTACATATTTCTGAAAGATGTCTTGATATAGTTAACCCATGTTTGATATGGTTTTTTCCCCCAATTCAGTTCTTTGATGTATTACTAGTAAACACCCCCCCCCCCGCGCAAATCGGTAGGTCCTGGGAGTGAAATAAAAAGGGCTGAAAAGGTAAGAATGTTGTTTTCCTTCAACTCAGAATTTGCTTCTGTTGCAAATGACAAAATACAGTTAATTCCCTCTTCTAGTTTGTCCTATTTCCAATTCACAAGAAAATGTATTTATCAGACAGTTACTAAAATTCATGAATGGCTATTTATGGAAGTGAACTGTTGATTTGATGAGCATCCTAAATTCTCCCAACTGCAAATCACCAGAACACATTGTTAATCTGCCAATTAACCTCTTGGTATATTTATTTAGTTACTTGTATCAACAATAATTTATCTGTGTATGAAAATTAATATTAATTAATATTAGCGAGAAAAACAAATATAAGGATCCTGAACAACAGGTAGTCGCTCTGCAGGAAGAATTTAATGTTGATCTTTTTACACAATAAATGAACACCTGGTCTACAAATGTAGCTATGATACCACCTCACATGGAAAGCTACAGAAAGAAAATGTAGCTAAAAATGAGACAGATAGACCAATGAATGGACATAGCCAACACCTAAATAATAAGAGACATGAATTCACCAATTAGTAGTCCAGGACTCGAGATCAAAACATTGCAAGAAAACATTTTGCAGAGTTTCTAGTCATATGGACAATGTTCTTCTTGTGTGAATATGTCTCTGCAAACAAGAAGTCCCTTGATAGACTTCCGAAATGACTGAGCATAAAACCTCTGAAGTTCACAATAGCCAGAATTTGTTGAGATCTCAGCTTTCTTTTTGATGAATTGAAAATATCTCCTGCAGAGGACTTGAATGCCTTTGATCAACCCTACTGGCTCCACAATAACGTTGTTCTGAAGAATCATCTTTGGATAAAAAGGAAATAAACAACTGGAATATTCCAAGTGGATAATTGATTCTCCTGAGCAGAAAGAGTATAGTTAGTATTTTTTTTCTTGCTTCATCTGGGCCTTACTTGGGCAACAACATCTACCTGAACTCAAAGGTACTTCTAGATCATGGTTGTCCAATGCCTTGCCTGGGCCACATTTAGTGAAGAGGAATTGTTTTGGGCCAAATATAGCACTTAGACTTACATACCACTTCACGGTGCTTTACAACCCTCTCTAAGCGGTTTACAGAGTCAGCATATTGCCTATTGCCTCCAACAATCTGGGTCCTCATTTTACCCACCTTGGAAGGATGGAAAGTTGAGCCAACCTTGAGCCTGGTGAGATTTGAACTGCCAAATTGCAGTCAGATGGCAGTCAGCAGAAGTAGCCTGCAGTACTACACTCCAACCACGGAGCCATTATGGTTCTATAAAATATTTAATATAGTTGTTTATAAATAATGAACTTCTTTTATTTTAAAATATATATTTTATTATTTTATGAGGCCTCATTGCTAACTGTCCAGAGTCATATGCAGCCTGAGGGCCAAGGGTTGGACATGCCTATTCTAGATTCTTAGTTGTTCTTCAGTCCTGCCAAAATCTGTCCTCCAATTTATATATATATAATAGAACAGCAGAGTTGGAAGGGACCTTGGAGGTCTTCTAGTCCAACCCCCTGCTAAGGCAGGAAACCCTACACCACTTCAGACAAATGGTTATCTAACCTCTTCTTAAAAACTTCCAGTGTTGGAGCATTCACAACTTCTGGAGGCAAGTCGTTCCACTGGTTAATTGTTCTAATTTGTCAGGAAATTTCTCCTTGGTTCTAAGTTGCTTCTCTCCTTGATTAGTTTCCACCCATTGCTTCTTGTCTTTCCTTCAAGTGCTTTGGAGAATAGCTTGACTCCCTCTTCTTTGTGGCAGCCCCTGAGATATCGGAACACTGCTATCATGTCTCCCCTAGTCCTTCTTTTCATTAAACGAGACATACCCAGTTCCTGCAACCGTTCTTCGTATGTTTTAGACTCCAGTCCCATATATATATGGGACTATATATATATTCTTTCATTTTGTGTATATTTGCTGAACAGGTAAGTTTTTCTGATTTACTTCAAACTTTGGCCCATCAGTTTCCTTGACAAAAACAACATAAGTTCATTCCTACCACAGTACAGTCAACCTATTTTCTGCATCCTTCTATATTTATTTTACTCCAGCTGTTTGGTTGTCTAGGGAAGCCTTATCAGACTCAAAAGCT
The DNA here is from genome assembly GCA_030761175.1 of Masticophis lateralis. NCBI lineage: Eukaryota > Metazoa > Chordata > Lepidosauria > Squamata > Colubridae > Masticophis > Masticophis lateralis. The sequence continues at coordinate 15,298,957 of JAUDYJ010000010.1, forward strand.
TTGTGACATTGTCTCAGATAAAGAATACCAGCTTTCAATTCTTGCCCGCAAGTATTTCCACAATTGGCTCAACTCAGCAAAGTGGCCTCTGGTCTTCATTTCAAATTTATGAGGGCAAAGTCTTACCACTTTCAATCACTTTTCCCCCCTCTTCTGGGCTGCCAGACTAATTTAAAGCAGGTCAAACTGATAAAATCATAGATCAAGAGGTCAGAGCAAAAAGAAAAAAAAAAAGCAAATCAATACTTTGCAAATTCCAGTGTGGCTTTTCAAATATGTCCTTATGTTGTGTTGGCTTTCTTCCACTCTCTTAGCTAGTAATCAAAAGTTTTTTTTTCCATTAGTAAGAAATAATCCAGTAGCATCTGGAAATCCCTTAGGACCTAGTTATGTCACCTAGCCTGGAGGGGTCCCAGGAAACCAGGAACATATTAAGATAGCTGCAATACTGAGATGGAAAGAGTCACTCTCTCTTTGTCTGAGGTTTGTGTATTTTGTTTTTAATAGTAAAAAGGTAAAGGTACATAAGTGCTAGTCGTTCCCAACTCTAGAGGGCAGTGCTCATCTCCGTTTTAAAGCTGAAGAGCCAGCATTGTCCAAAGACATCTCCGTGGTCATGTGGCCGGCATGACTAAATGCCAAGGGCACACGGAACGCTGTTACCTTCCCATCAAAGGTGGTCCCTATTTTTCTACTTGCATTTTTTATGTGCTTTCGAACTGCTAGGTTGGCAGAAGCTGGGACAAGGAACGAGAGCTCACCCGGTTACACAGCACTAGGGATTCGAACTGCTGAACTGCCTATCTTTCAATCAACAAGCTCAGTGTCTTAGCCACTGAGCCACTGCGTAGTATTAATTAATAGTATTTGTTTGTTTGTTTGTTTGTTTAATAGTATTTATTTAATTAATTAATAGCATTTATTTAAGTAAAAATTAATAGTATTTAATTTTTAATACCGATGTTTATATTTTTACAATGATAGTTTTATATGTGTCCTTGTTTTTACCTGATGCTTGAACACTGTCCAAAATCACTTCTGCTGAGATGGATGGCCGCATACACGTATTTAATCTAATTTATTTATTAATCTAAATTAATAAATAAATTAGATTACCCATTAGACCAAACTGACAACATTGTTGTTGTTGTTGTTGTCCTTATTACTGCTTTGATCTGATTAGCACCATCATAATTTGCTGCCAAACAAATTTATAGTTTTAAGAAAACTTTGAGGGACCATTGAAAGAAAAGTTTTGGATTCAACAGGGAGATACCTCTTCCATATTCATGATGCGTGTTCTTTGCCAAGATTCCCTCATCTTAGTCCTATTCTTGGTTGTAGGAATAACAATGGAAGCTGGAAAGGATGGAAGGGGGCTTTTGAATTTTGGCTGCAGTAAGTTCATTAGAGTTGCTGAGCTTCATGGTGAAGACAGTCTAGAGTAGAGTAGAGTAGAGTAGAGTAGAGTAGAGTAGAGTAGAGTAGAGTAGAATAGAATAGAATAGAATAGAATAGAATAGAATAGAATAGAATAGAATAGAATAGAATAGAATAGAATAGAATAGAATAGAATTCTTTATTGGCCAAGTGTGATTGGACACACAAGGAATTTGTCTTTGGTGCATATAAAAAGACAAGATACATTCGTCAAGGTACAACACTTAATGATAGTCATAGGGTACAAATAAGCTATCAAGTCATACTAGGAAACACTCAATATCAATATAAATCATAAGGATACAAGCAAGAAAGTTACAGTTATGCAGTCATAAGTGGGAGGAGATGGGTGATAGGAACGATGAGAAGACTAATAGTAATATAATACAGACTTAGTGAATAGTGAAACGCCATCATCCTGCTAAACAAATAATTCCCTCAACACTGACAGTGTTGAGGGAATTATTTGTTTAGCAGGATGATGGCATTTGGGGAAAAATTGTTCTTGTGTCTAGTTGTCTTGGTGTGCAGTGCTCTATAGCATCATTTTGAGGGTAGGAGTTGAAACAATTTATGTCCAGGATGCGAGGGTTCTGTAAATCTACAGAAGAATATAGGAAGAGGTCTTATACAATGCTTCATAGTTGCTTATTAATGATCTGCAGCAACTTTCTGTGATTGTTAACAAGTGGGGTTTTTTTAAAAGCCATACTACAAGTACATGGCACTGTAAGAGACTTGGGATTTTTGCATTCAACAGATGGCAATCATAAAGCATCTTCTTACTCCAGCTCTTCAGTTGCTTTTTTGGAACACCTTTCACAGGCAAAAAATCTGTGCTTGCTTATTCATTTTAGCCATGATTTATTACATTAACCTGAGTTGATTAATATGTTAGCTCAGTGCATTCTGTGAATACAATTAAAACAAAAATGTAAAGTCATCCAAGGCTTCCAGACCGCGCTTGATAGACAAGTTGATTTAACTTTCATTTGCATAAGGATAATATTGGCTAACCCTGACCTTTAATATGCTCACAGAGTTACAATCCTTTCATAATATAAAATAGGCCTCTGATTTGAAAACACAGCTCCTTTCAAAACTTTGCACAAGTAAGTGAACATTTGAAAAGATGCTGAGGACCAAGGACTGTTGGCAAGCATGTATTGCTTGTTTATCTCTAACACATTTTCTCTAATTCATGCCCAGGCAAATGCCTGCATAAAACCACAAGGAGAATGCCGTCCTTGCCTTTATCTTCATTCTCAGGTTCCTGTTCATTTGGTTTGATATTGTACTCTGGTACATTTTTTTTAAAAAAAAGGGTTGATTCTTTAACCGTTTCATTTTGAAGCACTGTAGCGACCCAGGGAGGACAATGTATATCCCAAAGAAATCCAAGATGCTGTTCTGTGATCCACTGAGACCCCATCAATTATTAGTTGCTGCCAAGTTACTGCCAAATTGTCATGCTGAAGTTAGAGGTCCATTCCCAAGTTTCCAATTTTTTTCTATGGTTCCCCCCCCCCCCCTTTGATTGTGGTATGTATTTTAATGTTCTTCAGGTTTACCTTCTTGGCTATCAATACCTTACAAAATTCTCATTCGAAGTTCTGATTGAACTGTAAGATGTGTTTTCAAAGTCCATATTGCTTAACGCATTGTCTCCGGAGAAGGGCGGTGTATAAATTAGATAGATAGATAGATAGATAGATAGATAGATAGATAGATAGATAGATAGATGATAGATAGATAGATAGATAGATAGATAGATGATAGATAGATTAAAAAAATATATCTAATCTAAGAAAACTTTATCCAGCAAGGTCAGGTAAATGTCATGTAAACTATATTTCATCAGATTATAAATCTGATTACAGATTACAAATTTACTGTATATCCTGGCATTCTATCCAATGAGCCCTCAAGGAAAGCATCTTCTCTGCTTAGCAAAAATGTCTGCATCTCCTTTGCAGTATAGTCAAACTCAGCTTGAGTTTTGGATGCCTGGCAATTGCTTGAACAAGTCCCTTCAGCTTCCTTGCAAGATTTCAGAGGTGGTTGGCCAATACCTCTTTCTTAGGGCTGAGAGAGGAAGAGACTGAGCCAGGGGTAGGATTCAGCCAGTTAGGACTGGTTTGGGAAAACCGGCCCACCCGCCACACCCCATCTTACACAATCGCTGTGTTTTTGATGCAGCATGCAAGTGCAAAAGGCAGACGATCAAGCGAAGCTATCCCATTCTATGCAATTGCCGTGTTTTTGATGCAGTGTACATGTGTGCAAGGCGTACACGCAAGCGAAGTCACCCCGTCCTATACAATCACCGTGTTTTTGACGCAGCACACTCACATTTTTGATTCTGGGTGAACCAGTTGTTAAATTATGTAAAGCCCACCTCTGGACTGAGCCAAGGTCATCCAGTTGACTTTATGCCTCAGGCAAGATTAGAACTCATAGTCTTCTAGTTTCCAGCCTGATATGCCTTAACCACCACAAGGGACTGATTCATAATACCAATAGCACTTAGACTTATATACTGTCTCACAGCACTTCACAGAGCTCTCTGAATATTTTACAATGTCAGCATATTCTTCCCAACAGTCTGGGTCTTCATTTTACCCACAATGGAAGGCCGAGTCAACCTGTAGTCCCATCAGGATCGAACTCCAGGCTGAGGGCAGAGTTTGCCTGCAATACTGCATTCTAACCACTGTGCCCTCAGAGCTCCTAATCAAACTCCTAATCAATAAGGTGATACAACCTTAGTCCTGTAAATACACTTCATAGCTCTCTGTAGATGTATTGTGATTCTAAATGCATTTTTCCTTTGGTCCAGGCTCTTTCACTGGTTCTCTTTCTCATCACCTCTTCCTCCCACTGCTCTAATCTTTTTGTCACAATATCCTTTAAAAGAAAAAAAAGAACCACAATTTAAACTGGCAGGTTCTCTCTCACTTTCCTGGCTAAGCAGCTCCTTTCCTGAGACTGTGGGTGGAAGGATATCATATTATGATCAGTTGATAGACAACAAGAGGTGGCTGAGGCGTTGAGCTGCAAATAAAAGCATGTTTGTCTACTAGAGTTCACATCAGAAGGTGAGAACACAGAATAAGAAACAAGTTTTTCTTTTCACCAAATATTGGGATTTGTTTCTCATTAAAGTGAGATGAAAATTGTAAAAGCAAAGCAGTTATCTTTTTTTTAAAAAATTGTCTGTCTCAAAAGACTTCTCTCTTTTGGGGGCAGGGACACACAAGAATCCTTTCAAGTCAGTTACTAACTCCTGTTACGTTGTGGCCCACCAGCGGCCAGTGGATTTGGCAGCAGATTTGGACAGTGAGAACAGTTGGGGAGTCTGGGGAAGGTTCTGATGAGGGCTCTCTGTCAGAGGCAGAGAGGGGGCCAGGGCCATATGCCAGTTATCAGCTGCCTTTGGAGTTAGATATCAATGGGGCAGACAAACATCTGTAGCCTGTTCCCAGTGTGCGCATGCACACAGTTGCCAGATGAAGGGAACAGCTAAAGAACAAGAGTCAACTTCGGAGTAAGGCCACAGGTGGATGGTGAATGGTCCCTCCCATAAGGAATAAAAGAGGAGCGAAAGGGGAGTGGATTTTGCAGGAGATAATTAGTTCATTACTGCATACTTGCCAAGTATTGCGGCATCTGAAAGATATCGGCCTGCCCACTCTCCAAGCCTGATGAAGGTCGGTCATTGTGAACTATCTTGAAAGACTGTGGGAGAGGAAAGACTTTGCTGGAGAGGAATTCACTGTACATTAAATAAAAGGGGTTTGTTGGGATGAGGACTTGGCTTTGTGCTGCTGGGGAAATCTAGGTCAGAACATGTTAACTGCCTGAACTACATCCTGAAGTTTTCTTGACAAGATTTCAGAAGAAGTTTCCATTGTCTTCTTCCTAGAGCTGAGAAGAAGGAACTGGCCCAAAGTCCCCAAGGCCCACCCAACATGAGGCTAGAACTCATGGTTTCCCAGTTTCTAGGATGGCAACCACTAGACCAAACTGGACATCTTGTATATATACATATATGGGATACCATGATCAAATGCAGATGCCTTCAAACATCCCTCCATCTAATCAATTAAATCCTGGAGTTACAAGAGAATTTTAACATGGGTCACAAATCACTAATTATTTGACAGATAGATATCCCACAGATGTATGAGATCTCTAGTCATATTTTTGCAAACCCCAGAGGAACCCCAAGTTTGCATAGCTAAAATTCAAGGGAATACTGTAGATTTCAGGGCCATTTTTGTTAGTTTTCCAGATGAGAAAGAGGTAAAATGGGTGAATTAAGTCATAGTTAAATGACTGAAAAGCAAAGTCTTTTAGGGACAGTTATTTATAGTCCAACAGATAGAGGCTATGAATTGTTTCCATTCAGACTTTTTTTTTTTAATTTGATTTATATGCCGCCCTTCTCTGAAGACTCAATTGCCCGAATTGGATATGTCTAGTCTAATGAAAAGAAGGACTAAGGGTGACAAGTTAGCAGTGTTTTAATATCTAGGGGCTGCCACAAAGAAGAGGAGGTCAACCTATTCACCAAAGGCTGGACAAAAAGCAATGGATGGAAACCAATCAAGGAGAGAACCAACCTAGAACTAAGGAGAAATTTCCTGACAGTGAGAACAATTAATCAGTGAAATGATTTATCTTCAGAAGTTGTAGATATTCAACAGAGTTTTTTAAGAAGAGATTGGACAATCATTTTGTCTAAAATGATATAGGGTTTCCTGATTGAGCAGAGGGTTGGATTAGGACACCTCCAAGGCCCCTTCCAACTCAGAACCTGTAGTTTTCTTAGCAGCACTTTCAGAATTAGATTGAGCTGCCATCTTCCCGGGCTAGGAAAGAGTGAGTGGTCCAAAGTCACTCAGTTGTCTTCACGCCTGAGGTAAAACTAGAACTCACAGTCTCCTGGTTTCCAGCCTGATGCCCTAACTATCACACCAGGCTGGCTCATAGTTAAAGTGACGCCATCTTTATTTCTGTAAATAGGCTTCATAGCTCTCTAGAGATATATTATGATTCTAAATGCATTTCTCTTTTGGTCAAAGCTTTTTCACTGGTTCACTTTTTCATCACCTCTTCCTCCCACTACTCTATTCCTTTTGCCACAATCTCTCTCTCTCTCTCTCTCTCTAATTTAAAACCAGAGCGACAATTTAAACTGGCAAGGTCCTATTGCACTTTCCTGGCTGGGCTGTTCCTTTCTCTTGACTGTGGGTGGAAGGATATCACTTGACGATCAGGCTCACAACAGCTGATAGACAATAAGGGGTGGCTGAGAAGTTGAGCTGTGAAGAGAAGCATGTTTGTTTACTAGAGTTCACATCAGAAGGTGAGAATGCAGAACAAGGAAAGAAGTTTTGCTTTTCTCTGAATATTGGGATTGGGTTTTTCATTAATGTGAGACGTAAACTGCAAGAGCAGAGCAGAGCAGTTTATTTATTTATTTATTTTGTTTGCCTGTCTCAACACCTCTGCTCCTAACTTTGAGATATAGCATTGATTAGGTGCACTCCAGTCATTTTCGACTCCTAGCAACCACTTGCCATACTTTATTTCAAAGCATGGCATACCGAAGAGAGCAAGATCTGTTTTGTCTGTTTATTGAATTCCAGTAGTGTTGAGAATCAACGGATGCATTAAGGTTATAGGAAGATATTTCTATTATATAGAGGTATTACTTCCTAACAGTAATAGCAGTCAAGTGGTGGATCTAGTTACCCAGAAGTATAGAGAGCTTCCTTCATTGAATGTGTTCCTACTGAGGCAGTCAGCTAACTGTATGGAATGTTTTCATTTAGAAACTTATTTTATTTATTTATTTATTTATTTTGTCAAGTACATATTAGATTATATATATATTAAAAGGAAGGGTCAGCTGCAATCTCACATTGCTCCTGAGAGCACGAAGCCGAGAACACCAGCCTGAAGATGACGAATGAGACTTCGTCGAAACGTCGCCAAGATACTTCCAATTCTACGCGGGAGAAGACCCGAATAACCAAAGACCTACATACAAATATATGTATGTATGTATGTATATGTATATATATATGTATATGTATATGTATATGTATGTATGTATGTATGTATGTATGTATGTATATGTATATGTATATGTATATGTATATGTATATGTATATGTATATGTATATGTATATGTATATGTATATGTATATGTATGTATGTATGTATGTATATATATATATATTTTCTGAGGTTTTCACGGGTGTTTGTATGTAGGTCTTTGGTTATTCGGGTCTTCTCCCGCGTAGAATTGGAAGTATCTTGGTGACGTTTTGACAAAGTCTCATTCGTCATCTTCAGGCTGGTGTTCTCGGCTTCGTTCATATATATATATGTATGTATGTATATGTATATGTGTATATATATATGCATGAATTGAATACATAAAATGAATACAATTAAAGGGAATATTAGGACAGAGACGGTAGGCACGCTGGTGCACTTATGTATGCCCCTTACAGAATTCCCTTTTAGGAATGGGGTGAGGTCAACAGTAGACAGTCTAAGGTTAAAATTTTGGGGGTTTTGGGATGAGACCTCAGGGCCTGATAATGCATTCCAGCCATTAACAACTCTGTTACTGAAGTCATATATTCTGCAATCGAGTTTGGAGCGGTTCACTTTATGTTTATGCTGAGCATCTGATAGTAACCACTTTCAACTCAGGGAGTTGATTCTATATTTATTTCTAAGCTTGCCCGTGGAAGCTTCTGAATCTGTAGTGGTATTCAGTTGATTCTATCCGGTTCGGGCGAATCGGTAGCAGCGGCTGCGGGAGGCTCCACCCACCTACCCGGACGTCATCATGTCCCATTTTCAACACTCTGTGCATGCACAGATGGTCCTAAGCATGTGCAGAGGTGTTGCGTGTGAGCAAAGCGAGCATGCACACATGTGTGCTCACACTTGCGAACCGGTAGTGAAGGTAAGTGAATACCATCACTGTTCTGAATGTAGCAAACAGAGGTCTTGGGAATAGAGAAAACTTTGCAGTTTTCCTTTTATTGGTTTAATTAAAAAAAAAATAATAGGATTCCAGGTGAGATCTGATAGCTCACACTTGGGTATCCCTATGCTTCTCAGTGTCAATAAGCTTCTAGTACAGTGATGGTGAACCTTTTCGGCACCAAGTGCCCAAACTGGAACATACGTGCATGTATGTGCATGTGTGCATGCTGGAGCATTGGAAACCCGAAAACCAGCTGGCTGGCGCATGCATGCCTGGTTTTTGGCCATTTTTTGGGCTGTTTTCAGGCTGTTTTCCAGGCTGTTTTTTGCCTGGAAAACAGTCAGAAAATGATCCAATAAGGGCCAAAAAACAGACCGAAAAACAGACTGTTTTGTGGATGTTTTGGGATGTTTTTGAGGCAGTTTTCAGGCAATTTTCCAGTGCTCTAGTGCCCATGAAGACCAACTGACTGGCATGCATATGCTTCCGGGAAACCAGAAGGCAGCTGGCGACAGTGCGCATGCCCATAGAGAGGGCTCTGCATGCCACCTCTGGCACCCGTGCCACAGATTTGCCATCACGGTTCTAGTACCACATACCCCAGCATAATGCATTTGTTTCTGTATTTAGATTAATTTAGTACTAGCATTAAATTGCCCCATTCGTCAGACGGTACAGGGGGAAAAAAATCTTGACCTCAAGAAACTGCCACGAGGGTAAGATAGGGAGGACACTGTTCTGTTGTGGTAGCTCTTGCTGAACTAATTATCCCCAGCGGGACAATAAGGCAGCTCAAACATTATATACTGGATCTTACTGTTAGCTTTCCTTTTGACAGGTTGATCCTTATGGATCATTAGCTTACACCTGACTCACTGGCAGTGCCATATATCTGTTTTTGCTTTTGAATACAGAAAGGAGCAACAGTGCCGAAGCTGAACACAGACTAGATGCAATAATGGCCCTCCACAGGAGATTGCTATTTTATTTGCAGAGGTATTATAAGATTCATAAGTCAATTATGAATGCCCTGGCTTCCTCTGTTCATCTTGTATAAAACTGAATTATCCAATAACCTGATCTGCAGTTCAGGTTAAAGCAGATAGCTGGAAAAAAATAAATAAACAAGGTGTTTTAATAAATCAGTAATATTTAAAGGCCGTAAAGTATTTATTATAGCAATAGCACTTAAACTTGTATAGCCTTCCATACTGCTTTGCATAATTATCGGAGTGGTTTACAAACCACAGCATATTGCCCCCAACAATCTGGGTCCTCATTTTACTGAGGTCAGAAAGATGGAAGTCTGGACCCACTGTGAGCCATTCAGGATCAAACCCCTGGCATGGGAATGCAGAGTTATCCTGCAATACTGCATTCTAAACATTGCCATTATGGGCTTCTTTATTACTTATTTATTATTAAATAAATATTAATATATTATTAAAATAATATAATTTAATATAATATTAAATACATATTATTATTTATTATTTATTTATTATACCCACATTCAGGGATGGGCTTCAAACATTTTAGCAAGGGGTTCTCTACCTGGATGCTGTTCTGCCCCAGCTCCGGATCTGCTGGCGGGTCACTGTCAGAGCGGAAATCAGCCCTGTTACCTTGCGTGGGGTAATTGCCCTCAATTTGAGTTGGATCATGGCTTTCTCCTTCTGTATACTTGATAATTAGACATTTTCTAATTAAACTCATATTTATTGTAAAGACAATAAAACAACTCACTAATCTAATTAGTAACATTTTGGCAAAGAATCTCCAGCCTGACCGTCCTGGGTGGAGAACAAAGGAAAGTTTTTTTGAAGAAGAGAAAGAATGTGGACATGCGCAGTGGATCAGAGATAAGGGCTTGGCAAGCTACGGTAAGTCTGACAGTCCAGAAATAAAAAGCTCTGCTGGTAAATACAAAAACAGAGTGACAGTCACAACAGTTGCTGAGTGGCTGGAGGCTTTCCTTGAGCTTCCAGGAGGGCAAAAATGGCCTTCCCAGGCTCTGGAGGCCCTCTAGAGTCTAGTAACAGGCCTTCCCAAACTTCCAGTAGGCCCGTTTTTTGCCCTACCCGAGCCTCTGTGCATGACCTGCACTTACTTGCATCCAAAGAGGGCTGTGTGGGGACTCCTGGGAGGGGCGGGGCAGGATGGGTGGGGCCAGCCAGGAGTGGGATTTGGGAGTTCTCTGAACTGCGCAGAATCTTAGCTAGAACCCCTGCAAACCTCCAGCAAGCCCACCCCTGCCCACATTTCTTTCTAAAGTGTATTTCTTGGACAAGAATATGTACATATATATGTGTATGTATAATGTAGTGGAAGGAAAGAGAAGACTTGACCAGCAGCAAAAAAGATAAACTCAGGAATGCTGATGCACCACTGTTAGATCAGAAGAGCCAGTATAAAGAGAGATTGTCATGGAGAAAAAATCTATCAACGTATTTATTGAGAGTTGATGACATATGATCAATCAGTAATATGCACCTAGCATACCATGTTACATTAACTATCTTCTATCATCCCTCCATCCTCATCTTTGTTAGAACAATTGCTACATATATATAATTGCTATACCAAGAGCTTTGGTAGCCCAGCAAACTAAAGTGCTGTTAAGTAGCATCAGCTGCCTGCAATTACTGCAAGTTCGAATCTCACCAGGCTCAAGGTTGACTCAGCCTTCCATCCTTTCGGGGTAGGTAAAATGAGGACCCAGATTGTGGGGGCAATAAGCTGACTTTGTATAAAAAAGAACACCGCTTAGGGGGGGCCAAAAGCCATACAAAAGTATGAAGGCTATTGCTTAAACGCATTGTAAGCCGCCCTGAGTCTCCGGAGAAGGGCAGCATATAAATCGAACCAATAAATAAATAAACAAACAAACAAACAAACAAATAAATAAATATTTAGATATAAGAAACAGATATAAAATGAATTACAGTGACCTCAAGTCAGATTCTTACAATTAAAAAAAAAAAACACACACACACCCTATCTTGTTTGCTAGAATTACTGCTTACACTCATCATTGATCACTAGTGGGAAAAAAATGTATATATTAAGGAGGAGGTGTGGACGAAACAATGGATGGAATTATGATGCTAATCAACATTGATTGGTTAGACTCAGGAGCCAATACAGCAACCTATTGAGACATTATTTAAAATGAAAGCTAATTTCTGTGACAAATGTAATATCTAAACAGCACAGTATTATTGGTCTTATAAAAAAAAAAGAAACAGTAGTTTTGGAAGGAATCATTGATTTGTCATTAAATGAATGAATGGATGAAGCAAACAAGCCCAATTCGTGTTAACTTCCCAACTTTTTAACCAGAGTCAAACTGGCTGTATATTACCTACATTTACTTTTTGCAACACCTAAGTCAATATAAATCTAATCTCTTTGACTGCCCATATTAGTAATCCAGTTTTAGGCATTTTGTATCTGAAAAGAAATCAGATATAGGAATAAAGAGAAAAAAGGAAGGGGAAGAGGAAATGGTAGACAACTGAAACTGAACGGGAGCATTCAGTAACATTTTCTTATAGGCAATATTTCAGTAATGCAGTTTTAAAATATAATTTCTCTCCCTTTTGAACTACTTCTTTTCAAGTACAACAAGGAATTTTCTCTCTGTGTAAAGAGAGACCCCATGTGACTAAACACAAGACAAAAATGATGGCAGTCAAAATGTATGAACCAGCCAAGAGTTGTTTCAAATTTGCAAACTGATGAATTGATCTCAGTGTGGGATTTGATGAATCAATCCAAAGGCTAAAAAGATTAAATATGCAATTGTATCTGGGGGGAAAAGGATTCAATGTTTCTTTAATATTCAGAGTGATCAAGTGATTTGAATGTTTGCTTTGATAAATTTTGTCCGTTTGCAAAAATATTTTTAAACTGGTTCAGGAGCATCTGATCAGATTTGAACTACAGCTTTAACTACTGTCCAATTTCTTTTAATATATTACAGTCTGTGCCATGTAGCCCACTTTGGCAAATTTTATAAATTTATTCTTAAGGAAAAACTTCATGGAATTTATTTATTTATTTATTATTTATTTATTTATTTATTTATTTATTTATTTATTTAATTTTTATACCACCCTTCTCCAGAACGACTCAGGGCGGTGAACAGTTAAAATAACATACATATAAAATGTGAATATAAGATAATTAAGCCAGTTTGGCTCATCAGTTAAGAATCTTCAGCATAAAGATTTAGAACAAGTAGAAGAGATTTATGCCAGACCAGCATCTTTTAAGTTACTACACAATTATATTTTAGGAGTACCTAAACCATATATGTATAACCCCAGATATAAAGAAAGAGATGATGATATATAGCAATAGATAGAGAGACAGACAGACAGATGATAGATAGATAGATGATAGATAGAAGTTGACATTGACTCCCAGGGGATCTGGGAGTATATAATTCATCCATAGGAGATGACCAAACTGAGCCCAAGGGAGGGGTCAAATGCATTTTTTTTACTATCGGTTCTGTGGGCGTGGCTTGGTGGGCATGGCAGGGGAAGGATACTGCAAAATCTCCATTCCCACCCCACTTCAGGAGAAGGATACTGCAAAATCCCCATTCCCGCCCCACTCCTAGGGAAAGGGTATTGCAAAAATCTCCAATCCCACCCCACTCTGGGGCCAGCCAGAGGTGGTATTTGCCGGTTCTCTGTACTACTCAAACTTTCCGCTACTGGTTCTCTAGAACCTGTCAGAACCTGTTGGATTTCACCCCTGGATCAAATACATCATCAGTCATGAGTCCCTTCATACCCACAAGAGAACTAAGTCCAGCACTCCATGAATTCCTTCTACTCTTTTTTTAAAAAATAGTTTTTATTAAGCATTTTTCACCTTTAAAAACAGGGGGGGGAAAGGACAAAAAACACAGTAAAAAACAAGCAATGTGTACTATTTTTACAGCCTTCTGCATCGGCATGTACAGTATATTCTGCTTTTACATTCAACTCTTCTACTTTATCTTTCTAGCCTTCATAACAACTTTAATAACTATTATAACCACACTTGGTACTACATTATACTTATTTACATAGTCAATGATTTAACATTAACAATAATTAATAACTTTTGGTTTTTATTTAATCGATATTAGATTAAATCTCAATTTCTTATTTTGGTTTCTGTTTTCTAGCCAGTCGTACATTTTATTCCACACTTTATAGTAATCCAAATCTTTTCTTTCCTTTATTTCCATAGTCAAAATTCCTTCTACTCTTATCTACCACCAATTTCCTTTGGCTGTTAGTAGTTCAGGTTCTCGTAGAGCTTGCAATAAATATTGATACCCATTTAAACTGCCTAGATCTCCTGATTACCTTGGTACTTGACATTATCTGGATCAGGGGTGAAATCCAGCAGGTTCTGACAGGTTCTGGAGAACTGATAGTGGAAATTTTGAGTAATTCAGAGAACCAGCAAATCCCACCTCTGGCTAGCCCCAGAGTGGGGTGGGAATGGAGATTTTGCAATATCCTTCCCCTGCCACCCCCACCAAGCCATGCCCACAGAACCGGTAGTAAAAAAAAATTGGCTTTCACCACTGAACTGGATTCAATACTCTTAGTGTTCTGAACATGAAATTGGAGGGAAATTATATGTTTTTGATCAAATTGTTTTGCCGTATTACTTTAATATGTTCTCCATTGATTCAATTACTTTTGTATGGTTTTACTTTGCATCTTGTTGAATATCAGTGGGGAAATTGTGCTTCCCTGGTCCAGCCATTTACAGGTGAACTTCTCATTTCTGGTTACTCCTTATGTGTCCTCCAAAAGGAGACCAGATGTTCCCCATTCCTGAAATCCTGCAAGCCAGCCACATTCTCTTGGAAACTTATTTCTGAACCAACGTAGATAGAACTGCAGTCTTGCAGTGATTTATGGGGGCCTGACTGAGTTAGCACAAGTTGTCCAGGATAAGTCAAGCAAAAAAGTAATAATAATAAAACTTCATTAGGTTCTCTTGGAATGGAAGTGGTGGCTTCTTTGCACTGGGAAACCGAAGGACTAATCACAAATTCTGTTCTCCCTGCAGGCTTTCCTGGTGTGAGCCTGTCTTGTCCTTATCAGAGTTTCTGCAGCTGGCTCAGTCACTTGGAGAATTCTCCCACCTCCATTAATTATTTGGTATATGACACCCTGATGCTGTATGTAGAAAATAAAACTCTGGCAAAATCTGTGCTCCAATTTCCCAGTGGCTTATTTTCCCTGCAAAAAACAAAACAAAAACAAAAGCAGAAACTTTTCAGTGCCTCTACCTCATTCCATAGAGTTTGTTATGGTGTGTTTTTTGTGTTTTTGAACTGATTTTATGTCTGCGAGATAGCATGGGACACTACTGAGAGTACCATTTGAATCTCACATATTTCCCCATCCTTCTCCAGCTTTTCTGGCTGCTCTTTTTTTTCTGATTATAAGATAGCCCACAATATTTTCACTTGGGATTGATTTGAAGCCTAGAAGATGAGGGAGGAGGCTGAATGGTGGAATGATAGACACCTGGACAACTCATGTTTGAGTTATATGTTCATTTAAGGTGAACACGGGGTTCTATTTTATTTTTATTTTCCTGGGCTCCAAGATCACCGCAGATGGGGGACTGCAGCCAAGAAATTAAAAGATGCTTGCTCCTGGGGAGGAAAGCTATGGCAAATCTAGACAGCATATTAAAAAGCAGAGGCATCACCCTGCCAACAAAAGTGCATATAGTCAAGGCTATGTTTTTCCCAGTTGCAATGTATGACTGTGAAATTTGGACCATAAGAAAGGCTGAGTGCCAAAGAATTGAGGCCTTTGACCTATGGTGCTGGCGAAGGCTCCTGTGAGCCCCTTGGACTGCAAAGCGATCAAACTGGTCAGTCCTAGAGGAGATCAATCCTGACTGCTCTTTAGAAGATCTTGAAGATGAAACTCAAATCCTTTGACCACCTAATGAGAAGGAAGGACTCACTGGAGAAGAGCCTGATGCTGGGAATGATTGAGGGCAAAAGAAGAACGGGACAACAGAGAACGAGGTGGCTGGATGGAGTCACTGAAACAGTAGGCGTGAGTTTAAATTGACTCCAGAGGATGATAGAGGACAGGAAGGCATGAAGGAATGTTGTCCATGGGGTTGTGATGGGTCGGACACAACTTCACAACTAACAACAACAAAGATGAACAACTCTGCTCTAGAAAACATCCCATCTTACTATTAATCTTTTAGTCTCATAAACCTAAATCCTTTGAAGAGAAATTTTGGGAATCCTTCATAGCATTTTTCCCCCAATTTTATGTGACTATTCATAAAATATAAAAGCTTTAATGCCCATGGAGGATACAGGAGCCCCAATGTCTTATTCCAATTTAGTCACAAAGCCGAATGCATGATTTTTCATCACATTTCCATTCCTTTTGCTATTTAATTGTTAGAGAACTGAGAAGATGGACTCCCTGTATCATTCTCAAGATCCCTGGAGGAGGGAAGGAAATAGGATTTAAGCATTATGCAAAAAAAAAAAAAAAAATCATTACTCCACAATGCTTCTTGAGGGATTACTTTCTGTTGATAATTTTCTTTGGCAAAGATGGAATGAGCCTAACATCTGATTCAGATTTAGGATCCTGGTTGTAATTTATCCTTTAGAAGCTCAAACAATGAAATGGTAGAGAATGAAATAACATTCAAGCTGCTGTATCAGTTTGCAAAAATAAATAAATTAAAAATTAAACCCTCCTCCTCCTCCCCCCCCCCTTCTATCTTTCTCTGCCATTTAATTGCAGGGAAGTTTTCAAGGGAAAGGGGTAATTTAAACAATAAGAAGCTTAAACATAAATACCACTTTTGTTCTTGAAACACCTTAATTATTTCCATAAACAATTAAAGGCAGCTAGTCATTTATCAGGTATTAAGGCAGAATGCATTTGCACATCAAAGTGTGACAAAAGACAAA
Organism: Masticophis lateralis; assembly: GCA_030761175.1. Classification (NCBI taxonomy): domain Eukaryota; kingdom Metazoa; phylum Chordata; class Lepidosauria; order Squamata; family Colubridae; genus Masticophis; species Masticophis lateralis. The sequence goes on from JAUDYJ010000010.1 coordinate 15,315,396, forward strand.
CAATGACAAACATCAATCATTATATTTAATCATTCGACTGCTGTTCTATTAAGCTGGCTCTAAGTACAAAATACAACAATCAAGAGCTCCTAATGACTCAGTCTTTAATATTCTAACACTGTTTCTTAAACCACAGTAATGCCAGATTAGGTAAGGGGTGGAGGAGGGGAAGTCTCATCTTTGTCCATTTTGATTTTTGCTTTCTTGGCAATAACATAGAACTGATTTTGTAACTGTCTTCTTATGGGATTCTTTTGGCTTCCCACTCTGAGTTTTATCTTCCAATCCCTAGTCCCAGAATATATGGACCTAAAATCCTGATCCAGATACTGTATTAGCTCCAAAGCAGTTTACACCACCTTTCTGTGTTAAACCTGAACCCAAATAGCTTAAAGTACATGTACAAAAATGATATAAAGGAAAACTCAAAAGAGGAAGGAAGGAAGGAAGGAAGGAAGGAAGGAAGGAAGGAAGGAAGGAAGGAAGGAAGGAAGGAAGGAAGGAAGGAAGGAAGGAAGGAAGGAAGGAGGGAAGGAAGGGGAAGGGAAGGGAAAGAGGGAGGGAGGGAGGGAGGAAGGGAGGGAGGGAGGAAGGAAGGAAGGAAGGAAGGATCCTGTCCTATTAAGCAATTAGACACTGCTAGACATTCTGACAGCTAGACCTCCCCTAAACGTTGACTCTCATCTACTAAAATTTCATTCACCCTGATCTAGTCCGATATCAGTTTCCAAGATTGGCCATGGCTCTTCCTGGCCATTTGCTAGCTGATGATGATACCTCTATTGATCATATTATATGGCTTATAAGCATATTATAAATATTACTTTATTAAGAAATACAGAATATTATTTAAAATAATTTTGCCAAGAGCCGAGGTGGCGCAGTGGTTAGAGTGCTATACTGCAGTTACTTCAGCTGACTGCTAGTTCAGCAGATCAAATCTCAGCGGCTCAGGGTTGACTCAGCCTTCCATCCTTCCGAGGTGGGTAAAATGAGGACCCAGATTTTTGGGGTCAAGATGCTATTTAGTATATTGTCGATTGTTGTAAGCCGCCCAGAGTCCTCAGAGAGTGGGCAGCATAAAAATATGATTAATAAAATAAATTAATAAAATAATAAAAAATTGAAAAACCAGATGAAGATAATAATGGAGCTATTTAAGTAGTATATCACTGGTTCTCTGTGATTCTCAAGCCCAGTAACATAACCAGGCCCCGAGGCACTTCCAGAAATATAACAGGGCAGCCTCATTTCTTTTGGGGTGTGTGTGTGTGTGTGCTCTATAAGGCATATCAGGTGTGAAGACTCAGAAGCATACATTAAATTCCAATTAAGCTGATTTATTCCTTATGCCTATGCACAAGGATCTAATCAACCATGGTTCAGCATAAACAGAATTCAAAGGGAGGGGGGCTGGACTTGTGGGAACTTGTGGGATTCCAGGGTAATTTCTGTCTTGACTCCACCCACCCAACACCAGGCTCTGCCTCTTCTTCTCCTACATCATAGCAATATATACATACCAGTGGTGGGATTCAATTTTTTTTTTACCACTGGTTCTGTGGGCATGGCTTGGTGGGTGTGACAGGGGAAGGATACTGCAAAATCTCCATTCTCACCCCATTCCAGGGGAAGTATACCACAAAATCCCCATTCCCTCCTGATCAGCTGGGACTCGGGAGGAGAGAATAGATGGGGGTGGGGCCAGTCAGAGGTGGTATTTACCAATTTTCTAAACTACTCAAAATTTCCGCTACCGTTTCTCCAGAACTGGTCAAAACCTGCTGAATACCACCTCTGATACATACTTGTGGTTTAGATAGATTAAATGCTATGCATGGAGAATTCTCCCATTTCCCCTTTTCAAAAATCACTTGACTAATGTTGTATATTATAATAGCTTGTAAAATATATATACGTGTGTGAAAAAAAGGGAGCTAACCTTTCTCTTTTGCAAAAAAAAAAAGATTGTTTAAATTATTGTTTTCCCTCTTGATATCAAAGTCAGCTTGGAGAAACATCAACTCTTAGTGGGGGAAAGAAGGGAAAGTAAAAGAAGGCTGAAATGTGGGTGATTGACATTCTCTATAAAAACAAAACTTGACGGTGTCAGGCTTTTCAGACTGAAGACGGAGCTGTGAGAATCCCTCAGAGAGCTGAGGGAAAAATATATTATCTGATCTGTTTTTCAGTCAAATCTGATGACAAACAGTCTTTGCTGTGCCAACTTGCACTGTAGATACTTCCTGGTAATTGCATCATGGAGTCATAAATGAATATCAACCAACTTAATTCTGACTTCAGGTGGGTCGTTTGCTGTGTGTTCAGCATCCTTGACAACTCAGTATATTCAGAAAAATGAAAACCAGTGCCATCTCTCTGTTATTTACATTATAGTACATGACAGGGTATTCTCTAAAGGAAAGCTTTTCGATAAAAGTTGGTTGGCTGTAAAGAGAAATACCGGACCCATTGGTAGATATGACCTACATCCCCACATGGGAGAAATGTGTGGGAAATAGGCTGGGCTATCGATTAAAATCCTTTTTCTAAAAACATCTACATGAGGCCGCTGGGTGAATCATCCATCACCATGGGGTGAGGTATCGTTAGTGTGCTGATGATACCCAATTATATATTTCCACCCCTGGCAATTTAAGTGATGCTATGAATATCTTAGGGAAACTGTGAGGATCTGGATGGGGGATGGGGAACGGACAGGATACAGCTGAATGCTGGCAAGACTGAGTGGATTTGGATTGGAGAAGTCGAGAGTTAAGGTAAAGGTTCCCCTCGCACATATCTGCTAGTCGTTCCCGACTCCAGGGGGCAGTGCTCATCTCCGTTTAATTGATTGAATTATATTTATATAAATATAAATATAATACAATCAATTAATCAAATTTGTATTTTTATATTATTATTATTATTATTATTATTATTATTATTATTATTATTATTATTTTCAGTGGTTCTTTTGCAAGCATGTATACATTGGACACCCGCTGTTGAAAACAAAGCCAGAAACCCAAGAGGAAATTTGAGGACAAGGACATTCATTATTTAAATAACTCTGACTGTAAAGATTTCCTCTGCAGTATTTTATTACTTGGTATATCGTGCTTCGTCTACCCTGTATATTTTTCCTCTCTCTTCCTCTCCCCGCCCCGCCCAGAAAGTGCTATTCATCCATGCCATCAAAGTTTGGCACTTTGAGTTAGATCTCTAAGGAGCAGAAAGCAAACAACGACAGGTTTGAATAGTTTCTCTCGACGTATAGCTCCCCGAGCCGTGCATCTGTCTTTTTCAAAAAAAAGAAGTACAGGTTTCTTTCCTACAGGCATCCCTATGATCTATCCCATTTTCATAAAAATTATCTTCTCTGCAGGCTCTTACACAGAAAATTCAAATCCCATTTAAAAAAAAAAAAGACTTCTCCTTTTTTTAAAAAAAAAAGAAAAGAAAAGAAGAAAATATCCTTCTTTGTTTGTACATACAAACCATCTCATATTTAGTAAGCTTCATTAGAGGGGTAAAAATACCTTCAAGGCAAGCTCAGCTCCTGGTAAGTACACAAACACAACTATGCATCCCCCACCCCCACCCCTTGTCAATAGTGTGGAAGTGTTTGTCATTTGCCTTCTCCTGGGAACAAGACTGCAAATTTCATTGAGTCCTGCCAAGACATAAATGTGGTTGTAAGCTTTAACAAAACTTTAAATAAGCACCTAGCGCAGAAAACACGATAGTTCTAAATTTGTATTTAGGAATAACAAATTGCCTCTGGTGCTATTCAGAAAAGCAATTTACAGCCATGTGTTTATTTTCTCATGTTAATTAATGCTCAAGCATATGATACTTTCACTTTCCAAAAGGAGGATCCACTTCAGACGGATTTGGTGTCTGTGTTATTATTTTCAATTTGCAGACTTGGTCCTTCTGTGATCTCTTAGATAATCACACTGCGTGGGTGCTCACAAATACTCTGTAGACATAGATAACGATTCAATAGGCATTCAATAATTCCTGTGACGTTTTTAAAAGTATGATGAGCGTAAAACAGTGCAATGCACAACGAAGGAATATTCATGGCTTTCTGGACTGTTGAACTATCAGTAATGATTGAAGAGGGAGCTCCATTTTTATAGATAAAATAGCAATAATGCTTAGACTTATATACCACTTCATAGTGCTTTACAGCCCTCTCTAAGCAGTTTACAGAGTCAGCATATTGCCCCCAATAATCTGGGTCCTCATTTTGTCGATTTTGAAAAGATTGAAGGCCGAGTCAACCTTGAGCCCCATCAGGCTCGAACTCCAGACTGTGGGCACAGTTAGACTGCAATAGGGCATTCTGATCACTGAACCACCAGATAACCTATCATATGCATACATACATACATACATACGTATGTACATACATACATACATATATATATACACACACATATATGTATCTGTGTATGTGTATATGTGTGTGTGTGTATATGTATATGTATATATGTATGTATGTGTGTGTGTGTGTATATATATATATATATATATATATGTAGGTCTTTGGTTATTCGGGTCTTCTCCCGCGTAGAATTGGAAGTATCTTGGTGACGTTTCGACGAAGTCTCATTCGTCATCTTCAGGCTGGAAGAACGAAGCCGAGAACACCAGCCTGAAGATGACGAATGAGACTTCGTCGAAACGTCGCCAAGATACTTCCAATTCTACACGGGAGAAGACCCGAATAACCAAAGACTTACATACAAACACCCGCGAAAACCTCAGAAAACAAATATATATATATATATATATATATATATATATATATATATATATATATATATATATATATATATGTGTGTGTGTGTGTGTGTGTGTGTGTGTGTGTGTGTGTGTGTGTGTGTGTGTGTGTGTGTGTTTCCTTTAAGCCAGGTTTTTCCTACATAGTCAAGAAAGAAAAGATGGAGAAAGAACCCAGAAAGTAGTGAATGTGATTTCTCTCAATTGTGGTTCCAGAAAAATCTTGGCTATGTAGGAAAAACCTGGCTTAAAGGAAAAACACACATTAAACCTACGAAAAGTAAGAAAATATATACACACACACACACACACACACACATACACACACACATATATTATATATAAGTCTTTAGTTATTCGGGTTTTCTTCCACGTAAAATTGGAAGTGTCTTGGCAACGTTTCGACAAAGTCTCATTCGTCATCTTCAGGCTGGTGTTTTCGGCTTCGTGCTTCTAGGATATGTATATATTCTTCAGAGGTGGGTTTCAGCAGGTTCTGACCCGTTCTGGAGAAACGGTAGCGGAAGTTTTGAGTAGTTTGGAGAACCGGTAAATATCACCTCTTACTAGCCCCACCCCCATCTATTCTCTGTCTCCCGAGTCCCAGCTGATCGGAAGGAAATGGGGATTTTGCAGTAACCTTCCTCTGGAGTGGGGTGGGAATGGATATTTTACAGTATCCTTCCCCTGCCACGCCTACCAAGCTACACCCACAGAACCGGTAGTAAAAATTTCTGAAACCCACCACTAATAGTCTTCCTTTCTGAAAAGCTGCTCTAATACAATACCCATTCAACTCAGGTTTCAATATGTAAAGGAAGCAGGGATAAATTAAAAAAAATAAATAAATTGTAAAAGATTTTATGGCACACTGGTGGGTATCTTCCTATTTCTGGTTGGCCTTTGATTTGTGACCTCATCCAATGGCACCATCACCATTTGCATGTGAAATTTCGAGAGAGTTGCTGGTTATTTAATCAAGGATACTATGCCCAGTTTTATACATTATTCTAACTTGGCATGTCATCGTCCTCTTTAAACAAAAGCTCCCATTTGTCTGACGTAGGAGATGGGCAAAACACCATGCAGATGCTCTGCAGGAAAATTCTAATTTTTTCTTAACAGAGTTCATTAGATTCAATAAAAAGATGAATGGCTTTTGGTGATAATTTAAAAGGAGATAAGAATTTTTCTTGAACCTGGTGATGTTTTTACAACTGTTTACTTGTAAGGAGATCACCAACCTCAGGGATGCTTTGCACTTCAGTATATGATTACTTTTCCAACTGTCTCCAGTATCAATAATTTCTCACACTTCAATTAAAAGGAAACATCTTTTTTAAAAATCCTCCAGTTAAGGCTTTTGCAGATTGAGAAGTGTGGAAAGACAAGGACAGTGGGTGAGGGAAAACATAGAGTAGTTTGCTCTCTTTACCTTACAGACCCCTCACATCCTGGACATAAACTGTTTCAACTCTTACCGTCAAAACAACGCTATAGAGCACTGCACACCAGAACAACTAGACACAAGGACAGTTTTTTCCCGAATGCCATCACTCTGCTTAACAAATAATTCCCTCAACACTGTCAAACTATTTACTAAGTTGGCACTACTATTAATCTTCTCATCGTTCCCACCACCTATCTCCTTCCACTTATGACTGTATGATTGTAATTTTGTTGCTTGATGATATTGATATCAATATTACTATTATTACTATTACTATCAATATAATACTATTGATATTGATATTGTTTCCTGATTGCTTATTTGTACCCTATGAGTATCTTTTAGTGTTGTACCTTATGATTCTTGATGACTGTATCTTTTCTTTTATGTACACCGAGAGTGTATGCACCAAGACAAATTCCTTGTGTGTCCAATCACACTTGGCCAATAAAATATTCTATTCTATTCTCTAAAAATATAGTACGCTTCAATGTATCATCAAGCATCATTTAAGATGCTTCAAAAAATATTAGAACATAGAATAATAGAGTTGGAAAGGACCTTGGAGGTCTCCTAGTCCAAACCTCTGCTCGTTTTAGATAAGTGGCTGTCCAGAATCTTCTTAAAAGCCTCCAGCAATGGGGCTTCTGAAGGCAAGCTGTTCCACTGGTTAATTGTTAGGAAATTTCTCCTTAGTTCTAGGTGGCTTCCTTCCTTGACGAGTTCCCATCCATTGTTTCGTGCCTTGCCTTCTGATGCTTTGAGAAATAAGTTGACCCCTCTCCTTTGTGGCAGCCCCTCAAATACTGGAATACTACTCTCATGTCATCCCTAGTCCTTCTTTTCGCTAGACTAGACATACCGAATCCCTACAGTCATTCTTCGTACGTTTTACCCTCCAGTCCCCTAATCATCCTTGTTACTCATCTCTGTACACTTACCACTGTTTCATTGTTAAGCACCCTGAGAATAAGGGAGGAAAACCAGAAGCTGATTGGAGGGAGAAAGGGATGCTTTCTACTTCAAACCAATAATTTTTCCAGCTCAGCACTTTTAATTTCAACATTTAATTGAACCTCCTGGGAAGTTTAAATGCAGCATACAGTGCAGAAGACTATTATCAGTTCATTGAGTAGACAAATGATACTGCTTTTGAATGTGTATTCTCAGTTCTTCACTTCCATAGCCAAGAGCTACAGATAGATCCATCTCTTAGTGATTTTGCTAATCCACTCCCAAAAGCCACCTGTAGTGGCCATTGCAGCACTCCGAGATAGCTTTCAGACTAATTCTTAGACTGGCCTGTTTAATCTATCAATTTAGTTCTCATTAAGGCAAGAAATGACAGAGATGGCAATAAATGACTCCCCCCCCTCCGCAATTACTTATATGCTCAAGCAGACAGCTGTTTAGTCGCAGGATATTTCCTTGAAAATGTCAGCCTAGTGGAAAACTGACAGAAGAAATACAAATCCCCATAAAAACATTAAATAGACAGCCTAAGCTGGTTTGCTAGTGACATAATAAGCAGCTTCTCCACACTTCAAATACTCATTGTGCCTAGCTGGAGTTCAATGCAAATATGTTTATTCGAGAAGAGCTTCCATTCTCTACAATAATAATGAAAAAGCTGTTCAGATCCTTAAAATATTATGGGTTTTGATGCTGCTTTTCTTTCTTTTGAAGTTCCTAAGATGCTGCCTCTGATCAGGAATCTCTGAATACCCTGAGACATTTCATGTGTAGCTGTTATGTACTGAATTTAGATCTGGTCATTTATAAGTTGGGTTGTAATGAGCAAAGTAATCCAGTATCGAGATTTAATGAATTAACCGAGTTTGGTTAGTTTAAGCCTTGGCTTCTTGTTGTTTTTTTTTTCCCTCAGATGGACATCTTGTATGAACTTAGTCACTCAATTTAAGTTGCAACCTCAAAAAGTGTGTATTTGTAGCCAAGTTCAAAAAAAAATTGTGGAAAGGAAAGTGCAAAGTAGACCTGCTGAAGTCAATATGGCTAGTTTAAAATGAATTGGTTATGTTCCCACATCATACTTATTATCTCTTGGATTCTACCTGCATACCAGTGGTGAAATCCAATTTTTTTTGCTACCGGTTCTGTGGGCATGGCATAGCATGGCTTGGTGAGCATGGCAGGGGAAGGATACTGCAAAATCTCTATTCCCTCCCCACTCCTGGGGAAAGGATATTGCAAAATCTCCATTCCAGTGGTGGGTTGCCCCCCGTTTGGATCAGTTCTTTAGAACTGGTCGTAAAACTGGCGGGAGGCTCCGTCTACTGACCCTGATGTTATCAGAAGCGATCTGCGCATGTGCAGAAGCAAGGCGCGTGCACAAGCGAAGTAATCATGCATGCACGATCCCGTTGCGAAAGGTAAGTAGAACCCACCCCTGCTCCATTCCCATCCCACTCTGGGGCCATCCAGAGGTGGTATTTGCTGGTTCTCCAAACTACTCAAAATTTCCGCTACCGGTTCTCCAGAACCTGTCAGAACCTGCTGGATTTCACCCCTGCTGCATACCAATTATGAGCAATAAACCAAAGGCTAATGATTCTCAGGACAGTTATGTTAACAACCATTCAGTTTCAAAGCCATGAAGCAGAGGGCAAAAAGTTGTTGAAAGATGGGAAGAAGAAACAAAAGTTTTAAACTGACAAAGATATAAGAGAGAACTGCACCCTCGTGCTGACACAGGACAACTAACTTGTGGCTTTGTTCTAATTTACAATAAAGATTCTTATCTAGTGCCACCAAATCGTGTGTTTGAGAGTGTTTAGCCAGGTTCAAGCCTAGCAGTCAAGTTCAGCTGTGTAAAATTGTCAGATAGAGATTTATCACTGAGCCCAGGGAGACCGACACCATCCTTACTTATAACTTGAATTACAAGTTGTATTGATGTTTGTAGTTCAGCAGTTTTGGAAGGCAACCTATTCTCCAGTATTAAAGAAAGTGTCAGGTGATACAGGATCTTTAAAGGTTTTGAAAGCAATGTTGTCAGACCCTCCAGATGTTATTTTATGAAGCACTGATTCAACAAAGACCACAATAGGTTTCATTTGCTCAGGACAAGATACCAGCAAAAACATTTTGCTGGGATCTTGTCCACTTAAAAGGAAATAATTAAAAGCAGAGATAGACAGATATACACAGAAAGATATAATAGATAGATGAGAGAGAGAGAGAGAGAGAGAGAGAGGGATGGATGATGGATGATGGATGATGGATGGATGGATGGATGGATAGATGGATGGATATCAATGACAAAAAACTATATGTGTACAAAACACATAAACTTTTCTTTATGAATATGTTGTCTATTGTTAGTTAGCCACACCCAACTGATAGCACAAAGCAACCCACCCCAATGAGCCAGTTATGCAAAGGCAATCACAGTGTTGTGTTATTTGACAAATTCCTTTAATGTGTCTGCAAGATCCTGTCAAATTAGCTCCTTGAAGTCTTGGAGCTTTGAATGCAGGCAGAGTTCTCTTTCCCATATGAAACCAGTGGTGGGTTTCAAAAATTATTATTCCCGGTTCTGTGGGTGTGGCTTGGTGGGCTTGGCATGGCTTGGTGGGCGTGGCTTGATGGGCATGGCAGGGGAAGGATACTGTAAAATCTCCATTCCCACCCCACTCCAGGGGAAGGATACTGCAAAATCCCCATTTCCTCCCAATCAGCTGGGACTCGGTAGGCAGAGAATAGATGGGGGCGGGGCCAGCCAGAGGTGGTATTTACCGGTTCTCTGAACTACTCAAAATTTCTACCACCAGTTCTCCTGAACTGGTCAGAACCTGCTGAAACCTACCTCTGTGTGAAACATTTTATTTTTTTTCTGAAAAGTATTTTTTTTTTCAGAACAAGAAATGAAATCAGTTCCCTGAAAAAATTCCAGTGAGACAAAGTTTTTCTTAGTTTCTTAAATACCATTTAACTTATGGCACTCTATCTATCTGCAGATGCATCATAACCTCCAATCATTTATCTTTATATTATTGTCAGAGGCATTCCTGGCCAGTTTGAGTCTCACAAACCTCTATGGAAGTTTCAGTTCTGCAAACAGCTTCCTAAATAGTTGGAGTGTAGAAACCACCCAAGGTCCATTTTGAATTTCAAATTTGATTTGAGTTTGATTCGAATTGGTAAAACCAATTGGATTTGAACTATCAATTCAAGTCACGTTGGCTCATCAGTTTGAAAGTACCCAATAGAAATACACATTGAGTCACTGAACTGATGTGAAAACCTTTGATTTGTCTCATCAAAGTGATGTGGTAATTCAGTTCAATTTTTAAAAGCCATTGAGAAGAGAAAAGAAGAGAAGAGAAGAGAAGAGAAGAGAAGAGAAGAGAAGAGAAGAGAAGAGAAGAGAAGAGAAGAGAAGAGAAGAGAAGAGAAGAGTTGGAAAGGACCTTGGAGGTCTTCTAGTCCAACCCCCTGCTTAGGCAGGAAACCCTACACCACTTCAGACAAATGGTTATCCAACCTCTTCTTAAAATTTTCCAGTGTTGGAGCATTCACAACTTCTGGAGGCAAGTTGTTCCACTGATTAATTGTTCTAACTGTCAAGAAATTTCTCCTCAGTTCTACGTTGCTTGTCTCCTTAATTAGTTTCCACCCATTGCTTTGTGTCCTACCCTCAGGTGCTTTGGAGAATAGAATAGAACTGAATCTCCTTTTTAAATCAAATTTTCTAAATGTATTGTTTGAAAGAAGAGTTAGTTTCTATACATTGATTATTTATCAGTTAACTGAGAGCCTTCTCCTTTCATAAAAGGTGAGATTTTACTATATCTGTCACAAAGTTAGCATATCAATCATATAAAGTCTAAATAAGTGTAAAACACACCATACAATCTGGTGGTGCAGCAGCTTAAGTGGTGTTAAAGTGACACCAGCTGCCTGCAATTACTGCAATTAATGAAAGTTCGAATCTCACCAGGCTCAAGGTTGACTCAGCTTTCCATCCTTTCAAGGTAGGTAAAATGAGGATCCAGATTGTGAGGGCAATAAGCTGACTTTGTATAAAAAAGAACATCGCTTGGGGCGGGGGCGAAAGCCCTACTAAGCAAGTATATACAAAATTATGAAGGCTATTGCTTAACGCATTGTAAGCCGCCCTAAGTCCCCGGAGAAGGGAGGCATATAAATTAAATTTTAAAAAAAAACCTCTGGTGTACATACTTTGGAAAGCAAATGCTTTTCAGTACTGTTTTTTTCCCCAGGAAATATCCTAAAGCAATATAAATAAAGTTTAGCAAACTTGACAGAATTTTAAAAACCTGTTATCATCTTCCTGTTAGTTGTCCACTTCTGGTCTATGAAAATTGCTTATCTTCTGGACAGGCTGCTGAGTTTGAGTGAGTGAGGCAGGGGAGGGGGTGGGACAGGAAAGTGGAAAGGGGAAGGAAGGGTACTTTGCAATTGATTACAACAATGGCTGTCTGAACAGGAAAGCATTCCCTGGCATGTTTATTATTAATTATTTACCAAAGTTTTCTTTGCAGGGGTGATACAGTATGCGTCTCACTCAGCATTAAAAGCACATTTTTTTTTTTAAAAAAAAAAGAAGGGATAAAAGCCCACCTTGATAGTCGATCTGTAGCTTGGATATATTCATCATCAAGAATAAAGTGGGTCTTCCTAAGTATGGATTTTCTAAGTACACAATTTTCAGACCATGCATTAAGCCCCAACAATTGCTGTGCTCTGAGGATTTCGTAGTGTTGAAGAGTAAGGAGGTAACATGTGAACTGATGGAGTAGGATCTTCTTCATTGACAAAATCATAAATGATGCATTTTCAAGATTCCTAAGGGGGTTGTGGGTGGGGAGAAAACACTTCAGTGATTGAAAATAGAGCTTTAATGTCTTGTCCTTGGACTTTATGGTTGGTGTTACATAAACAGTGGATTCCCAAAGACTCCCCATATATCATAGCAGAAGCCTGAAGTCTTTAGCCCTGACACCCAGTTGTCTTCATGTCTGCTACCTGCCTCTCCAGACTTTTAAAAAAATAACTTTTTGGGGGGAAATGAATTTTTTCACCATTGTCTAAATACAGACAATGCTAAAAGCGATGTCTACAACTTTTAGAATACACATTTTTGGTGCTAGGAATCCTAGATAATCTTCATTTATGTTGTCTGTGTGAGCATCATGCAAATCTAATTTCTTATCAGCAACATGCACACTTTTATGAGTAGACATTTCCTTCTTTTTACGCATTCTCAAATGTTTTGTTTAAACTGCTAAACTGTACTATGAAATTGAGAGGAAAAAAAATGTGAATTTTAAAATCGCCTTGCAGTTTTCTTAATGTATTTGACTAAACGTTTGATCTGTGGAAAAGTTTGCATTAAACTGTGAACCAAGTTAATTTTCTCTGATCCTTAATTACTACTTATACACCTTATTAAGGTTAATTATTTTCTCATTTTCACACTTAAAGAAAAATGCTTTTTTTTTATTAGGAAAGATTAGCTTTTCAAAATGTTGGGCGGGGGGTGCTGAGGGGTGCCATTTTAGCAATCTGTACTTTTAAAAATGGAAAGGAAAAGTGGAACCTGCTGTTTATGGCACATTTTTAATTTGTACATGATGATTGGGACAAATTGAGGAGGCCAGCAAAATATCTTTCTATTTGACCTCCATGGTTCTCCAGATGGCCTCATTTGGCCTTTTCAAGGAAAGGAAGGGGAAGAAAAAAAAAAAAAACACAGGCAGTAACAAGGATTCCTTTCCTACTAATGAATTTTCCACAAGTTAAGCAATTCAGAACTGAATATGATGACTTGTAGACATGAACAGAACTGCTTGCTGATTTAATTAGCACTCCAGCTGTTGAAAACTGTACATACAAATATGTGGATAGAACACTTGCAGCAAATGTTCCATACATATTTTCTGCAATTAACAAAATCGCTTCTAGCAGTACAACATTGTTGCAGGCTCTGATTCACAGTTCTGGGACTTTAGGAAAATCTGCAGTGGAGCTGGTGGAAAATTCATTTCAGTAAGAACAGTGGTAGAGATCAGCATGTATCTTCAGAAGCTTCACAGATGAACATTATTGAAACATCTAGATTCTGGCTTATGGTATCAGTTCCTCTCATACCAGGTGTTGAAGATGTTGAACTGTTCTATAACTCACCCTGTTTTAAACATTTTTAAGAGGTCACCACTGCTTTCTAAGGGAAACAAAGAAAACAAATCTGTTTTCTATGAATGGAATTCCCAATGTATCCCAGAAAAATTTCAAAAGAAAAATTAAAGAAGATAGTGAATAATTATTAGCCTTTTTTTGTTTTGAAAAAAAAAAGGTCATTATAGAATTAGATGACCTTGTACAGAGAGGAGCCATTATAGAATTAGATGACCTTGTACAGAGAGGAGCAGTGGTTAGAATGCAATATTGCAGGCTAACTCTGCTCACTGCCAGGAGTTCGATCCTGACTGGCTCAAGGTTGACTCAACCTTCCAACCTTCTGAGTTCGTTAAAGTGAGGACTCAGATTGTTGGGAGAAATATGTTGACATTGTAAAACATTTAGAGAGTGCTGTAAAGCACTGTGGAGTGGTACATACCTCTAAGTGCTAAACGAGAGTACTATGGAGACAGTGTCCAACCCTGACTAGTTTGCCATACCTGGGGAGAGGGGGAATTGGAGAGTGAGGCAGCAGGAACAGCTGAGCGGTGGCTTGCCGGGTGGCAGCTCGGACAGCAACAAGGTTTACAGCTGGGATGGCTTCGGCTTCTACCAGGTGCAGCATGATTCAGCAGCAATGGTGGCAATGGTAGCAATGGTGGTGTTACCGCATGCACAGCTGACTGGTGGCCTCCTGGAACCCAGCTGGCCTGCACTGAATACAATGGTGCAATGGAGTGGCAGCGGGCTATGTACCAGAGTGCGGAGGCCATTAAAGACTAGGGCACTGGATGATGGGAGATGACTGAATTGATTGTTGTAAAGGAATTGGATGCCAAGGCCGGATGGAGGTTGAGGGGCTGGGGCTGAGGGGGTGTGGTCCCACCTACAAAAAGCATTGGGAGCCGGTAGCTCTCAGCTCTGACTTTACAATGGACTGCTACTGTTACTGTACTCAATTTTTGCCAGGGTTCCGGCTTGAATAAACCCTAATTCTAGGGTTCCAGAACTTGTTTGCTTCTTGTTTGCTTAACCAGGCCTGGGGATTTGGATTTTTGAGAGACAGAGAAAAAGGAGGGGGGGAATGCTCTATTATAGATATTAATTCTTAAATTAGGATCAGACAGACTAGATACAAGTCTACCTTTAACAATGGAAAAATATAGGTTGACTTTTGAGCCATTCTTAGGCAACATTAACGCCTTTTTTTTTTAAAGGAAAATTTTAACTAAAGGGAGGCCCTATGAAAAGTGTTTTCAGCTCATGGATGAAAGACAAGATATGCATCTAATAAATATGTTAATCATATACAGTAATGTGCAAAAATATAAAACCATATTATCCTTGATATATAAAATACAAAAGTAACATAAATATTTCTTAAATATTGGGTATATCAGAGAGACAATGAATTGACAATTCAGTTGGAGTTGTTTATTTTGGGCGATCATTTGAATCAATAAACTTTAGGGGTGGGGAATAAATTTTAGGGGGCTCTTCATGCATGCATATTACGGTGTTTCCCTGAAAATAAGACCCTATCTTATATTTTTTTTTGAACACTGAAATAAGTGCTTGACCTTATTTTTGGGGAGATCTTATTATTTTGTGGCATGTAGAGCAAGATGGGGCTCCTTTTGCTGTCTTATCTGATTTCCAGCTCTATGTTTAAATATTTTCAGGGAAGGCTTATTTTCGGGGGGAGGCTTATTTTAGCACATGCACTCAAAAGCCCAATTGGGCTTATTATCAGGGGATGTCTTATTTTTGGGGAAACAGGGTATATCTATATTTATAGGTTATAGATAGCAATTTATATACAGCTTTCGATCAGTGTGTGCTACCTGCTCTAACATTTGCCGGTGAAACATGGACACTAACCTCACAATCATTCAAAAACTATGAATGTCACAAAAAGCCATGCTCGGCATTGCAAGACAAGATAGAAAGACCTGTCCATGGCTTAGAGAACAAATGAAAGTATATGAGATCATCAAGAGAGTAAAAGAATTGAAATGGAAATGGGCTGGTCACATAGCAAGAAGAACTGATGGCAGGTGGATCAAGGCAGTCATAGAATGGATCCCACTTGATAAAAAGCATCCATGAAAGAGACCTAAAACAAAATGGATTCGTAACATCACTAAGCTTTGCGGGCCCAACTGGCAAAAGAAAGCTCAGTACTGTATTGGTGGGAAGCATACGGAAGAGGCCTTCATCCTGCAGTGGATGGACAATGGCTAAATCGATGATGAGGATGACAGGGTATAACTGTGAACTTTGCAATTTCCACAAGCATTTTTTTTTACCATCCTTCCTACCTCCCCCAAAAAGGAAACATCATACACCTAACCAGAATATCAGGAGAAATGAGTCAAGGTGGATCACATAACCTTACATGTTTACTTAGTCATAAGCAAAAAAGAGTCATAAGCAAAGTAAACTTGGTTAATGGCACCTTGTTATATGTTTATAAACCACTTCCTTGTGCTATTTCTTCATGAAGTACAGGTAGTCCTCAGCTTACAACAGTTCATTCAGTGACCCTTCAACAGTTACAACAGCACTGGGAAAAAAAGGGACTGATGACTGTGTCAGCTCGTGAAGCATTCCTGACCTGCTCTTGAGTTGCCATAGGCAGGGAAATGGGGAACCGAGCCTCACAGCTGCAGCGAAGGTATTGCACTTCAGTCAAAACAAAAGCACATTCCAGCCATCTCTATGTCAAGGCCATCTCCAGGGAGACTCACAGTGGCCAGAGGGAGGGACTTCTACAACCCGTGAAATTGCTTCGTTGGGGAATGTGACTGATGATACACCTTGGGGGAGAGGGGATCAGGGTCACAACCGGGGTGTGAATTAAGTGAGGTCAGAGTTGGCTTCACTTGGAACATGCTGACATGAAGCTCCTAAAAAATAACTGGATTTCTTTTGAAGCTTGGCTTCGAGGCGCATGATTTGATTAGGGCATTCCCACTTACGACCATTGCAGATCCCTATGGTCACATGATCAAAATTCAGACCCTTGGCAATTGATTCATATTTATAACAGTTGCAGAGTCCCGGGGTCACGTGATCTCCTTTTGTGATCTTCTAACAAGCAAAGTCAATGGGGAAGCCAGGTTCACTTAACAACCATGTTACTAACTTAACAGCTGCAGTGATTCACTTAACAACAGTGGCAAGAAAGATCACAAAATGGGGCAAAACTCACTTAACTGTCTCGCTTAGCAACAAAAATGATGGGCTCAATTGAGGCCGTAAATTGAGGACTACCTGCGTACTGATTTCCAAATTATTTTTGAAAGAAATGACTTCCATCATGCCGGGCGTTCTATATCAATAAAGTGCCATGAGCTAAAATGTGCAATTGCTAAAGAAACATTGGTTTAGTTTATTTGCCACCAATATATATTTGAATATTTAATATTGAATATTAAAATAAGGACAACATTGGCCCTGGGAGTAGCAAGGTATGATAATCAGTTATCCCTAGAGGTAAAGGTTCCTCTCACACATATGTAGTGGTCATTCCCAACTCTAGGGGGCGGTGCTCATCTCCGTTTCAAAGCCAAAGAGCCAGTGCTGTCCGAAGACGTCTCTGTGGTCATGTGGCCGGCATGACTAAATGCCAAAGGCGCATGGAACACTGTGACCTTCCCACCAAAGGTGGTCCCTATTTTTCCACTTGCATTTTTTACATGCTTTCGAACTGCAGAAGCTGGGACAAGTAACAAGAGCTCACCCCGTTACATGGCACTAGGGATTTGAACCGTTGAACTGCCGATCTTTCGATCGACAAGCTCAGCATCTTAGCAACTGAGCCACTACATCCCTTTTTCAGTTATCCCTAGAACTTATTCCTAGGAGGGACATTATATGGGGGGGGGGGAGAAAAGGATAAAGAAACCCCCACTTGGAATAAATGCTGCTGCTAAAAGTCAGAGGAAGAGGCAAAATTAGTCCAGAAGATCAGATTCTCCTGTTTGTAATATCCAAATTGGAAAGATTGGTGGGGGAAGACAGGAGTTCCCAGACCTTATAAATTCTTCCTCTGCCTGGCATGCCAAATTAGGTCATTAGGAGCTGGGGTATGCTGATTTATTGCTTGCTTGAGCTTTGCTCATCCGACTAAGCACTCAAAGCCAGTGCCGAGAAACTGATTGTTTTAAGTCTTTACCCTCAATGAAACTGTCATTGATGAAACAAGCTGGAGCTTTTCAAAACAATTGGTCAAATTCAAAAATAGTCATGAACACTCCAGGGCTTCCATTAGTCCCTTTTTAAAGCCACCTGCTTTTCTCCAGTCCCAGCAATTACACTTTGAAACATAAGACGCTGATTCAGAACAGTCTATATGGATGGGAAAGCGGCTTTCCAGGGATTCTCGAAAAGGCATTTCATCACACATGCACACACAGACCAACTTTTCTTGGTCACACCAAATCTATTTTAGATAAGATCTAGAGCTTCTAAATTAACAAAGGCTACTAATATTTTCTTCCCAAATGAAGGGAATTCTTTTGTTGTTTCATGCATTCAGTACAATTCATTCAGTACAATTCATTCAGTACAATTCTGAACAAATTCATTGTTTAGAATTGTACTGCATCCTATAACATCAAAACATTTATGCTTAGGATTAAAAAAAAAAATAGATGACCTGCCCAGAAGATAATCAGGAGTAGGGTGGCATTTTATTGAATAGAACATTTTATTGTCCAAGTGTGATTAGACATACAAGCAGAGGTGGTATTCAATGGTTCAAACCAGTTCCCCTGAACTGGTAGCGGAAAACGTGGGTGGGCCTGCCATCCTATTTAGGTACATTTTTGAGGTTGGGCACATGCGTGGAAAGCACATGTGTGCACGAACCGAGCGTGCGCAGCGAAATGGTGATAAGAAAATATGCAACCCACCACCGTATACAAGGAGTTTGTCTCTGGTGCATATGCTCTCAGTGTACATACAAACAACAAAGTGATACGTCATAGATCATAATATACCGATAGAGAAGGTAATAGGAAAGATGAGAGGTGAGAAAGATGAAACAATGAGAAAGATGATAATAATATTCTTAGGTGCTTCCTTAATTATTCTTAGGTCCTTCGTTAGGAGGTAAATTATTAAGCTTCTACTAGTCTTAGACTGTGAATCCAATTGTAGATCACCCACATATCATCTTCTCATCATCATCATGTGACACTAGTTTGATGTGGTTGTGAGGCTTTGTGCTCTAAGAAAGATGAAAGCTATGCCCAAAAGTTAAACCCTACTGGACAGGTCTCACCTGAGCAGTGAGATGAACAGTGTCTCTCCCATAAATAATATGGTGAGACTTAATTTACAGAACCCCAATGCAGTATTGATCATCACCTGGCTCAACAAGGACCTCATTAGATGTTGGAATCCCTGGACATCCTGGACAAATGAGTTAAAGGAATCAGGACTGATGGCTGAAGAACTAGAGATAGCAGCTGCAGGACTACCAGAAGAAAAGGTGTTTGTCCATTGAAAATATGTAAAGACCAAAAACCAAGAAATAAGGATATGTTATTTAACCATGGTGGCAAAAGAAAGCAAAGATAGTATCGATATTAACACAACTTGAATATCATCAGCATTGGCGAATCATAGCCAGTTGACTGCAAGAAGCAGCTTCGCTTGGAACAGCTTACATCCTGCAATAATAACTTTAATACTATTTTTTAAAAATTAAAATTAAAAACTTAATTCTATAATGACCTTTAAAAAAAGGCTAATAACTATTCAGGTCCTTGGGAAAGACTCAATAGGTGGACAAAAAAGTCAAATCCAGTCTAAATAACTGACTGACTGTGCAACCAACCATAATAATGGAGACTCTCCACCACCTCTGGAGGACTTGGTGATTCACCCCATTGAGTTAGAAGCAGGAGTGGGCTGCTGGGGGTTCACAGGGGTTCGGGGTTCCCTAGAGGTTCCCTAGCTAAGATTCTGGGCCGTTCAGAGAACCCCCAAATCCCACTCATGGCTGGCCCCACCCACCTACCATACCCCTCCCAGGAGTCCCCAAGCGACCCGTTTTGGATGCAGGTAAGTGAAGGGTGCACACGGAGGCTTGGGGAGGGTGAAAAACTGGCCCACCGGAAGTTTGGGAAGGCCGTAAATGGGAGCGTTTCCAGCCTCCAGAGGGCCTCCGGAGCCTGGGGAGACCGTTTACAGCCTCCCAAAGGGTTGAGGAAAGCCACCGGAGCCTGGGGAAGGCAAAAATGGCCCCCCATGGTGCAGGAGGCTGACTAGGCCACACCCACCATGGGCATGCCCACCCAGCAGAGGCAGAGAATCCCTTGCTAAACTTTTTGAAGCCCACCCCTGGTTAGAAGGCTTGGTCAAGATGTTCCCACAGGTTTAAAAGATTGCAGGTTACTGTTGATGGAAACTTCTGATTTGTAAGGTTTAGGAATATGATAGCTACCAGGTGAATTTCAGAAGGACAAAGCACACAGAATAAGCCACGTTTGAATGAAGGCTTCCACATGGACTCTTTATGTGAGTAATAAGAATCATTCTATCCTCTTACTGTATTCTACATTGTATAACACCAGGAATGATCCAGTCCTGTCAAAGTGTGGAAAATGTTCCGAGTTATGCAAAAACTTCTCCCCACCCCTGGAGAACCAAACTATTGAATTTCTTTCCCCCATATTATCACCCATTATGTTAAGAGTGAGGTGGAAAGAAGCGTAATGGCTTCATGTAGTATTAATGTGCTAATGGATGCTAGACGGCACATTCTATCATTCAGACGATATAGCGCACCATTTCATCTTTAATGGAATAGAATGTGCATTATGGGGAAGCTCCAATTTGTAGATTGGTACTTATGGGGGAGGGAAGGTGCTCTGCACTTCTGGGTTGCACAGTGTAGTCCTGTTATGTAAAAATTGCAAAGCAAGAGAAAGGACTTATCATTCTTCTCTTTGAAAGTTTGTAATTTCAGTTGTGCGACACAGTGGCTCAGTGGCTAAGATGCTGAGCTTGTCGATTGAAAGAGGGTTGGACTAGATAACCTGCAAGGTTCCTTCCAACTCTTTTAATCTGAGTTGTAATTGTTTTGGACTTGTAAAATGATCAGAGTTAGGGACGGCTAAACTTTCATTCCATGCATGTTCCTGGGTCGGTCACCAGCATCAGAGATTTTTGTCTTCCAAGCTTTTGGACTTGTGCCATCTTCAGGGAACTACTCTAACAGATCAACCCAGATTAGATCCTGCAACATTATCCTGGGACATGTATATTTGCCTTCATTCTTTCATTCCATGTTTTCATTGATTGTGTTGAAATAGCATACAATACATGTTGGTCACAACAACACTCAAGCATTATAATTTTTCTCCATCTTTCAACTATCTTTCTCCATTAGTTTCATTTGATTTTTTAAAATTTCATATTTTTGTTAATATTGCCTTCTGATTATTAATCTCAAAACCTGATATCATACCAAATTCTAATCCAAATTCTATTGGATCTTCTAAAAGGAGCCTTGGTGGAGCAGGGGACTAAAGTGCTGTTAAAAGTAGCACTTAGCTGCCAGCTGCCTGCAATTATTGCGAGTTCAAATCTCACCAGGCTCAACGTTGACTCAGCCTTCCATCCTTCCGAGGTAGGTAAAATGAGGACCCAGATTGTGGGGGCAATAAACTGACTTTGTATAAAAAAGAACACCGCTGGGGGGGGGGGCAAAAGCCCTACTAAGCAGATATATAAAAAGTATGAAGGCTATTGCTTAACGCATTGTAAACTGCCCTGAGTCTCCGGAGAAGGGCGGCATATAAATCGAACCAATAAATGAATGAATGAACGAACAAACAAACAAACAAGCAAGCAAATCATCTGAAAAAGCCCTTAATTTTGTGAACTTGACTTGTTATAAATGCATTGAAAAAATGAGCTCCAATTCTTTTTTCAAAATTTTTTGACCTTTACATAAAGTAATATAATACTGATGTAAGGTACTGATGAAACACTTTTCACCTATTTACATTATCTGTTATTACAGCATTTCCTTCTTGTAATTTTAATATTACTTTCTTTTCTTTTTTTTTTCTTTTTTCAACTTGTATGCCAACCAAGTTCCTTGTATATTTTCAAATTCAACCTTCCTAGTCTTTAGCTAGTTTTGAAACTTTGAATAAGAAGGGCTTCTTCCAATCTTAATCCATAAATGTATTTGTGTATAATTTGAGAGAAAAATGTCGTTTAAATGTAAAGTTGTTCTAGAGGAACAACCCATTAGGAATTTCCCACATTAACTTATAAATCAGATTATTAATCTTTACTTTTCTACTTAAATTATTTTTATGCAGACCTATCAATACAAGTAAAAATCAATGTATACCAATACATAGTAATAAATAATAATAAGTAAAATAATGCTAAAATATATTATTGGAGTTAAGATATTCTAGAGCAGATTAAAATTCCTTAGAAAATATATAGAGAATAGAATAGAATAACAGAGTTATAAAGGACATTGGAGGTCTTCTAGTCCAACCCCCTGCTTAGGCAGGAAACCCTATACCACTTCAGACAAATGGTTATCCAACATCTTAAAAATTTCCAGTGTTGGAGCATTCACAACTTCTGGAGGCAAGTAGTTCCACTAATTAATTGTTCTCATTATCAGAAAAAATTCTCCTTAGTTCTAAGTTGCTTCTTTCCTTGATTAGCTTCCACCCATTGCTTCCTGTCCTGACCTCAGGTGCTTTGGAGAATAGCTTGACTCCCTCTTCTTTGGGGCAGCCCCTGAGATACTGGAACACTGCTATCATGTCTCCCCTAGTCCTTCTTTTCATTAAACTAGACATGCCCAGGTCCTGCAACCATTCTTCATTTGTCTATTGGTGGATAAAAAAAATGAAAGATGAAAGAAAAAGGATAAAGGGATCTCTCTAGTGTTTCATAAATGGATCTAAATGCACTTTTTATTTTCTTCTTCCAGACCTTCCAGACCGAAGGCTTATTTTTAGATCTGAGATGTTTTAAAGATTTTTCATGCTAGTTTGCAGTAAATCCAGCATCTGCCACTTAGCTATATTTTTTTTTTAAAAAAAGGAAAAGCCAACGTCTTCTTGGTTAAAGTGTATAAATAAATAAATAAATACCTAACCTACTCCCATTTCTCCTCCCCCCTCCCCACAAGTACTAAAATATCATCATTGGCACTTCATTTCTGGGAATCTCCTATTTATTACATAATATCTCAATTGATAACAGACAATTTTTTTATTTATATATATATATATTTGCCCAAGGAAATGAATCCATTGATTGGCATCTTCAAAGTTTCAAGTATGTACATACAGCCTTGACTTAAAGCAGTTCATTCAGTGACCATTCGAGGTGACGCTGACACTGAAAAAAAGTGGCTCATGGTAGCTTTTCACACTTAACGACCGTGGCAGCATTCCTGTGGTCATGAAATCAAAATAGAGATGCTGGGCAACTGACTCATAGTTATGTCAGTTGTCATGTGCTGGGGTCATGAGATCCCCTTCTGTAACCTTCCCCGTCAATGCGGAAGCCTCGTTCACTTATAACTGCATTACTAACTTAACAATTGCAGTGATTCACTTAACAACTGCAGCAAGAAAGATCATAAAATGGGACAAAAGTCCCTGAAACACATGTCTCAGCAGCAAAAATGTTGGGCTCAGTTACCCTGACTGCTCTTTAGAAGGCCAGATTCTGAAGATGAAGCTCAAATACTTTGGCCACCTAATGAGAAGGAAGGACTCCCTGGAGAAGAGCCTAATGCTGGGAAAGATTGAGGGCAAAAAAGAAGGGGACGGCAGAGAACGAGGCAGCTGGCTGGAGTCCCTGAAGCAGTCGGCGTGAGCTTAAATGGACTCCAGAGGATAATAGAGGAGAGGAAGGCCTGGAGGAACATTTTACATGGGGTTGTGATTGGTCAGGCACAACTTCGCAACTAACAACAACAACATGTTGTAAGTCAAGGACTACCTGTATACGTTGGGGTGGGCTGGATAGGTATCTGTTGATACCCAAGCCAACTGAAAACATATTAAGCTTCTTCCTTGCCCTGCTTTTTTCTTTTGAACATGTGGGTCAATGAGAAACAATTAGTAAGTTTGTAATGTGTGTGTATTTTAAAGAAATATATCCTGCAAACCTTAATGGTGTTAGATCAATAATATCACTATTGCAAGTCAAATGCTCTTACATATATTATTAAGGCCTTTCAGTGGATTGAAGCCCTCACTCTCAGAATGGATGGCCGATCGGTGAACCATCTCTGCAATAAAATTACTAATGGAAGCAAGTTTCCAAAAACAGAACATGGGTAGCCTTGTGTCTGTTTTAAAGCAGTCCCGTGTCTTTAAAAAGAGGGAGGGGGGATTCAGGCACCAATAGATTTATGACTGGACACCCATCACAGTCGGCAGCAAGTGCAAGTCAGCAAAATTCATGGAAACATCTTTGCTGCCCAGTGAATCTTCAGGGACCAGCAGCATGGGAATAGAAGAGGAAGAAGCATCTGCAGCTATTAGAGGATGTAATTCATGGAGGCTGTAGGCAGTTGCTCCAATAGCTATTTAGAACTGTGAGGTTTTTCCTGTGGAATCTTCTGTGACTCAAAGAAAGATAATGATAGCTCGGAGAACTTGTTAGAGGAATGCCTAAAGGGATCCTTTAATGATTCTTTATCTACCTTATTGCATTTTAAGTAGATTGTGAGCCAACCCGGAAAAGCAGACAGGTTATAAATACTTTGAATAGAACAGAATAACAGAGTTGGAAGGGACCTTGGAGGTCTTCTAGTCCAACCCCCTGCTTAGGCAGGAAACCCTACACCACTTCAGACAAATGGTTGTCCAACATCTTCTTAAAAATTTCCAGTGTTGGAGTATTTACAACCCCTGGAGGCAAGTTGTTCCATTGATTAATTGTTCTAACTGTCAGGGAATTTCTCCTTAGTTCTAGGTTGCTTCTCTCCTTGATTAGTTTCCACCCATTGCTTCTCATCCTGCCTTCAGGTACTTTGGAGAATATTGACTCCCTCTTTTTTGTGGCAGCCCCTGCGATATAGGAACACTGCTATCATGTCTCCCCTAGTCCTTCTTTTCATTAAACTAGACATACCCAGGTCCTGCAACCGTTCTTCAAATAAGTCACAAGTATAAAACATTGGAACTATCATTTTGTTGAAAAAAACACTCACACATCTATGCAGTGTCATGTTCAATTAAGCCAACTTCCAGCTGAAAGTTAAAGATGGACCAAGGATATCAAGCTGAGGCTACCTGTCACCTTGCATTATGTTAAAAATTTTCCCAAAATAAAATAAAATAAACTGGAAGAAGTCAGTTGCACATTAGACATCACTTCCAACACCAAGAATTACACTTTGCTATGGCTGCCAAAAAGCCCATGAGGGATGTGTCAATTGAGTTGAGAGGAGCTTGACTTGAAGTCTTTACTTTTGCATAAAATGAAGTTGTACTTTGATTCTCATCTATTCTTCCTTCCCAAATACTATGATTGCATAATCTCGTGATAGAATCATTCTAATGTGCTGTGCTGTGCTGTGTGTGTTTTTGAATGCACACACATGCCTTTAAGACTTGGTGGCTTCCTGGGCTTGGTTCTTTCAGGGTTTTTTTTATAAGATATTGGAAGTGGTTTGTTATTTCCTCCTTCCTAGGGCTGAGAAAGAGTGACTGGCCCAGGGTTATCCAACGGGCTTTATGTCTAAGACAAGACTAGATAATGGTAAAGGTTCCCCTCCCACATATGTATTAGTCATTCCTGACTCTAGAGGGTGGTGCTCATCTCCGTTTCAAAGCCGAAGAGCCAGAACTGTCCAAAGATGTCTCCATGGTCGTGTGGCCAGCATGACTAAATGCCAAAAGCGCACGGAACACTGTTACTTTCCCACCAAAGGTGGTCCCTATTTTTTTACTTGCATTTTTTTACATGCTTTTGAACTGCTAGTTTGGCAGAAGCTGGGACAAATAACAAGAGCTCATCCCATTACACGGCATTAGGGATTCGCACCGCTGAACTGCCGATCTTTCGATCAACAAGCCCAGCATCTTAGCCACTGAGCCACCATGTCTAAGACTCACATTATTTTGGTTTCTGGCCTGGTGTCTTAACCATTACAACAAACTGGCTTAGTAATCAGTACTTTGGTTGAAATATTTAAATTGCCATATAGTGTATGCTAGGGAGTTTTTCTCTTCCTAATCATGGTGGATGCTGGAGTCCATTCTATGGTCCTTTCCTGATGGAAAGTTGTAGATTAATTCTTGTGCGAAGACATGTCACACATGTATCCAACATGGAACATGGAATACGGAAGAATAGATATAATCTGCCCAAAAGCAAACACAACTGTTCAATAATTCGATATCCATGCTTCATCTTCCTACATACAAGCATACACAGAGAGATGCAATGCCCTTGCAGCAAAACTATTAAGAAATCTGTCTCTTCTACTGATTATAATATATTTCTGAAATATACCTTGAGGTATGCAGTGAACTTAAACAAGTACAAAATAATAACATTTTTTTTTAACCACACACACAAGTTGTCAAAACTTCTTCTTTTTTTCCCCCTTCAGTAAAGTTCTCAGTCATTTGTAAAATGTGTTACGAGCTCAGTGAAGGAATCAATATGACAGAACAGGACACAATTATTTAACATCCTGAATCATGAGATTTGTGCTAAACCTACATTTTGCAGAGGCACAAATATTGTTAATGAGCTGGAAATTATCCAGCTGTTTCTAAAATCTGCCTGTGCTCCTTGATTCAATAGCTTGTTGCAGAAATGAATTCCAGGAGGTGATTCTGCACTGTCTAAAATTATCTCTATTATTTATTCTGTTTGTTGGCAACGTACTCTGCCAATCTGTATTTTCAATCCAAGACAAAATCAAAAGGAAACAAGCAGCCTTGATGTCTTAAACAGCTCTGGACTTCTTCTGGAAAGTAAAGTTCACAGCATAATTCACAATGTATGATGCCAATGCAAGGCTAAAAGCTAATTTCCTGGGCATTTCACATGAGATCAGTAAAATACGCCATTGTTAAGAAGCATGGCCATATAAAAAATTCAGATACCAGCAACCTGAAGGTCTGCTGTAGCTTAGAAAGCTCCTGCCAAAGACCCCAATGATATCCCAGTAACACAGAAAATTAAAACCAAGAAGTTAGCCAGCTAAAATAAGAGCAACCTGATTCCCTACTAGAACTATGATGTTACCTAGTTTGGGTAATGAAACATCCCAAGGAAACAATCATGTTAAGAGATCACCAAGGACTCTGCCACTTAGCTAGAAGTTAGAGTCAATGAGTTGCTGACAGAGGAAGTGGAAGAAAGTGCCATATCTAATATATTATACTCTCTCTCTCTCTCTCTCTTTTCTTGGCAGTTTAATAGGTACATAGATTTAAACATTCTATAGTATTAAAAAGCTTGACTCAAAATAAACTAATCTAGTTTCCTCTTAGCAGGCTAGTACTAAGAAAAAACAGCATCTTTCATCGATGAAGGAGAATTTTGTGAGTATTCCTCAACTCAACCCTGCTTTCCCTGGCTTCCGAGTGAGATTATTACAGGCTTCAGAAAGGTATTTTTCAGAGTTTCCTGCCTACCCAGAGCTGAAATCCAGCAGGTTCTGAGAGGTTCTGGAGAACCAGTAGCAGAAATTTTGAGTAGTTTGGGGAACTGGAAAATACCACCTCTGGCTGGCCCCAGAGTAGGGTGTAGAGATTTTGCAGTATCCTTCCCCTGGAGTGGGGTGGGAATGGAGACTTTGCATTATCCTTCTCCTGCCATGTTCACCAAGCCACGCCCACCAAGCCACACCCACAGAACCGGTAGTAAAAAAAAATTGGATTTCACCACTGTGCCAACTGTCTAGTAGGTTTTTAATACTATTTCTTTAAATCAGTGCAAATGTATACTCCCCCCTAATGTGTGTGTGTGTATTGTGGCCCGCCAGCAGAGCTGGCAGCAGTTTCGGACAGTGAGGAGGTTGGGGAGGAACATGGACCAGTCCTGGAGTCTGGGGAAGGCTCTGCGTTGGAGGCAGAAATGGTACCAGAGCAGTCTGACAGTTATCAGTTGCCTTTGGAGTCAGACATCAGTGAGGCAGAAAAACAGCTGGAGCCTGTTCCCAGTGTGCGCATGCGCAGAGTTGCCAGATGAAGGGAACAGCTGAGGAACAAGAGTCAACTTGGGAGTACGGCCACAGATGGATGATGAATGGCCCCTCCCATATGGAATAAAAGAGGAGCGAACGGGGAAGGGAGTTTGCAGGAGACAATTAGTTCGCTTAATTGGTTTGTGACTCTCAGAGAATCCTTGCCAAGTTTTGAAGATATCGGCCTGGCAGCTCTCCAAGCCAGATAATGTCTGTGACTAAATGCTCTCTTGAAAGACTTTGTTGTTGTGAATGTGAGAAATTCACAGTAACTTAATAAAAAAGTTTTTTTGTCGGCACAAGGAGTTTGTGTCATGGTTTGGGAATGCCTAAGTCAGAACAGTGTGTCTGTATATATATATATACATATGTCTTCTCTCGTGTAAAATTGGAAGTGTCTTGGTGATGTTTTGACGAAGTCTCATTCGTCATCTTCCAGCAATTGCTCCTGGAAGCACGAAGCTGAAGACACCAGCCTGAAGATGACGAATGAGACTTTGTCGAAACGTCGCCAAGACACTTCCAATTTTATGCGGAAGAAGACCCGAATAACCAAAGCCCTACATATATATATATATGTGTGTGTGTGTGTGTGTGTGTGTGCGTGTATACACTGTATATATATACATATACAGTGTGTGTGTGTATTTGTATATTGTCAAAGGGGCTAATGGGAAAAATAAACACTTCAGCTTATTTGAAAGGTAAATGAAACAAAGCAAAAAAAAAAGTGATAACAACCTGTGGGCTGGAACATTAACTAGTAATCATGTAAAGAACTGTGATGCAAAAATTTCATCAAAGCTGATTTTTCTTCTTCTTCTTCAATATATCACAGTGTACTGATTTCTATGACTTATGAAAACTGCCACGGCGTGTCTACCCTCTTGACTGTTGCATAGAAAATAGAATATAATGGCCTAAGTTAGCGATGATTGTATATCTTGTATATGTCAAGGCCTAAACAGATGGGAAGGGAAAAACATAATTTCCCACAGATTTAGCTTTATGATTATGATTTAGCGGCTTGCCGCAATATAGAGCCGTAGAGTTAATGGAACGAGAACTGGAAAGTTTGAAATCAATGATCTTAAGATGTAGATGTTTCCTGTACTTGTCTTTCCTTATAAACTAAATATCCAAATTTTTATAACAAATTGAAATGGTAGGATGGATTAATGGTATGTGAAGATTTGCCTATGAAAAGAAACATGTGACAGCTCTGGAGATTTCAGAGTGGGAACCAGTGATGGGTTTCAAAAGTTTTTACTACCGATTCTGTGGGCGTGGCTTGGTGGGCATGGCAGGGGAAGGATACTGCAAAATCTCCATTCCCACCCCACTCCATGGGAAGCTTACTGCAAAATCCCCATTTCCTCCCGATCATCTGGGACTTGGAAGGCAGAGAATAGATGGGGGCGGGGCCAGTCAGAATTTTTACTACCAGTTCTCCAAACTACTCAATATTTCAGTTCTCCAGAACTGGTCAGAACCTGCTAAAACCCACTTCTGGTGGGAACGTCATTTTTGTAATCCTTGTCAGTTTTGTGAGCCCTTCAAAAAAATAAATAAATAAAAGAAATCTATGATCTACTCTTGGTTTAAGAGCAATCCCCCTTCACTTTT
This sequence comes from Masticophis lateralis, assembly GCA_030761175.1. Lineage (NCBI taxonomy): Eukaryota > Metazoa > Chordata > Lepidosauria > Squamata > Colubridae > Masticophis > Masticophis lateralis. The sequence continues at coordinate 15,344,648 of JAUDYJ010000010.1, forward strand.
AAAAGTTAACGTCTTTTTATTTATGATCATTTTAACCCTCTTTCCTTTTTCAGTACTTCATAGTGGTTTGCGGATAGTCTCCAAATAATTTCCTGCTTAAGTAGCTGGCAGGGCTAACTATCATTCATTGCTACAATACAATATGTTCATATGGCGGAAAAATGTTATTCAGACAAGATAATATTCCCGATGTTCTCTTTACTGATTTAGTTAAAAGAATTACTTTTCCGATGGAAAATACTTGTCTATCAAAAGACATCCTTGACTTACATGAATGAGGAATAATATTGTATGAAGACATCTTTCCCCCACCCCCACATGAAGTACCTATGTAAATAAAAACTGTGCTTCAGAAAGAGTGGATGCATTTTAGTAGTCTCATCTCCAAAAATGAGTGGACGTGTTTTGTCATCCATCTGCAGCAGTTCAATAGATGCACCTATTTCCACCAAGAATAAAATTGTATTATATTTAGACCTGCCTGCCTTCCACATACTATAGCTGTTATAGACAGTGCATTTCACACATAAGACAAGTGACGAACATAGTCATACACCAGATTTTTAAGAACAAAATGTGTAACACACTTTATCAAGAGGGATAAAACTTTTAAGTGACCTTCTTCCTATATGTATTTTACTTCCCCATTTTCAAATATAAAATCAAATATCTTTATTATGATCTTATGACCAGCCAGAGAAAAGCAACAGGTGTTGTGATCTGCCAGCAGCCTGCAAAGCTGGAAGCGGAGTCGGACAGTGAGGAGGCTGGGGAGGAACATGGGCCAGTCCTGGAGTCTGGGGAAGGCCCAGACAAGGGCTCTGCATTAGAGGCAGGGATGGGGCCAGGGTCATCTGGAAGTGATGCACGCACTCCAGAACCCCCAGAGTCAGACAGCAGAGAGGCAGAGGAACATGAGGAGGCTGTTCCTAGTGCATGCATGTGCAGAGCTGCCAGAAGGCAAGAGCAGAAGGCAAAAGGGACAACTCAGGAGTAAGGCCAGGATATGATTGGCCCCTCCCATAAGGCTTAAAAGAGAAACAAAGGCACTTGGCCTTTTGCAGGAAAGCAACGTGGCTAAATCTGTTTCCAGTCAGCATTTCTTGTTTGTTTCTGAACTCTGTGGGGCTTTGCCAAGTAAGGCCTTTGGCAGGGTGTCAAAGAAGATAAAGGTTGGTAATTATCCTTAAGGACTTCTTCCGAAGGACTTGTTTTGCAACTAATTGAGATTCAGCTGGGAATGAACGTAATTTTCAGCTGTTACAATAAAATAGATTTGTTTGGGACTAATTGTGTATTGTAATGACTCAGTAAGCCTAGGTCACAACAACAGGGATGATTAGGGGGCAAAAACATATGAAGAACAGTTGCAGGAATTGGGTATGTCCACTCTGCTGAAAAGAAGGACTAAGGGAGACATGATACAGGTGCTCCAATATTTGAGGGGCTGCTACATAGAAGTGTGTGTGTGGAGTTTTCAGCCTATTTTCCAAAGCACCAGCAGACAAGACAAGAAACAATGGATGGAAACTAGACAGCCACTTATCTGAAATAGTATAGGTTCTCTTGCTTGAGCAGGGGGCTGGACTAAACTCATCAAGGAGAGAATAGCAACCTAGAACCAGTGGTGGGTTCCTCCCAGTTCAGCCCGGTCTGCCGAACCGGTAGCGGTAACAATATGTCATCACCAAACTGGTTCTGCCCCCTGCCCCCCGCCCCCTGTGTTATTCTTACTTTTTATTTGGCCCCATCCCCAATCTATTACTGCCTCCTGAGTCCCAGATGATTTGCTAGAAGGAAAAAAAAACTGTTTAAACTCTTGCCGTGGGGCTTCAAAGGGCCTCCCTACAGCTGATCAGTGTTAAAAGGCAGTGTGGTGGTAGACCGGTGCCTCCAAAAACAAATGAGTAGAACGGTGCCTGCAAAAATAAATGGGTAGACCAGTGCCTCTAAAAACAAATGAGTAGACCAATGCCTCCAAAAACAATGGGTAGACCGGGGCCTCTGCAAGCAGTTAAAAGCCTGGTAGACCAGTACCTCTGCTAAATCCTAAAGAATTGTCACATGACCATCAAGCCACGCCCACAAAATAAGACACGCCCACAGAACCGGTAGTAAAAGGAGCCTGTGTAGCGTAGGGGGCTAATGCCTCCTACTAAAGGCAGCAATTAACACCAGCTGCCTGTAATTTCTGTGAGTTCAATCCTAGCCAGGCTCAAGGTCGACTCAGCCTTCCATCCTTTCTAAGGTGGGTAAATTGAGGACCCAGTTTGTGGGGGCAATAAGCTGACTTTGTATAAATATACAAAAGTATGAAGGCTATTGCTTAATGCATTGTAAGCCGCCCTGAGTCTCCGGAGAAGGGCGGCATATAAATCAAATTTTAAAAAAAAATGTTTCAGAACCCACTCCTGCCTAGAACTAAGGAGAAACTTCAACCAGTGGAATGGCTTGCCTCCTAGAATTGTGGATGCTCCATCACTAGCAGCTTTCAAGAACAGACCGGAGACCCATTTGTCTGGAATTGTATAGGGTCTTCTACTTGAGTAGGGGGTTGGACTAGATGACCTCCATGGTCCCTTTCAACTCTGTTATTCTATTCTATTCAGCTTTTAAAGTAAAAAACAAACAAACAAAAAAACCAAATATTTTGGTGCAACAAATTGGTCTTGGGGAATAACAAAAAAGGGCAATAAAAAGGCATAACTAATTAGAAGTTTTGTTCAGAAGTTCTGTATATCTTTGCGAAGATAATCACCTGATATCTGATTATGGAGTTAGCATCCATTAAAAATATTAAACGTGAAATTTATCAACGTGGCCTTCATATTTGGAAATGAATAGAGCAATCAGAGCATGTCTGAGGTGTCATAAAAGTGACACTGCATGTTGAGAATTGAAAAGAGATTTTTCAAATATCATATTTGCTGGTGGGTCAACAGCAGGATCTTTATGAAGAACTCTAAGTTTCAGTAGGTTTTACCGGTACAGACTGAGAATAGTTAACAAATAAGAACTGCAGAAAAAACAATTGCTACCAAACCAACCTGCCTTCCATTGAGGACCTCTATACTGCACAAGTCAAAAAGAGGGCTGTGAAAATATCTACAGACCCCTTGCATCCTGGACATAAACTGTTTCAACTCCTACCCTCACAATGACGCTCTAGGGCACTGCACACCAGAACAACTAGACACAAGGACAGTTTTTTTTCTGAATGCCATTACTCTGCTAAAACAAATAATTCCCTCAACACTGTCAAATTAGTTACTAAGTCTCCACTACTATTCATCTTCTCATCTTCTCATCGTTCCCATCACCCATCTCCTCCCACTTATGACTGTATGACTGTAACCTTGTTGCTGGTATCCTTACAATTTATACTGATATTGTTTCCTGATTGCTTATTTGTACCCTATGACAATGATTAAGTGTTGTGCCTTATGACTCTTGATGAACGTATCTTTTATTTTATGTACACTGAGAGCATATGCACCAAAGACAAATTCTTTGTGTGTCCAATCACACTTGGCCAATAAAAATTCTATTCTATTCTATTCCATTCCATTCCATTCCATTCCATTCCATTCCATTCCATTCCATTCCATTCCATTCCATTCCATTCTATTCTATTCTATTCTATTCTATTCTATTCTATTCTATTCTATTCTGAAACAAAAAAAGAGGTTTTCTTTTTCAAATAAGGCAGGTTAAGATACATTCTTCAATGGAAGAATGGAATGAAAGAGGCAGATCATTCCTAGTGGATCTGAAATATATCAGACAGATAATAGAGAAGGAAAAAAACCTTATTCTCCTCCAGACACACAATTGTCAATATAGCACAGCCATCAAATCCCTCTAGAAAAAGAGGATTTATGGGGATAATTCATAGAATCATAAAATGTAAGAGTTGGAATGACTTTGGAGATCGCTTAATCCGAATCCATTCTTAATCAGATTACAAGGCTCAGTTCAAACACTGTGTTAAAGCATAATGTGGCTGGTTTGGTTTTGGCTTAAGCTACTACCATGAGAAATGAGAAGTAAAGAGGAAAGCAGTCCTTGGGAGAGAGAGGCAATAACCACGTTATTTGAGGTCATGGAAGATAAGGATATTTCAGTGAGAACAAAAAGCAAGATAGTTAAAACATTGATCCTTCCAGCAATAAACAGCACCTGTGAAAGCTGACAGTGAGGTGGGGGTGGGGGAGGAAAAAAAGATTCTTCAAATTATAGATTTGGAGATGGTTACCAAGACTACCAGAGATTGCTGGAAGATCCTAGACTAATAAAATCCTGAGTCATGGTTTACTGTTCTCATAAAACAATAAGCAAAAATTCAGATACTTAGGAAATGTAAACTTTGTGGTTTGGTGAGTTTTAAAAAATGACAAAGTGGAGGAGGAGGAGGAGGAGGAGGAGGAGGAGGAGGAGGAGGAGGAGGAGGAGGAGAAGAAGAAGAAGAAGAAGAAGAAGAAGAAGAAGAAGAAGAAGAAGAAGAAGAAGAAGAAGAAGAAGAAGAAGAAGAAGAAGAAGAAGAAGATGATGATTATTTTTTTAAAATTTGATTTATATGCCGCCCTTTTCCGGAGACTAAGGGTGGTTTACAATGCGTTAAGCAATAGCCTTCATACTTTTGTATATTTATACAAAGTCAGCTTATTGCCCCCACAATCTGGGTCCTTATTTTGCCTACCTTAGAAAGGATGGAAGGCTGAGTCAACCTGCAGTGTGACTTGGATGCACTACAAATTATCACTAAACACAGATCAAGTTGGTGAACATTTGTTTTATTCTTCAGGGAATAAAACTCAACTCAACATTACCCAAGTGATCTTGCATTAACTCAGGCACTACTGTTTAACCCACCATGGTTAAAACAAGCCAAAGTTTACTATGATACATGAAGCAGATCACAGCGTCAAAAGATTCACTGAAGTTTAGGTGAGGGCATGAGAAAGTGCTTATATATCTTTGTCAGGGCTGTCACCAATCAATCCCTAGGAAAGAAAAGCTTTGACTCCATAGGTTCAGAGAAGAGGTACTTTTACTAGGATTGCAGCAAAAGCCAGGCAAGGCCTGAAGCAAACATGCGTGAAAAAGACAAATTGAAAATAATCTCAGAGCCCAACCATCCCCAGTTGTCAGGCAACCAGAGTCCAATCATTGGCCAGGAAGATGTTTTGGAAACATCTCTGGTCCAGGTGCTCCATGCCATGCCATTCTCAGGATGATCAGCCTTGATGATGTTAAACAACCCAAGCTGGCCTTCTGAGTCCAAGCCTCACCATCGTTTCTCTTCAGTCTCACACTATCTGAACACTTCCCTGCCCAAATGCCCATTGCATCCTCCCTCCCTGTTTCCATGGCAGCTGGCAGCAAGCCTGAAGTTCAGCGATGATGGCCAGGTTGACAATCTCACTTTTGTCCCTTCTAATATAGTAAATTTATTTATTTGTTTATTTATTTATTTGTTTGTTTGTTTGTTTATTTATTTATTTATTTATTTATTTATTTATTTATTTATTTATTTATTTATTTATTTATTTATTTATTTATTTATTTATTTATTTATTTATTTATTTATTTATTTATTTATTTATTTATTTATTTATTGGTTCAATTTATATGCTGCCCTTCTCCGGAGACTCAGGGTGGCTTACAATGTGTTAAGCAATAGCCTTCATGCTGTGGTATATATCTGCTTAGTATGGCTTTCAGGGCCCCCCTAAGCGGTGTTCTTTATACAAAGTCAGCTTATTGCCCCCACAATCCAGATCCTCATTTTACCTACCTTGAAAGGATGGAAGGCTTGAACCTGGTGAGATTCGAACTTGCAGTAATTGCAGGCAGCTGGTGTCACTTAACACCACTTTAATCTGCTGAGCCACCAAGGCTCTTTTGTGATTCCCACAACATACTTTAAGAAAAAGTGTTAAATAATATTCTCATGCAACATTTATAAGAATTGAGAGACATAATGTAACATAAGAGAACCATTTTAAGAGAAATTTCAGAGCATTCTAGATATGGGAGAAAGAGGAAAATAAACACGGTTAAAATAATGTTGAGAATGCAGCATTAGTTTTGGGAGTGGAATGAGTACTCTGAAAGATTCCCTGGGGGAATCTTATCAATTTAATACTTAGACATTAATTCTGTTTTATACCAAATTAAAATATTGTAAAGGTAAAGGTTCCCTTCGCACATATGTGCTAGTCATTCCTGACTCTAGGGGGCGGTGCTCATCTCCATTTCAAAGCCAAAGAGGCAGTGCTGTCCAAAGAGATCTCCGTGGTCATGTGGCCAGCATGACTCAATGCCAAAGGTGCACGGAACGCTGTTAACTTCCCACCAAAGGAGATTCCTATTTTTCTACTTGCATTTTTTACATGCTTTCGAACTGCTAGGTTGGCAGAAGCTGGGACAAGTAACGGGAGCTCACCCCCTTATGCAGCACTAGGGATTTGAACTACTGAACTGCCGACCTTTCGATCAACAAGCTCAGCATCTTAGCCACTGAGCGACTGTGTCCCCTTTAGTATTGTACACCACCCTTAATCACTCTGTGAATGAGAAGGTGGTCTCTAAATTTGATAAATAAATACCTAAGTAAATAAATGTGTTCCTCTAGCCGACTATTATTTTATTTAAGAAAATAACAGAATAGCAGAGTTGGAAGGAACTTTAGAGATCTTTTAGTCCAGGCGTCCCCAACCCCCAGTCAATGGACTGGCACCGGTTTGCAGCATGCCAGCAGCTGGTTCCTGCAATCAAGCAAAGCCCCATCAATGGGATGCAGGCAGCATGCAAAACCACATTTCCTCCAGTCTGTGGAAAAACCTTTCTCCATGGAACCAGTCCCTGATGCCCAAAAAGCTGGGGGACACTGTTCTAGTCCAAGCCCCTACTCAAGGAGGAAACCCTATACTATTTCAGATAAATAGTTGTCCAATCTCTTCTTAAAAGCCTCCAGTGTTGGATCATCCACAACGTCTGAAGACAAGTCGTTCCACTGATTAATTGTTTTAACTGTTGGGAAATTTCTCCTTAGTTCTAGGTTGGTCCTCTCCTTGATCAGTTTCCATTCATTGCTTCTTGTTTGACCAAAGACAGATGTCTAAGGCTACAAGCAGAGGGTTTTGCCTTCCCCCCAACATCTGTTACTTAATCCATTTAATTGGCAAAGACAGGGTTTGTATGAAGGCCGTTATGATGCATAAACACATTAGAATGGTAGGAAGAAGAAACAAAAGTACCAACAATTGGTTTGGACAGTGAGTTGCAAAGTAGGGAGAAGTCTAAATACTGCCAGGTAAACGGTACAGAATCAAGTAGCCTCAATGGCTCTCAGAGAGAGAGTACTAATGACCAGATGACTGCAAAAAAATACAATCTTTCCATTCCTCACACCATCCTGTCAGAACCTATCCTTCCATTCTCCCAGTCTCAATTGTCAGTACCTATCCTTCCATCTCTCTCTCTCTCTCTCTCTCTCTCTCTCTCTCTCTCTCTCTCTCTCTCTCTCTCTCTCTCTCTCTCTCTCTCTCTCTCTCTTTCTCTCTCTCTCTCTCTCTCTCACACACACACACACACCGTAACTGATGAAGCTTCTTGGATGAGAAGTGAACTATCTTCTTCTTCCTCAAGGGAAAAAAACCCCAGCACCTATGAAACAACTATGATCTGGATGACCAAGACTCTCCATAGACAAGAATTCTACAGAACCTACAACTGCATCCATATACTTCACTACATTACATGACAGACACATTTTAATTTTAAACTTTAAAAGCAAATTAAAACTGTTCTAAGAAACTAGAAATCTGAAAACAAATAAAAAAAAAGGTTGCCTCTCTAGTGTAGATCTTAGATCATTCAATATCTCTAACTTTCTTTTTCAAGGTTGACAGAGGTCTATGGTCACAATTTAATTATATTTAAAGTCATTCTCAAATGCGCCCTGACCAAATAACAATCCCAAAGAAACTATTTGTTATCCAAAATTAATAAGCACACTGTGAATTAAATGTCAGCTGGAGTAAGAGACCATTTTAAAGTAATCTTTCCTCTTGCTTAAAGCATCAGCCTTCAATACTAAACATGCCTCAAGGTATGGTTGAGTGTTCCAGGAAATCACATATGTCGCCAGTACTCCAGCAGCAGACTTAACCCTTAGAGTTCACATTTTAAGTAAGGATGAGTTTGAGAAAATGCACAGGGTGTTTGATTGCCCATTTCATCTCCACAAATCTCATTTTTGCCACTTGATATTTATTTATTTATTTATTTAGTTAGTTAGTTATTAGTTAGTTAGTTATTAATTCAATTTATATGCCACCCTTCTCTGGAGACTCAGGGCAGCTTACAATGTGTTAAGCAATAGCCTTCATACTTTTTGTATATACCTGCTAAGTAGGGCTTTTGTCTCCCCCCCCCCCCACGGTGTTCTTTTTTATACAAAGTCAGCTTATTGCCCCCACAATCCAAGTCCTCATTTTACCTACCTCAGAAGGATGGAAGGCTGAGTCAACCTTGAGCCTGGTGAGATTTGAACTTGCAGTAATTGCAGGCAGCTGGCAGCTAAGTGCTACTTTAACAGCACTTTAGTCTCCTGTACCATATCTGCACCTATTGGAGCCTTCGTGGTGCAGATATGGATATGGAGACCTATTGGACAAAAGTCAGGAAATACCAAAATAATGAACAGTTTTCTAAGTAGATAAATGGAGGATAGTATTTCATTATTTTGTTGGGAGAGGGGAAATATTTCTCTTTAATTTTATACAGAAGGAAGGGCCATCAAGAGCAGCAAGCATGTCCTTTGGTTCAAATTTGTTCAGATAACGAACATCAAGAACAGAAAAACAACAGTAACAACAAAAACCCAAACTGAAATTGGTGGAGTGGTAAAAGGTCTCGAAATCAGGGGAAATAGTGTTGCTTTAGATATAAAAGAAATTGGTTGAGTGACTTTGGGCCAGTCACCAGGAGAGGGTGAGTTCTAATTCTGATGTAAGCATGAAAGCTGGCTGTGTGACTTTGGGTCGGTCACTCTCTCTCAGCCCAGTTCACTTCACAGGGTTGTTGTTATAGGGGAAAAGAGAAAGCATGTTTGTTGCCCTGAATTACTTATAAAGCAATAAAGATGGAATAAAATATATTCATTAAATAAATATATGCAGCAGAGCAAGTGCATCATTAGTTCTTTCCTATTTGCTTGTGTCTATCTATCCATCAATTCATTTATCTCGCTTAAGCTAAACTGAGAAGCCATATTTATACTAGTCCAGTCAGAAGCCTTTGAATCAATGTAAATTTTCTGTAGGCATGTAGTAGACATACCGTATTTTTCAGAGTATAAGACACCCTCCCCCCCAAAAAAAGAGGGTAGAAATATTGGTGCATCTTAAACACTGAATACAGCCATTTTTGGCCTCCCAAAGCCCCATCCTGCTCGTCCCATTTTTGCGAAAAATGGGCCCGTTTTTTGCAAAAACAGGGTGCGGAGAGGGTTTGGGAGCCTTGCAGAGTGCTCCTGGAGGCCAGGGAGGGCAAAACCCTTTTTTTCCCCCCTTACTTACCTCTTCGAAATCTTGGTGTGTCTTATACACCGGTGCACCTTATAGTCCAAAAAATACGGGCATGGTGTCTCAAACGGAACCTCTGAATCATCTTAATTTAAACGGCAAAGTTGGGTTTCAAATTTGAATCCGATTCTTTGAATAACATTGCACAGTTGAATCAAATCTTGATTTGACTTTTCTGACATCGATAACCCCAAGCTTGAGAAATTAAGACTCTTGTTCCCTGCCTGGAATCATATAGTGTATAAGCTGTAATATGTCTTATTTGGATTTGGCTTAGCATATTGCATGAAGTTAGGCATTGTGTTTAGTGAACCGTAGCTTGTGGCTTAGCGTGCTATATTCTGGGGCTTATTCAGCAAACTTAAACAAATTTAATCAAACTATGCAAAAGCATTATGGTGAACAGGAAAAAAAATAAAATAATATAGGTTCCTGTGCTAGAATATCTACAGATTAAATGCAAATGGAACCCATTACAAGTTATTAGCCTTGGTTCCCCGAGGGGGTTATTTTAAAAATGCAATTAAATCAGTTTAATTGATTTAACATGTTTTATATATATATATATATCTGAAAGATGCAGGAGGCTGCTTAGAATACAAGAGTTTCTGGGAAATCAAAAATAATATACGTACGAGAAATAATACTTACGAGACCATCTTTTGCCACCAATAGCCTCCAACCGACCAGTTCGTTCTCACAGGGAGGGACCACTCAGGGTACCGTCAGTCAAATTGTGCTGACCTGGCGACTCCCAGGCCTTCTCTGTAAGGGCTCCAACCCTTTGGAATGAACTGCCCCAATATACGAAACATCCCTAATCTCTGTGCTTTCCGCTGTGCCCTCAAGACCCTGATGTTCAATCAGGCGGGGCTTAGCATGTTAACTGGGAAAGATTAAAATATTATATAATTCTGGGTTTTATTTAATTTGAGCTAAACTATGTTATAATTTTAATTAGCAATTTTATGATGTTTATGTATCTTTTATTTTTTCTTGACTGTACACCGCCTTGAGTCCTGCGGGAGAAAGGTGGTATAGAAATATAATAAATAAATAAATAAATAAAATATGGTTGAGATCACTGTATCCAGATCTACTTGAAAGGGCACAACAGTTTCTCGCGCATTCCTAGAGTATTTTCTCCTGCAATCTGTGTCCTTGAACTGTATTTTTATTTGTTTGTTTGGGCATGTAAGTCCCTTCCCTCCCCACCCATAGATTCCTTTCTTTCCAGAGAGACTCTTAGACGAGATGAATCCAAGTTCTAATCATCATCTGCTCAGATATATGCTGCTTTGAGCCACCACTCAGAACAACTGGATTTCTCAGCATGCTGTGATTAGCATGAATCTTGACAAGCTCTTTGCCGTCTGCATATCAATGACGGACTGATTGTTGCCAGGAGAGGCTGAAGCATTCAAGATGCTTATAACCTAGTTGTCCACTCTGGCTCCTGTAAAAACACTTGATATACTCAGATTTCAACTGTATTAGAAATGATCTCCCCTTTCTCTTTCATTCTGGTAGGAACAAGTAACACTGCGTGCCTAAGTAGCTCAGACAGCAAATGTCATTGTGAAATATTAGATGTCTGGAAGATCATTTAAGTGTCAAAATTCACCATCTAATGTTAGCTGCCAAGTGTGCGGCTTCCAGGCACATGCAAATTGACAAGTATTTAATGTGCAACCAGATCGCATTTCTAGTGGGAAGATTAAGATGCTTGAGAGAGAGAGAGAGAAAAAAATCCAATTACTATTTTGTGATTTATTTGCCCTCATTGTTTTGTTTCAGAGATAACTTTTTGAGAGAGAGGGGGCGAGGGAGGGAGAGAGAGAGAGAAGAAAAAGAAAAGATACAAGAAAGAGGAGGAAATGTTGAGAGGATTAATGTGGATATATTTTCATCTGTATACATTTCTGGACTGTCATGCATGTAAAGGGTTCAAAGGAGGAGAACTAAGTTAGGTTGTATCAACAGAGGGATAGCATCAAGATCACAAGAAGTGATGGTATTGGTCTATGCTGCCTTGGAATTCTGGGTCCTGTTCAGATCACCATGGTAAAAAAAAAAAAAAAAAAAAAAAAGATGTTGAGACTGTAGAAACAGTGCAGAAAACAGCAATAAGGATGCTAAGGAGCCTGGAGGCTAAATTGTATGATGACTGGTTAAGGAATCTAGGTATGTCTAGTGTAATGAACAGAAGGTGTAGGGGTGATATGGTAGCTGAATTCCAGTACTTGAGTGTCACAGAAAAGAGGGAGTTGACCAATTCTCCAAAACACCTGAGGGGAGGACAAGAAGTAATGGGTGGAAACAGGGGTGAAATGTAAAATTTGTTACTACCGTACTGTGGGCGTGGCTTGGTGGGGGGTAATGTGACTGGATGGGCATGGCCAATTTTTTTTTTAACTTTTCAAAGCATTTTTTCTAATGCTTTAAAAGCCTCTGCCGATCAGGCAACTCATCTGGGATCGTCAGAGAGGCTTTTAAAAAAATACCTGTCTGACGATCCCAGCTGAGTTGCCTGATCGGCAGAGAGGTATTTTTTAAAAAGCCTCTCTGATGATCCCAGTTGAGTTGCCTGATTGGCAGAGAGGCATTTTTTACCTCTCTGCCAATCAGGCAACTCAGCTGGGATCGTCAGAGACTTTTCAAAACATTTTTTTTACCACCTCTTCGGCCAATAGGTTGCAGAAAAAAATCCTTTGAAAAGCCTCTGATGATCCCAGCTGAGCCGTGCAATCATCAGAGGCTTTTTTTTTTTACTTTTAAAAGCATTTTTTCATCAGAAGAGGTTGTAGAAAAAAATAAGTTTAAAAGTAAAAAAAAAGCCTCTGATGACCGTGCAGCTCAGCTGAGCATGGGGGAGAGGGGCACAGGAATTTTTGCTACCAGTTCTCTGAACCACCCGCCGCCATCGCTACCAGATCGGGCGATCCGGTCCTAACCGGGAGCATTTCACCCTGGGTGGAAGACCATTAAAGAGAGATCTTACCTGGAACTAAGGAGACATTTTGTCTCCCAAGAACAATTAATCAGTGTCCTACCTCCGGAGGTTACGGGTGTTCCATCACTGGCAGCTTTCAAGAAGAGGCAGCCATTTGTCTGGAATAACATAGGGTCTCCTGCTTCAGCAGAACATTGGACTAAACTAGACTAGACTAGACTAGACTAGACTAGACTAGACTAGAACAGAACAGAACAGAACAGAACAGAACAGAACAGAACAGAACAGAATAGAATTCTTTATTGGCCAAGTGTGATTGGACACACAGGAATTTGTCTTTGGTACATATGCTCTCAGTGTACATAAGGAAGGAGAATAAAATACATTCAAGAAGAATAAAATAAAATAAAGGTTACTAATCTATCAAATCGTACTAGGAAACAAATAAAAACAATTTAATGGAAAGATACAAGCAACATGGTTATAGTAATAAGTGGGAAGAGATAGATACAGTACTAGTAAGGAAGAGAAGAGAAGAATAAAAAGTATTTGACAGTGTTGTGGGAATTAGTTCTTAAGCATTCAGGGAAAAACTGTTCTTGTGCCTAGTTGTTCTGGTGTGCAGTGCTCTATAGCGTCGTTTTGAGGGTAGGAGTTGAAACAATTTATGTCCAGGATGTGAGGGGTCTGTAGATATTTTCACAGCCCTCTTTTTGACTCATGCAATATACAGGTCCTCAATGGAAGGCAGGTTGGTAGCAATTGTTTTTTCTGCAGTTCTAATTATCCAGACAGTTATAGAGGTGCAGATGACAGACTCAATAATTTATCAAATTATCAATAATAATACAAGACTTCCAAGTTTCCTTCCAACTTATTATTCTATTTTCTAGCAGCAATAAAAAAAAAATAAGAAGGCATCTGCTGGCACTTTTTCCAACTGTTTTTTTTTATTATTATTATTAAATGGCATAAGCTTTCATGAGCTGCAGCTAACAAAAGCTTATGTCTTTTAATAATATTTGATAGTCAGAGAAAGTATTGTGGATTTAAAATGGAATACAATTTTTTACTGGGGAAGGAGATGAAAACGGAAACTTACTCAGTTCTCTCTTTCTGGAACATATATGCAGCTCGCCGATCATGATTGATGCCTTTTGGAATTTTGTTATGGATATCAGATTTTAAAAAAGGATTAAAATGAAGCATATCTTACTGCTTTTTTAATTACTTCTAAATCTAAAGCAGGTGTCTCCATTTTGGGGGGGGTGGGTAACAGTAGCCATATATTAATTTTGTGAATTAAATCAGACTAACAAATTGGTTATTATCATGTGTGTGGCCAATTACAAAATCCATATACTGGAAGACGGACAAAACAGCAAGCTGTTTGAGGATACCTCTATGTTCTATAGCAGTAAATTTTCTTTATGCTCAATCGTTTCTTTTTTTAATTACGAAACTCTGAAGAATGGAGCTTGCTGGGATTTTTTTTTTTAAAAAAAAATGAGTCAGCAGGACAGGGATTGGTTCTACTTACCTTTGCTACCGGTTCGCAACAGAAGTGCATGCGCAGATCGTCAATTATGATGTCTGGGCGGGTGGGCAGAGACTCTTGCCGCTTTTACTACCGGTTCGTGAGAACCAGATAGAACCGGGAGCAGCCCACTACTGCAGCAGGACATTGTCATCATGTATACTTTCCAGGAAGCCCAAGGCTAAGACTGTTAGGTTTACAACAGGGGTGAAATCTACCTACCTTCTTTACCGGTTTGGAAGCGTCCGTGCCGCCCGCATGTGCATGCCATGTGCACACACACACCTTCTGCAAATGCGCAAATATAAAGTTAAAATATAAAGTTAAAACCAGGATGTAATGACACCCGGGTGGCGATTGCTACTGGATCACCAAACCACAGGGAAAAATTGCTACCGGATCGGGTGATCCGGTCTGATCCGGGAGCATTTCACCCCTGGTTTACGGTCAGAGGTCAGCTTCTAATAATTTAACAAGCACCTAAAATGTGAGAGTGCATCTGGGCAAGCTCACATTGCTTATGCATGAGCTTTACGCACATGCCCTTTGCTTGTGCATGCTTGCAGGTATGCGCATGGCTTTAAAAATGCAGCTAAATAGGACAACATAGCGCCAGGGCAAGTGAGCAGGCCCACCTGCAGGTCACAACTACTGGTTTACCCAAACCGGTACGAACTCTGAATCCCATCCCTGTTTATGATCCTAAGTGCCTCTGTGTTTTTCCTTTGATCCTGAAGCAGGTTGACAAGATGTGTTTCATTAAATAAAAATATATAGATTCCAGCCATGGATTTCACATATCGCAACTAATTTGTGCAATAACATATAGTGCACGGTTCAATCTTTGGCATTTACTGCTGGAAGAGCTCATTGAGTAGATATGTAAGAAGAGGGGGAAAAATTGGGAAGAATGTAATTAGATAGAAACAGTCTCAGTCTTGCCCACAGCCCATCTTAAATCTAAGATTTACAAGACAGCCATCCACCTTATATGGCGCTGAATGCTGGGCAGCAACAACAGGGACCGAATGCTTCATTGGATATCAGGCATCTCCCTTCTTGACCACACCACAAATGACCCCATTCAACAGCATTTTGGTGTGGCACCAACTACAGAGAAGATGAGAGAAGACCGGCTCCTCTGGTATGGACATGTCCAGACAGCAGCACCTTCCACTGTGGGCAAGACTGCCTACCAACTAGAAGTCAATGGCCGGTGACCTCGTGGGCACCCAAAACAGAGATGGCAAGACACCATCAACAAAGACTTGCAAGTCGTGGGCCTGCGCATTGGAGATGCAGCTGACCGCGCAAAGTGGCATCCAATGATCCTAAAAGCAGACCCTGCACTTGCAGGAATACACTTGGAAGAAGAAGAAGTCTCAGTCTTGCCCAGACAAGCACACACTTACCACAAAGACACTTTGCAACATATTTGCATATTTTTTTCCCCATAGGCCCTTCATGTATTTCTTTTCCTCTTGGTCTTCTAAACTCAGCTCTTTCTTATAGACCTACCAGCCATTATGTTGATTTCTTTTATACTTGACTGAACTAAAACTCCAACCAACCACTATATTGCCAAGAAAATAAGATCGCCAAGAAAACTTATATGTCCTGGACATAAATGAAGAGCAGACATTATTTATTTGTTTTAAATAAAATAAAATAAATTAAGAACTTTAACATTTAATACTAAGGAAAGAAAACTCTTTCTTGGACAACTCTTGCTTGGGAGCTTCTTAGAAGCATCTTATAGGCCAATAGTGGTGAGGACGTCTTTTATTGTGCTAGATTAGGCCATTTTATATTTAATTCTAAAAGAGGCAGTGATGGCACAGCAGTTAAAGACACTAAGCTTGTCAGCTGGAAAACTGATAGCTCAAGTTTGAGACCTGGTACTGCATGATGGGGTGAGCTCCAGTAATGGGTTGCCCCTGGTTCGGACCGGTTTGAAAGAACTGGTAGTAAAACTGGTGGGAGTCCCCACCCACTGCCCTGGATGTCATTGTCGGTGATCTGCGCATGCGCCTGGGTTCTGCATATGCACAGAAGTAAGGCACGCCCATGAGCAAAGCAGTAGTAAAGGTAAGTAGAACCCACCCCTGGTGAGCTCCCATTATTTGCCCCATGTCCTGGCTACTTAGCAGTTCAAAAGCATACCATTGCAAACAGATAAATTGGTACCATTTTGTTCCGTGTGCCTTAGCGTAGAGTCGTGCTGGCCACATGACCATGGATCTGTCCTCAGACAATGCCAGCTCCCTTGGCTAAGAAACGGAGATGAGCACCACCCACTAGAGTTGGACATGACTGGACAGGGAAAACCTCTACCTTTATATTTAGATCTACAAGGATCTCATGTGTATACAGGTAGTTTTCTCAACCTGTAAGGTATCATGCAACTGGAAACGAATTGGAGAGAATCGGAAGGGACAGATATCATCATATTCAAATTTAGGAAGTTAGTTAGTAGATAAATGAAGAACTGAATGCCTGGCAAAACATGAACTTTTAAGATAACATGCATTCAGAATGTCTTCTCCTGAAGCTACCTAGTTTTCTTGTTCTTCTTAAGTAGCAGCTAGAGTGTTGGTTGCACTAAAGATAATCTACTAGTTATTGATGGTTGAAAAGCTTGGTAGTCTGAAGCTTTAAACTTCTCTAGTGATGGTCTTGGGGCAATTTCAGTAGTTTAGTTCTTATGTATTCTCTTGGATGTGAATTTGAAAACGATTCCATCAAGTATAGCTTTTCAAGCATATCTTAAAATATTTATTATTCTAAAAGCCTTGCTATCTTCAGGTACAAGCTCATGGTTAAATGCAATATTCTATTGTAAAGTAGGGCAAAACTTTAAATGCACTGTTCACTGTTTAATCTAGCAGAAAAAAAGTCCCTCCAAGTATACTTCCACAGGATAGTTAATTCAATTTCCCCCCTTGCAAATTATCATAAAAACCTAGTAAATCATGAGCTGAATCGAGATATTGGCTGTTTCCATATTTTTGCATTGTTATGAATCAGCATGTTTGCAGAGCCATAATCATCTGAATTTCAAATGATAAATCTATATTTAATACTGTATTAGGACATGTAAAAAATTACCCAAAGGTTGCACAGTGCAAAGTGTAGGAAAACATGAAAATCCATAAGATGTTCGTAACTTGATATTTAATAAAATGTATATGGGACTGAAGGTTTACTTGTCCCTTTTGCAAAACATGGTCAAAGTAAGGTTTCACTTACTAATCTAAATTTTACAACCACTCTGTTTCTCCTAAAACAAGACATCCCCTGATAATAAGCCCAATCGGGCTTTTGAGTGTATGGCAATAAGGCCAAGCATTTATTTCAGGGTTCAAAAAAATATAAGACAGGGTCTTATTTTCAGGGAAACATGGTATTTATCTGAAATTAGCTTTTTTAACTTGCTCCTCAGTCAAAATGCTTTCCAAAACTATCCCTTTGTCTGTATGTGCATATTTGTGCATGTATATGTACATCAAAGTTTGCTTCAGTCTTACAAAGGCCAAATTTACAGTTCGGTATAATCTACCATGAATTTAACCACTGTGATCTATCATCCACATTTATGATGGTGTTTCAGAAACATATGCAACCATCAAATCCACAAGTGCCTTTTCTTACTATTTGGAGATTGTACCTGACCACTGAAAGATATATTTCAACAGGCACATCATGAATTATCAATCTCACAATCTTTAGCCCCCACCAAGTATCAATCTCTTCTGTGTGATGTAGACTACCCACATTAAGGCCTCAATAGTGTTGAGGAAAGTTTTTGGCCTACAAATATGTTTCTATTCATAATTTATTATTTGTGTACCAAATCAATTAGACTTTATTTCATAAGTATACCTATGGAAACCATAAAGACTCACATGGTTATTCTGTCCATCTTAACAGTTCTGGTTTTAGGGTTGACTCATTTCACCAAAGATTATTTGAAGAGATTTTCTTTGGAAGGGAGCAGAGGTTCATGCCAGATAAATTTAAAGAGACTTGGAAGAGAAGGGAAAGCATTGGAACAGTGCATTAATTTAAATGTTTTCTATTATTCAAGTGCTTCGTATCAATGAGAGGAGACATTGTACTATATTTCTTTTCTGATTCAGCATAGACCCATCATTACCTTTTTCAAAAACTCTAAATATTAAGATGAGAAGCTGTTATTTTTTTCCTACTGCCACACAAATAAATGGCTAGGATCAGGCAGCCATCTATCAAAATCAAACAAATGAATGTAGTAATTATTAATTGCAAGGAGAAAGCAACAGTAAAATAAACATCTGTTGCTGCAGACTTACTTTATTAAATTGGAACAACTTCAGCAGTGCAATCAAGCACGTTGCATTAATTTGATATCTCAGCTTGTTCAGTCTAGCTGAATGCTTATTAAAGGGTATAAACATCGCTTACAGCTATAAGGAGGAACTCTATTGTTATTTAGATAATCACAGATTAACTGTTAGTGTGGAAGGGAGTTTGCTCTTGTACTCTAAAGCAACGTCTTGATGAGTTTAATATGAGCAGAACATAAATATTTTAACATACAAGACCAAAATATAAATGATAGGGTTTGTGTGATGCATACAATGTTACATTATAATAATGCTGATTGTAATAATAAGAATAATGAAGTTCATTAACACATTTGTATATTAACATTTGTGTATCTCACATTTGTGACTCTGGGTGGCTTACAATTAAAAGATACCAAGCAAAATAAAATAGCTTTCAAACAATGCAAGATGTTAACAAGATTAAACACCCATACAATGCAGTCATTGGGAGAGAACAACTTATTTACTACAGCCATTTTATAGGCTCCATACCACTGCCTGATCCTCAGGCTAAATGGCAATGCTAGGTCATCAGGCCCTTCTGGAATGATCAAGGAAACTAGAATAGAGTAGAGTAGAGTAGAGTAGAGTAGAGTAGAGTAGAGTAGAGTAGAGTAGAGTAGAGTAGAACAGAACAGAACAGAACAGAACAGAACAGAACAGAACAGAACAGAACAGAACAGAATTCTTTATTGGCCAAGTGTGATTGGACACACAAGCAATTTGTCTTTGGTGCATATGCACCAAAGTGAACATAAAGAAAAGTGTAAAAGTGTAAAGAAAGTGAACATAAAGAAAAAAATAAAATATATTCATCAAGAATCATAAGATACAACATTTAGTGATAGTCATAGGTTACTAATAAGCAATCAAATCATACTAGGAAACAATAAAAACAATATAAGTTGTAAAGATACAAGCAATGTGGATATAACCATAAGTGGGAAAAGATAGGTACTAGTAAGAATGAGAAGAACTACAGTCTTAGTAATTAATTTATCAGTGTTGTGGGAATGAGTTGTTTAGCAGAGTGATGGCATTTGGGAAAAAGACTCTCCTTGTTCTGGTGTGCAGAGCCCTATAGTGCTGTTTTGAGGGTAGAAGTTGAATTGGATCAAGGAGAGATCCAATGTGGCATGACAGATATTTTTTTTTCCTAACAGATAGAACAATTAATCAATAGAATGACTTACCTCCAGAAGTTGTGGGTATCCCAACACTGGAAGTTTTTAAGAAGAGATTGGGCAACCACTTGTCTGAAATGGTATAGGGTTTCCTATTTGAGCAGGAAGACCTCCAAGGTCCCTTCTAACTCCTTTATTCTATTAAGATTTATTCTGATCAGTTTCATTGGAATTAGGATTGGGCAAGAAACATACAATATACTTTTAATAAATTAATGAGCAACCAGTACGTCACTGAGGACCTTCAACTAGGTAATGTCAAAACTATACTCTGATGATAACCAAAGACAAATCAAGCAGAAAATCCCAGAGCCATTTTGAACATTAGTCCATCTTCACCTAAAGAGTTGAAACAGGAGTGTTGTCAAATCTTGAGCCTCTTGTCTGTACAATCACCCAGCCAGCGTGCATGAGCAAACAGCAAGCGAAGCTCAGAGGGAGTGCTGATAATGATCCCCTTTCTCTTTGCAAGCCTGTTAATATTTGATTTTATATTTCATTTGATTTGGTTATTTTAACAGGTTACTCAATCAAAACTTTTTAAGATTAGAGCACGGGAAGAAGGAAACAAGTTAAATCAATTCACATTTGTATCACCTTTTGTCGGAGAATATTCTAGCACGAATGGACCAGTGCAAAGTGGCTCCGATGAGTCCTTTTTACGAGGGGTGATTTGACTTCAATCCAATCAAACTGAATCATCCTATTGAAACTCCGCACAACCTTAGCATAAAGGAAGTCTAGCCGGGATGTCCTTCAGCCAAGTACTTAATTTTGCAAAAATCTATCTGTAATTAAAGAATCTGCTAGTACGAACTGTTACAGTACCAACCATATTTAATTGAGAATTAATAAAGCAGTTGAAGGGAAATTAAATCCCAATTGATCGTTGGAAGAGCACCTATTGAGGTATAAGTTATAAAAGATAAATCTACTTGCCATGTAATTAATTCAAATTTGCAGAACCAAATGAGTGTGCAACTCCGTTCCTATTATTTCACTGCACTTGTGAGGAATGTTTAGCAATTTAATTACCATTTAGCCACACAACTAAAGGAAATTAGATATTAAGCACACTATCTAATTAACTTGGTATAGATTGCTTGCTAAACAAATATTACACATATCTAAACAATTTGTGTCAATTACAGGTCTCAACATTCTTAAGGTTTAAAGCATTAATACCAAAATTAATTATGCTTGTCTGTAATATGCAAGGAAAATTCCCTCCTTTCTTCGTTTAGTTGTAAGTAGGCCATAGACTTTAATTGTGAGAATTGCAAAAAGTGAAGGTTTTTGCCTTTCTGTATAAGGGAACCAATATATCTCACAGTTGATACACAGGATCCCTTTTCCCAAACTATTATGTTTTTCAAGTCCTCCATCTTGAATGATTTTTATTTAAAGAGCAAATTCTGTGTTTGCTTCTTGGAAAGACACAGGGGTCAACAGTTTTGTGTTGGCTCAGTACCCTTCTAAATTCTAAAAGTCTGTCCTATTAACATTGCCAGTAATAAGTTATCCTTTTCAAACGTCTTTGATGTCATTTTGTTATCGTCTCATAGTGGAAATCACTTTTTTTTTCTCTTTTTCTAAAGTTTTGAAACTGCTTATCAAATGTAAGTAGTTGTAAAATCAAAGCCAAGAATCTTCTAATCTTGAGTAACATACTTAATGGATGTCCTGCCTCAATAATAGTGAGAAAAAAATCCCTTTGTTCCCCTACGGCAGGGGTCAGCAACCCGCGGTTCTGGAGCCACATGTGGCTCTTTCAGCCCTCTGCTGCAGCTCCCTGTCACTCAAAATATGTGTCACAACTGCCAATGTGCGACACCCACTGACGTACAATTTATTAAGCTTTTCGACCCCCGGTAGGCCAATCATGGATAAATCCAAGAAAAGAAAAGCTTCAGAAGAAAACAGAATCTTTTAATTCAACTACATATGCTAGTTTTGTGGCCGCTTAGAATATAGTTAGGCACAGGAAGAGTTTTGTGGCTTCCTGATGTTTTCTTTTCTCTGGGAAATTGGTCCAAATGGCTCTCGTGAGTGTTTAACGTTGCCGACCCCTGCCTTATGGAATAGACTGCCACAATGTGTGAGTCACCAAACCAAAGATAAGCAATAAGTTCAAATAGGTTTGGTGTTGCCAAGCTGTTTCTCTCCATTGACATCTCTAGCTTGAGTTCTTCCAAGAATAGAGAAACTCAGGTAACAAAGCAGACTGGAAAAAGGATAAAGCTTCAGCTTGAAGGGGGAAGGGAATCATCCTAATCATCTAAGCAATGGAAAATTGGGATGGATATTTATAGATGTTCAGATGTAATACTGTTCCCCTCCCCTCCCCCCCCCCCCCCCAAAAAAAAAAAAGGAGAAACAGAAGATCAGGTTCAGGAGAGGACTTCAAATTTATATTTTCTAATAGAATATTTTTCAAAATATTTCGAAAAAGGTGTTGGTATTTTTTTGTCCTTCCAAATGAAGAAGACTTCTGTCCTTCAGTCTGTGCCTGATTTGAAACCTAGGAAGCAAAGGATTCCACCAGAAGAAGAGAAGGTCAAGCAGTCTAAATCTGCAGGCATCATTGGGTAATCAAAACCCCACACTTTTCAAAAACATGCCTTGCATACATTACACCAAGATGGATGGATGGATAGAGATAGAGAAATAGATTGTGTGTGTGTGTATATGTATGTATGTGTATATGTATATGTATCTTTGTGTGTGTGTGTGTGTGTGTGTGTGTGTGTGTAGGTCTTTGGTTATTCGGGTCTTCTCCTGCATAAAATTGGCAGTGTCTTGGCGACGTTTCAACGAAGTCTCATTCGTCATCTTCAGGCTGGTGTTCTCGTCTTCGTGCTTCCAGGAGCAATGTGAGATCGCAGCTGCTTCTTCCTTGCCAAGACACTTCCAATTTTATGCGGGAGAAGACCCGAATAACCAAAGACCTACATACAAACACCCGTGAAAACCTCAGAAAACATATATATATATATATATATATACACACACATATTTACTGACAAAGAAATAAAGGGAGGCTAGTATAGATCTATTTCAAGTTATTTAGCTCTCATCAGCTAGCTATAACCTTCTGGGATTCGAACCTAGAAGGCAAAAAGGAAGCAGTATTTGGGTAGACCAGGTAGCTTCGATAGAAAACCCATATATAGAGAGAGGGGGGGAGGGGAGTGGGAGAGGGAGAGGGAGGGAGGGAGGAAGAGAGAGAGGGAGAGAGAGAGAGAGCAGGGGTGAAATTAAAAAAAAATCACTACCGGTTCTGTGGGTGTGTCTTGGTGGGCATGGCAGGGAAAAGATACTGCAAAATCTCCATTCCCTCCCCACTCTGGGGCCAGCCAGAGGTGGTATTTGCTGGTTCTCAGAAGTACTCAAAATTTCCGCTACCGGTTCTCCAGAACCTGTCTGCTACCGGTTCTCGAGAACCTGTTAGAACCTGCAGAACCTGTTAGAATCTGCTGCTAGGAAATGTTCACCTTTGACTTAAAGAGGACGACTATGAAGTTAATTAAACACATCTCCACTGATTGAGTGTTCCACTCAATTATCTTTCAAGTTCCACTGATTTCTTTCTTTCTTTCTTTTCTTTTTTTTATCATGCAGAGTTTTTATCATGCAACCGTGGCCAAGCAGGGTTGGGATTTTGATTAACTGTCTTTTGATTAATTGTCAGGTTTATTACTCACTATCACGTCAAAGCATGACTTGCTTTTCCTGAATAGCACACAAATAACTCTCCAGCCATAGCAGATATCCTAATGCCCCTCATATCTGGCATATCACCAGGTTCTACGTATAGGAGTGTTTTGAGCATGCGGTAAAGTTAAAGAGGCATTTCTAGGTAACATGCTAAAAACACTACAGTGATGTTTTATAGACAGTTCAGTGGGATTAGATAACAGATGATATTCATTTCGTTCCATTTATCCTCTGAAGCACAGTCTGAATTCTTCATTTTCCTTTCAGGAAATACACACTCTCCAAAGTAATTTCTGTATAAGAGCTCTTGTTCGTGTGTGAAGACTAATAACAACACAAAATTGCATCGTTCTTCTTCTTCTTCTTTTTTTACTCTTGCTGCCTGAAAAACTGTTGGAAAGCTTCAATAGCATTTTTTTTTTTTAAAAAAAAGAAGTAATACGGGGCATCTGTACCAAGACAATACCTTTGAGCCTTGGTATGGTAGTAATTAGGCTATGTCACAAGAAACAGCTTTTCTCTGTCAATCGATCCCCTGCTTTTTTAATATTCTGCATGCACAGTCACACAAAGAGAAATCAGTCACGGTGTATAAAAGCCTTAGTAAGACAATGCTTAGAATTCTGCATCCAGTTTTGGTCACTATATTATAAAAAAGATATAGACACTCTGGAAAGAGTTTAGAAAAGAGCAACAAGGATGATTCTGGGCAGTGGTGGGATTCAAGTAATTTAACAACCGGTTCTCTGCCCTAATGATTTCTTCCCCTGCCATGCTCACCAAGCCACACCCACCAAACCATGCCATGCCCACCAAGCCATACCCAAAGAACCAGTAGTAAAAATTTTGAAACCCACCACTGTCCAACTCTATTATTCTGTTAATGCTGGTAACCTGCCAGCACATCTTCATCTTCATTTGCACCAGCATCTTCATACTGATACACTGCATGTTTTAAACATATAGAGGAAATTATTTCTGATGAGCCTAATGCTTTTAGGCTCATTCTATGTTCTGCTGTAAATATTGGGATTCATACCACCCTGAACCTATTTTTACACAGCATGGCCTGGGTGGTATTTTCAGTTACATTGACCCAGGGGTGAAATGCTACGGTTCGCACTGGTTTGGGTGAACCGGTAGTAAAAAAAAAGCTATTTCTGATAATCACTGTGCCGCATTATTTATATTCACTAGAAAGCAGGAAATCCTGCTTTCTAGTGAATATAAATCATGTGGCACAGCTATTCCCCCCTTCCTGTTCTATTTACCTTCTTAAGCCTTCTTTTTCCACACAAAGCATGTGTTTAGTGTGCACTGTGCATGCGTGGGTGCAGTGTGCATTTGGTGCACACTGCACATGCGAGTGCAGCAAACCAGTGGCAAACTGTGGAGGATTTCACCACTGCATTCACCATGAGGGGGGGGACTGTATGACTTGTTCAAATACAATTTGGGACTCATCAGATGTAGCTAGCTCCATGTTATTCAAAGGCAGAGGTGTCAAACTCAAGGCCCGTGGATGGATCCGGGCCCATGGGGTGCTTAGATCTGGCTAGCAGGGCCACCCTGAAGACATCAGAGGACCAGCCCACAGTGCCTCTTCCAGAAAAAATGGATCTGCATACAGCCCTTGCAGGCTCTGTTTTCACTGGCAGAGGGTTGCAGGAGGCCATCACAGCCGGAAACTCAAGAGCCAGTTTTTACTGGCAGAGCACTCAGGCCACCACAGGCTCCCCCAACACAAATTATGTCAAGCTGGTCATGCCCATCCTGGCAATGCCCCCTGCCCCGCTGTGAGGTCAAGCCAGTTTGTCCTGGTTCCGCCGAGCCGGTAGTGGTGACGATATGATGTCACCAAACTGATTCTGCCCCCCCCCGCCCCACGCTATTGTTACCTTTTATTTGGCTCCACCCCCAATCTATTGCTGGCTCCTGAGTCCCAGCTGATGGGCTATAAGGAAAAACTATTTAAACTCTTGTCATGAGGCTTCAAAGGGCCGCCCTACAGCTGATCAGTGGTAAAAGGCAGTTTGGTGGTAGACCGGTGCCTGCAAAAATACATGAGTAGACTGATGCCTGCAAAAATAAATGGGTAGATCCTAAATCTTAAAGAATTGTCACATGACCATCAAGCCATGCCCACATAATAAGCCACGCCCACAGAACTAGTAGTAAAAAGTTTTAGAACCCACCCCTGGGTCAAACACTACCCTGATTCTGGGTTGTGTTTGACCCAGGGGTGGGTTCTAAAACTTGAGGGCCACATTCATTGATGCGGCCCTCAATGAAATCAAGTTTGACACCCCTGTTCTGAGGAGTTCAAGCTTTCTACTGGAAAATGAACTCACGGACCTTTGCCCTTTGATGACCATGTACATTAGCTTTAGCAGCTGCCAGGGCTTGGTGCTCAGTACTCTTTATTGTACATTTGTACAAATGTACCTTTTGTACAAGTTGTACATTTCCTTACCCTGATCAAATCTCTAAACAGGTCCATCCTTTATTATATTTTCAAGATTTTTTCCAAGAGCCTGCTTAATTCCAATGCTGTGAAGCTTCCATTTCTGTATTCTCTGGGAAACTGCCAAGAGGCAAAAAAATAAAAAAAATAAAAAAATATTGTCCTGCGGGGGGGGAAAAATTGGGGCCTATTTATCTTAACAAAATACGTCTTTAAAGAAAATACACAATAATTAATAGAGCTCCCATCTAAAAATCTGTTTTGTTTTGTTCTTCAAAGGGAAGTAAGATAGCTGACCACGTAATTGTACCAAAAAAAGGAAATGTACTTTATTCCAATTTAAGTTGTGCTTTTGACAAAGCAAAGAAATAAGCCGACTTCAAATGAATTTAGGCATAAGCCTTTTCTTTCATGTGGGTCTATAGAGCCCGTCATTTTGTCAATAGCGTATAGAACTTGGCCTGATGTATGACACTGTTCAAATCAAAAATAAAGGGAAGAAATGTATAAAAAGGTATGACTCTCAGGAATTGCTGCCAAAAGCGAGCCACGGTGTCAGTGCTGAATGCTAAGGGAGGTAAGCTGCACAGCCTGCATGGTGAATTATGGCAGCTACTAGCAGACACCTCTAAAAGCAGATTAAAAATTCATGGTAAACAAAATCAAATTTTCTTTTGTGACTGATATGCCTTCACCTGGAAATAACTATAGAAAGCCGACAAAGGAGAACATGCATTGTTTTCTAAACAGATGCGAGTTGACTAAAAGGAAACTAATCATTAATATCCTGATTTTTTTGACAGTTCTAATTTTCACAAGTTGTTAGTAAAAGCTGCCTTGTCTGATTATCGATCCCAATTTTGTACATATAGTTGCTTTTTTTTTTAAAAAAAAATGTACACCCTGTGTTTATGCAGATAAAACTGTAGCTTTTAAAAGTCTACCGGAGGAAGGAGGGAGGGAGGGGGGCAGGGAGGAAGAAAGGAAGGAAGCAAGGGACAGAGGGAAGGAGGAAGAATGGAGGAAGAGAAGAAAGAAAGAAGGGAGGGAGGGAGGGAAGAAGGAAGGAAAAGATACAGGGAGGAAAGAAGAGATGACAGGAAGGAAGGAAGGAAGGAAGGAAGGAAGGAAGGAAGGAAGGAAGGAAGGAAGGAAGGAAGGGAGGAAGGGAGGGAGGAACAGAGAGAGGGAGGGAGAAAGAGAGGATGGAAGGAAGGAAGGAAAGGAGGGAGAGAGGGAGGGAAGAAGGGAAGAAGAGAGGATGACAGGAAGGAAGGAAGGAAGGAAGGAAGGAAGGAAGGAAGGAAGGAAGGAAGGAACAGAGGGAGGAAGGGAGGAAGAGAGGATGGAAGGAAGGAAGGAATAGTGTCCACAATACATCAAAAATAATCAACAAAATGCAGTTAATCATCCATCACACCTAAAATAAAGAAAAATAAAATAAGAAGCTGTAGATATTTCGATAGAAGAAATGCATCCTGATTTTGCTGAACTCCATATCTGTTGACTTGGTCTTGAAGAAATAATTGACAAGATTAATGAAATGTAGGTCTGTACATTACATTCTGATATATGTCACTGCTATGTGCCTTTTGTGGATTATTGCTTCCATAATTATTGTATTCAGTTGAGAAAGAAAGACATCAACAATGCAATCGAATCAGTAAGAATTATCACTGCTGCTGAACTGCAAAACTAACTGTCCAATTTTCTGCAATGTGACATCCACTGATATTTCTCCATGTCCGATTTGTTTTTCCTTCCTCTCATCTAACACTTAGATACTTGTTTGAAGGAAAATGTAGAAAAAAGGGACATGATGAAGAACCTGGAATGGCTTTTATGCACAGAAGGATTGGGGCTTTTCAAGATGAAGCAAAGATGGCTAAGGATAGACATAATAAAATTATGCAAAATCATACAGCCTATGGAAAATTCAGAAATGCATGTTTTTCCTCTCTCTTTCAAGGTATGACTGCTTGGGAATGTACATAAAAATGAAAAATGAGGAAATTGTGGACCGAATTAGAGTTTAAGGATCTGCGTTTCAACTGTGAAATTCACTGCCATTTGATATGGTATGCATTCCAATTTACACACTTTAAAAATGAATTGAACAAATTGATAGACGATTGAACTATCAATCACAATGTACCTTGATGGTTTATTGATATGTGCTGTGTGTGTGTGTGTGTATGTGTGTGTGATTTTTGAGGCTTTCAACCAGAGGTGGTATTCAGTAGGTTCTGACCAGTTCTGGAGAACTGGTAGCGGAAATTTTGAGTAGTTCGGAGAACCGGTAAAAACTGCCTCTGACTGGCCCCACCCCCATCTATTCTCTGACTCCCGAGTCCCTGCTGATCGGGAGGAAATGGGGATTTTACAGTAACCTTCCCCTGGAGTGAGGTGGGAATGGAGATTTTACAGTATCCTTCCCCTGTTACGCCCACCAAGGCACATCCACCAAGCCATGCCATGTCCACCAAGCCACGTCCATACTCTCAATCCATAACTTACAATTAGACATAGCAAACTATATGTTGAAATTAAAAGAAAACAGGAGAACAAATTTCATGAAGAAGAAAAAATAGAAAGATAGAACTAAATGACAAGATTAAATGTGGATCTCTGACCCTGTACTTATTGTTTAATGTTGAAGCGTTAGAGAAGTGATGGTCAAGCTGTGGTCCGTGGATCCCTGGGTGGCTGCGATGTCACAGGGGGATCTGTGAAGGCTTGAAGAAATGTCATTATTTAAATCTTGAGTTAAATCTTGGTGGTATGTGGTCATGGTCCATGGCCACAAAAGTTATTTAAAGAGCCTCCATGGTGAAGAAAAGGTTAAGAACCACTGGGGTGAAATCCAGCAGGTTCTGACAGTTCTGGAGAACTGGTAGTGGAAATTTTGAGTAGGTCGGAGAACCGGCAAATACCACTTCTGGCTGGCCCCAGAGTGAGGTGGGAATGTAGATTTTGCAGTATCCTTTCCTGCCACGCCCACCAAGCTACACCAAATCACACCCACAGAACTGGTAGTAAAAAAATGGATTTCACCACTGCTTTAGAGTATGCTTGAAACAACTTCTCTTAGTTTTGATGTCCTTCAAATTAAACACAAAGTATTGATGACTATTGTGAAGGCTGCTGAATATGTAGAACTCCTAAACTTGTTTTCTTCATCTGTCCTCCCCTAGCAACATATTAAATTTTGAAGTTATATAATTTTACATTACATAATACTCCTGTTTATCATACAATTTTAGACATGTTCTCTTGGGAAAATATTATACAAGTTTTTAATTTACATTGATGGCAATATTACTTTAAGAACTGAAGCACTTAGCAAAGCATAAGAAATATAGGATAAGCACTGTCTCCAAAATTATTATTTTTTTTAAAAAAACAATATGTTTACTCATTGGTTATATAAGTCAGGAATAATGAATTTTGTCTGGTAATCCAGCCATAAATCCTTTTATTTCCGTACATTATGGTTATGATTTTGAATTGCTTATGACATCTTTACTCTTCCTGTAGCTTTTCTTCCTCTCTGTATTTCTTGTATTTTGATTTGTTTTAAAGCATAAAAATGTTATTACAAAATCAGGTGCAGCCTCAGAGATGAGGAGGTTGGCCACTGGTGGTTTACATAATATACAGTACATCTCTGTATACTGCATAAAAATTAGTTATACATAAACGTAAGAGGGAAGGGATGTGGTGGCTCAGAGGCTAAGATATTGAGCTTGTTGATCGAAAGGCCGGCAGTTCAGCGGTTCGAATCCCTAGTGCTGTGTAACGGGATGAACTCGCGTTATTCATCCCAGCTTC
This sequence comes from Masticophis lateralis, assembly GCA_030761175.1. Taxonomy (NCBI): domain Eukaryota; kingdom Metazoa; phylum Chordata; class Lepidosauria; order Squamata; family Colubridae; genus Masticophis; species Masticophis lateralis. Next base: position 15,374,294 of record JAUDYJ010000010.1, read on the forward strand.
TGCCAAACTAGCAGTTTGAAAGCAGGTAAAAAATGCAAGGAGAAAAATAGGGACCACTTTGGTGGGAAGGTAACAGCGTTCCATGCGCCTTTGGCATTTAGTCCATGCGCCTTTGGCATTTAGTCATGCCAGCCATATAACCATGGAGACATCTTCAGACAGCGCTAGTTCTTCGGCTTTGAAACAGGGATTCCTGTTCCCTAGAGTCGGGAATGATTAGCACATATAATAATGTGTGCTCCTTTCCTCACAAATAATGTGAGGAAAGGAGAAGAGAAAATATATTTCACCTGAAAAAAAAAAATTAAAGGGACGCTTTGGGCATCATGCTCAACCAAAATATGAGTATATTTTACCACCCATGGGGCTACTTTTAGCTAGTGTCACCCTTCACAGTGGAATGCTTAGTAATGGAGATAAAGACTGAGATCCAGAGGCCACAAGCCAAAAGATCCCAAATAATGAAAACAATCAGGTTAAGGACTCCAAAAGAGAAATACCAGTAGAAGAATAGATTTAAGAAGCCTGTGCAAATGTACAATTTCTAATGGAACAGATGGCCAAGCCAAGCAATACTTAAGATATCCTACAAGGACAGGATGACCCCCTTCTTAAAAAGACAAAGCTCCTGAAAATGAGCCATGCTTTTTATTTACAACAGAGGATTGTAGGGTCAAGATTTCTCTTGTAGATTCAGAAGCTGTTAATAGGTGTGATGACAACAACCTTAGTATGCAGCAATACCAATACTATTTAGGCTTATATACCGCCCCATAGTATTTTACAGCACTCTCTGTGACAGTTTACAATGTAGAGCACTATTTGAATATTGTCCCAACAATCTGGGTCCTCATTTTACCGACCTCGGAAGGATGGAAGGCTGTGTCAATCCTGAGCCCCTTCAGGATTGAACTCCAGGCTGTGGACAGAGTTAGCCTGCAATACTGCACTTTAACCACTGTGTCACCAGGGCTCCTTATATATGCATTATGATATATATATATATATGTGGGTAAAATAAGGACACCGATTGTTGGGGGCAATAGACTGACTCTATTGCTTAGTGCTTAGAGAGGGCTGTAAAAGCACTTTGAAGAAGAATATAAGTCTAAGTGCTATTGCTATTATATATGTATGTATGTACAGTATGTATTTACACATGTATGTGTTGCATCTGAATCAAAGGATTTATTTAAAGCATGTTATTGCCTGCTTTGAAACATTATAGTGGCGGTCATACCTGCACTAAAACAAAAATAGCAAGATATACCTTGATTCAGGGGTGAAATCCAGCAGGTTCTGACAGGTTCTGGAGAACTGATAGTAGAAATTTTGAGCAGTTCAGAGAACTGGTAGTGGAAATTTTGAGTAGTTCGGAGAACTGGCAAATACCACTTCTGGCTGGCCCCAGAGTGGGGTGGGAATGGAGCTTTTACAATATCCTTTCCCCAGGAGTGGGGAGGGAATGGGGATTTTGCAGTATCCTTCTCATGCCACGCCCACCAAGCCTTGCTGACCAAGCCACACCATACCCACCAAGCCATGCCCACAGAACCGATAGTAAAAATTGGATTTCACCACTGCCTTAATTGACTGATCAGTATAGCCTTCTTTATCATTTTTCTCTAGCTTTAGCTCTTTTAAGTGATCGCTGACTCACAAAAAAGTAAATGGTTAGAGAATCTCTCTACAAGCCCATGTGCATAAACCACTCCATTTAAAAAAATAATGCCTACTTTCCAAGTTGTGTATTTCAGAAAGAAACTAATACACCTAGTCAACTAAGTGAGTTAGGAAATGGATAATATCATTAAACAGATGCATCATTTTACGGTTTCTCTAATTCAAGTAGAAAGTTGCACATTTATACAGGTTTATGCTTTCATATTTTAAATTCAGAAAGATTGTTTTTAATCCACTTTTAACCCAAGTATTTCATCTCCTTTTATGTTTTCTGACTTCTCTGCCAGTATTTATGAAATTTTATCTTTCTTGTTATTCTTTTTTCCCTCCCTCCCTCCTGATTGTGTTAGGGATCGTTTTAAAGCTGTTATGCTGCAGGGATGTCAGTGATTAAATTAAAGACCACATGCAACTGTTTTATTCAGCATATCAAAAAGATGTCAATTTAGAATGGTGCAGCAAATTCTAACCATCTGCCTTAGTTATATTTGCCACATAAGTAGTGATTTATCACTTATATTAACTTAATCATTCCAAATGGCAATGCCATAAGAACCTAAATTTAAGCAACCCCACAAGGGAAAGCCATTGCTTAGTGATGGAATAGATGTAACATATGTCAAAGGTTCTCTCTTCGTGGTATAATGCAATAAAATCACAACAAAATAATAAAGTAGTAGGATTGTGGAAGGACAAAAGAAACAAGACTAATAATGTAGAATAAAAGGTAAAGGTTCCCCTCGTACATATGTGCTAGTCATTCCCGACTCTAGGGGGCGGTGCTCATCTCCGTTTCAAAGCCGAAGAGCCAGTGCTGTCCGAAGATGTCTCCATGGTCATGTGGCTGGCATGACTAAACGCCAAAGGCACACGGAATGCTGTTAACTTCCCACCAAAGGTGGTCCCTATTTTTCTACTTGCATTTTTTACCTGCTTTCAAACTGCTAGGTTGGCAGAAGCTGGGACAAGTAATGGAAGCTCACCCCGTTACGTGGCACTAGGGATTCAAATCGCTGAAATGTCAACCTTTTGATCGACAAGCTCAGCATCTTAGCCACCATGCCCCTTAATAATGTAGAATAGATCATTATTTATTAACATGGTTTGTTTGAGTTTCACTCACTATGCAGTAAACATTGTTGGTGGCATGCAAGCCATGATTTGACTTAATGGAATACATGAATAATGATTGATACATAAGCATTGCCCGATCCAATCCACTGATCAATTTATAGCAATGTTTGCTCTTTGACTTAATAAATATGATGCTATTTTTTAAACAGCTGATCTTGCTAGCTTATTTTAGGAAGACCTCATCAAACTTTGTTCCTTACAAATTATACAATGGAGTCTCCAGGATTTTTTTTTTCTTCAGGACTCTAAAGTCCTAAATCTTTAGTGTGGACTAGGCACTTCATTATCATATATTGGACGAGAAGAAGCCAGATATTACTGACATGTATTTCCCAGAATCCCTGGCCATTTGAACAAATATAATTTATTGACATAAGAAAGATGATAGGCTTACCCCTCTTATCAGAGGAATTTCCAATATAAAAACATATAGTGTCATCAACTATTTCAAAATGCCTGATATTGTTCCATTCTCAAAGCTAACAGAATTGAAACTGTCAGTATCTAGATAGGAAATTGTTTGAGAAAATCCACACAACCTCTGAGCTTCCCAGGGATGTATATTTTCTGTCAAAGCATAATGTTTTCACATTTGGAGCAAGTAGAAACAGAATGTGATGGTGGATTATGTCCATTATTGAAATGTGCCTATTTCCAGAGGATTAAGAAAATAGAGAAACTGTTTTCAGACTGAAAGAAGCCTTACATTCTGGTCAAGTCTGCTTTGAACAAACAAGAATATTCCACATTTAAAAGAGGAAAACTAAGGCACATTGACAAGAGGAAAAAAGCAGACAGTAAAAGGATTTTGGAAAACAATTCAAGGCCACACATTTATTTTGGGTTTCTAAATGAATATGGATTTCTGGACTAAGAAACTGGAAAATGGAGTCTCATGGAAAACACTTTCATTGACACCTGGAGTATAATAGCTAAGCACACCTGCTGAGGCAATTATTCTCCGTATTTATTTAGTTTAGAGATGATCAATAGCACATAAGGAAGATGGAAATTGAAACAAGTGCCTTGAACAGTTTTGAATTCCAGAATTTGGTTGCATAGTCAGGAAACTCTACTCATGTTTCGAAAAACTTCTAATTTCTGGACAGCCTTTCTTAATCAAGGTCCTTTCTGCTGTATTAAGAGCAGAACTTACTTATTTCACTTACAAATAAACTACACAGTACATTAAATGTATACAACACAGGACCTGATACAAAAGAAGTTGTCCTCTTCTATTCAATTTAAAATCTTTCATAGAGAAATGAAGTTTATTCATAGAATAAACTTGATGAATGCCAGCCACAAAACAAGAGAGATTGGTTTCAGTTTCAGTTTCAGTTTTATTGCATTTATATACCGCCCTTCTCCCGGATGGGACTCAGGGCGGTTTACAGCCATGTTAAAACAATCAGATATAAAAACTAAAACTAAAACTAATAAAATAATTAAACTGTTTGGCCGTAAAATTAAAACCCCTACTAAAAACCCTATTAAAATTTAACGCAAATTTAAGTCAGACTGACTTGGTGAAACAGTAGAGTCTTCAGGGCTCATTGAAAGGCATGGAGGTTAGATGACAAAAGGTAAGAAGTGTTCTTAGTTGTTCTTCAAAATGAATTTTGATGGAGCAATAGAAGACCAGCCTTAGATTTCTCTTCCTTTTGTAAGCAATGCTGGATTACTTCAGCTTGACTGTTGGATTACCTTGGCTCACAGATCTTGTCATGATCATTTATCAAAGGCTGATAGTTACCCATCTGATTAAGATGTACTTTACCATGACTCTTCCATGCCTTGGTAAAGCCACACTTGGAATACTGCATTCAGTTTTTGTCACCACAATGTAAAAAAAATGTGGAGAGTCTAGAAAGAGTGCAGAGAAGAGCAACAAAGATGATTAGGGGACTGGAGGCTAAAACATATGACGAACGGTTGCAGGAACTGGGTATGTCTAGTTTAATGAAAAGAAGGACTAGGGGAGACATGATAGCAGTCTTCCAATATCTCAAGGGTTGCCACAAAGAAGAGGGAATAAAACTATTCTCCAAAGCACCTGAGGGCAGAACAAGAAGCAATGGGTGGAAACTAATCAAGGAGAAAAGCAACTTAGAATTAAGGAGAAATTTCCTGATAGAACAATTCATGAGTGGAACAACTCCAGAAGTTGAGAATGCTCCAATACTCGAAGTTTTTAAGAAGGTGTTGGATAACCATTTGTCTAAAGTGGTGTAGGGTTTTCTGCCTAAACAGAGGGTTGGACTAGAAGACCTCCAAGGTCCCTTCCAACTCTGCTATTCTATTTCATTATTCTATATGATATTACATTTTGCACTTCCACTTCTTTGAAAGTGTGATAAGGTTTGAAACCTGCATTTCCATTCCTCATTGCATACTACAGCTCAAAAATTGTTAAGGAATATTTTCCCACTTTATCTGGAGATATTGACAACAAAAATAATATTGGTTATCACCATCACAAGCAAATACAGTAGTCTATAATGCACTTTTCTTTTTAGCTCCTCACTGCTGCAGCGAATATAGTGAATTTACCCCCACACATGATCACACTGGAAAATTCAATTTCTAGCACCCAAAGGACAGATATATATATTTTTTTCACTTGATAGGTCCATAAAAACCTGGCTGACTTATAAATAAGGTAGCATATTCTCCCGAAAAGACCTATATACTGTACTTCTTGGATTGAGCACAAAGCCATAATTATGGCATTTGAGGAAAGGGGATCTAAATTACACAGGACATACAGAAATCCCATTGTCCGCATCCGATTGGGTTTATTACTGCTTTTTTCCCCCCAGGCCTCGCATGGAATGGCAGCCTGGTTTGTAAATGTATTGTGCACCAGATAAGTCATTTTTCTGAACATCATTTCTGAATAAAGAGATAAGTTAAGGTTGCCTTCCATCATCTTTGATTTGCTTGTGTGTGTTATACACCACTGCATTTGCTGGTAAACACATAGCAGCAGGGATACAATTATTTTGCTTATCCTGTTCTATGACCGTAATAAAAACTTACTCAATGCTCTCTCTATGGACCTAGGTATTATCATTTTTAGATTGATGCATTAAACGTTTAAAAAGCATGTAGGTACTTCACAATTGCTGTATTTTGGGAGTCTCTATGTGTGTATAAGAAATAATTACTGTATTTTCCAGAGTATAAGATGCACCTTTTTCCCTCCTAAAAGAGGGTGGAAATGTTGGTGCACATTATTGTTGTTGTTGTTGTTGTTGTTGTTGTTGTTGTTGTTGTTATTATTATTATTATTATTATTATTATTTTCAATTTGTATACTGCCCTTCTCCTATTTGGACTCAGGGTGGTGCACAGCCAAGAATAAAAAATATATCAATACAAAATTTAAAATCATTAAAAAGAATTACACAGCTTTGGACCTCAATTTTAAAAAATCCAACTAAAACCCAATTGACATTTAAAAAACTACAAAAAAACTACAAAAAGACTAAAAAAAAGGGGGAGGGTTACGCCAGCCCTGCTTGATGGAAAAGTTTTTAGGGCACAGTGAAAGGCCCAGAGATCTGGTATCCTTCGTATCTCCAGGGGCAAATCATTCCAGAGGGCAGATGCTGCCACAGAGAAGGCCCTCCCCTGGGGGGTTGCCAGCCGACATTGCCTGGCTGACAGCACCCTGAGGAGTCCCTCTCTGTGGGAGCGTACTGGCCGGTGGGAGGCTGTTGGTGGCTGTCGGCGGCAGAATTATACACCAAATACAGCCATTTTTGGCCTTCCAAAGCCCCCCCCCGCTTGTTCCATTTTTGTGAAAAACAGGCCCATTTTTCACCTATTTTTTGCAAAAACGGGGGCATTTTTCACCCGCTTTTATGAAAAATAGGCGACGCAGAAGGTTTGGGAGGCCTGCAGAGTTCTCCTGATGGCCAGGGAGGGCAAAAACCTTTTTCCTTACTTACCTCTTCGTGCATTTTCTACACCGGTACGTCTTATAGTCCGAAAAATATAGTAAGTAGTCCTAGGTATTCCTTTTTTATTCCTCAGAGAACTTCTGCAATTGGAGAAGACATCTATTACTAGGTTAAAAATATGATAATAAGATAATAAGATAATAAGAAAAATATATTAATGTGGAGAAATGGATAGGCTGTCTATGGAATTGAAAGAGAGCGAAGAATCTGAGTATTATCAAATTTGGAGTAGATGGTACACCTAGTTTGAGAATAGGAGTAAAATCAATGCATAAGATGTATAAAGCATATGTATATATAATGTATAATATATAAGAATTATAATATTGTTTGTAGATATTATTATAATTTAAACAATGGTATAATATAGGATATTGAATCATAGAAATAGTATTTATGTAAATATGAATGTTATGTTATGGATATATGGATACTGATATGGATACTCTGTAATGAGTGTAAATTTGTGTTTTGTCTTTTAAATGTTGTAAAATTTAATACATATTTTTTAAATGCTCCTTATGAAGAGTTTTGGCAAAACATATAAATAATTGCCATCATCATTACCACAAATAATAATACACAATGACATTGGGAAATTATATTTTAAATATTCCTACAAGAGGAAAATGTACTTATATCTAGAGAAGGAGTAAAAAGCTCATAGGATGAAGTCATAACTGGAAGCCTCTAACTCACAATCCTCCTAATTATAACAATAATTATTGCAAAAGAAATCCTTCTTAATATATGAGGAACTTCTATAATTGGTGAATAATAAATCATTTAAGCAACTAAGTTATGCCTACAAACTATGACTTATTTCCATACAACTTTGGCACACGTTTTTTTCTTCTTCTACCAAATAGGTCCATATGGAACTTTCACAGAAATAATTTTTATTATACAAATGTCCACACTGAAAAAAAAAAAGTGTATTTCTTTCTGTGCCCATTGGAGTTCATCCCTAACAACAGAAATCAGATATCAGTGGAGAAGGGAAGGGGAGGGATAGAATAAACTATAATCAGCTATGCTTTTTGTGATTCTATGATCATCCGCTGATTTTAAGGTGGTTCAAACATAATGCTTTTCATTTAATAGATTTCCACTTATTTTGGGTATGTGCATCCTTACCAGTGGTGTTTCAGCAGATTCTGACCAGATCTGGAGAACTGGTAGCAGAAATTTTGAGTAGTTTGGAGAACTGGTATTCTCTGCCTCCCAAGTCCCAGCTGATCGGGAAGAAATGGGGATTTTGCAGTATCCTTCCCTTGGAGTGGGGTGGGAATGGAGATTTTACAGTATCCTTCCCCTGCCATGCCCACCAAGCCACGCCCACCAAGCCACACCCACCAAGCCACACCCACAGAACCGGTAATAAAAATTTTTAAAACCCATCACTGATCCTTATCACCTTACCACTGCCTTTTTAGAGAGGGATAGAAAAAGTCTGGGGCGAAGGGAAGTTTTGGTCTGTATTTCCAAGAGTCTTTTCTGCTTTTGCAATGCAAACTTCCAAGTATGAACATTCTCACCACAAGTGATGCATAAAAGAATAAGCCAAGAGTTTATCTAGTAGTTTGGGTCAGCTCTTGATAAGTGTTCCATATGGCAACTCCCTCTTTCTTGTTAAAAGACCATGCAAAGTGTTAATGATGCTAAACGAATAGTGTTTATTGACCAGTCTTTGGATTTCTGGCCATCCCAGCACCCCTAAAGTCACATGATTGTCACAAGAGGTGGCACAGTGGTTAGAGTGCAGTACTGCAGCTACTTCAGCTGCAGTTCAGCAGTTCAAATCTCACCAGGCTCAAAGCTGACTCAGCCTTCCAACCTTCCAAAGTGGGGAAAATGAGGACCCAGATTGTTTGGGGGCAATATGCTGACTCAGTAAACGGCGTGAGAGGGCTGTAAAGCAGGGGTGAAATGCTCACGGTTCAGACCGGATCGCCTGATCTGGTAGGGATGGAGGCAGGTGGTTAGGAGAACCGGTAGCAAAAATCCCTGCCCTTCCCCCATTGCCCAGCTGAGCTGCGCAATCATCAGAGGCTTTTTTTTTATTTTTAAAAGCATTTTTTCTACAAGAGCCGAGGTGGCGCAGTTGTTAGAGTGCTGTACTGCAGCTACTTCAGCTGACTGCTAGTTCAGCAGATCAGCAGATCAAATCTCACCGGCTCAAGGTTGACTCAGCCTTCCATCCTTCCGAGGTGGGTAAAATGAGGACCCAGATTGTTTGGGGGCAATATGCTGACTCAGTAAACGGCGTGAGAGGGCTGTAAAGCAGGGGTGAAATGCTCACGGTTCAGACCGGATCGCCTGATCTGGTAGGGATGGAGGCAGGTGGTTAGGAGAACCGGTAGCAAAAATCCCTGCCCTTCCCCCATTGCCCAGCTGAGCTGCGTAATCATCAGAGGCTTTTTTTTTTATTTTTAAAAGCATTTTTTCTACAAGAGCCGAGGTGGCGCAGTTGTTAGAGTGCTGTACTGCAGCTACTTCAGCTGACTGCTAGTTCAGCAGATCAGCAGATCAAATCTCACCGGCTCAAGGTTGACTCAGCCTTCCATCCTTCCGAGGTGGGTAAAATGAGGACCCAGATTGTTGGGGTCAAGATGCTATTTAGTATACTGTCGATTGTTGTAAGCCGCCCAGAGTCTTCGGAGAGTGGGCGGCATAGAAATATGATTAATAAAATAAAAAATAAACCTCTTTGGCCAAAAAAATGCTTTTAAAAGTTAAAAAAAAGCCTCTGATGATCGCGTGGCTCAGCTAGGATCATCAGAGGCTTTTAAAAGCATTTTTTCTACAACCTCTTCAGCCGAAGAGGTTATAGAAAAAATGTTTTTAAAAGGAAAAAAAGCCTCTGCCAATCAGGCATGTCAGCTGGGATCTTTAAAAGCATTTTTTTTTACAACCTCTTCAGCCGAGGTTGAAACTTTTAAAAATGGTTTTAAAAGTAAAAAAAAAAAAAGTTGGCCACACCCAACTTTGGCCACACTCAGTCATATTACCCCCTCCCCCCCCCCACACACACACAATCCAAGCCATGCCCACAGAACCAGTAGTAAAAAATTTTACATTTCACCACTGCTGTAAAGCACTGTGAAGCGGAATATAAGTCTAAGTGCTATTGCTATGATTGCAAACTGGGCACTTGGCAACTAGTTTGCAGTTCCGACTGATTGCATCATCCCACAATCATGTGATTGCCATTTTCATCCTTTTCTTTGGGCTTCCCTAGAAAGCAAACAAGGAAGCCAGCAGGAAAGATTGCAAGTGGTTTTTAAGTCTCCCCACTCATGTACCTTTCCCTTCTCCCTTACTTGACATCCCCATCTCTTGTCCCAAAGGTGCTTTTTCAAGAGGCAACTGGACTTCCTTTGTTTTTCTTTGAAGATATTTTCTTCTGAAGAATGGAAGAAGCTTCTCAGCCAAGAAGCTAAAACAAAGCTGAAGAATCTTCTTGGATGAGAAGCAAAATGTCTTCAAAGAAAAACAAAAAGTCCAGTTGCCTCTTGAAAAAGCACCTTTGGAACAAACCATAACCTGAAGCTGACTAAGAAACTCCATAGGCATCTCCATCTCTTACAATCCACATTAACACCCAAGGAAAAACAAGATGAACTCAGACATATGAACAATATGAACTTTGCTTTGTTGCTTCACTTATTTAGAAAATGCAAATAAGAAGGTTTACCAATAAAGAAAACACCATGTTCTAGACATTCTGTGTATTCCTTATGATGGTACCAAGGACTTCAGACCAGGGGTGCTATTAGCAGATTCTGACAGGTTCTGGAGAACCGGTAGCAGAAATTTTGAGCAGTTCGGAGAAGCTGTAGTGGAAATTTTGAGTAGTTTGGAGAACTGGGAAATACCACCTCTGGCTGGCCCCAGAGTGGGGTGGGAATGGAGATTTTACAATATCCTTCCCCTGCCATGCCCACCAAGCCATTCCCACAGAACTGGTAGTAAAATTGTGCCGACTGGCGACTCCCAGGGGGAGGGCCTTCTCTGTAAGGGCTCCAACCCTTTGGAATGAACTGCCCCCTGATATACGAAACTTCCCTAATCTCTGTGCTTTCCGCTGTGCCCTCAAGACCCTGATGTTCAATCAGACAGGGCTAAACATGTTAACTGGGAATGATTAAAGTATTATCTAATTCTGGGTTTTATTTAATTTGGGCTAAACTATGTCATAATTTTAATTATCAATTTTATGATGTTTATGTACCTTTTATTTTTTCTTGACTGTACACCGTCTTGAGTCCTGCAGGAGAAAGGCAGTATAGAAATATAATAAATAAATAAATAAATAAATAAATAAATAAATAAATAAATAAATAAATAAATAAATAAATAAATAAATAAATATCCTTCTCCCAGGAGTGGGGTGGAAATGGGGATTTTGCAATATCCTTCCCCCAGGAGTGGGGAGGAAATGAGAATTTTGTAGTATCCTTCCCCTGCCATGTCCACCAAGCCACGCCCACAGAACTGGTAGTAAAATAATTTGAATTCCACCACTGCTTCAAACATTGATTCTAGCTGTCCTTTACACTGCGGTGGAAAGTTCTTTTCCTACTATTATTCCTCCATTATATTTTCTACATCCAGCCTCTGTTTGTAGCATCAGATAATTCAATCTCTCCCTAGAGAGACAATTCAATCTCTTCCCATCCATTTTTTCCACATGTTCATCCATAAATTGTTTGTAAGAGGAAGTTTGATAATATGCAAATGCACTTAATTTTAATCATTCCATTAAAACGTTGTTGATTAATTGCCTAAAATTAAAACTCGAAATGGCCAAGAATCCTACTTTTAATGTAAGTATAAATACTTGTTCCTGCAAGTAGCTGAACTGTTAATAAATTGGGCTGTTTCACAAATTTCCGTACAGCAGACATGAAAATGTATGTTCTCTATTTAAAAGAGGAAATGGAGCGTATATCTAACATTTCAGACACACAGTTTTTATGCACCATAAAACTATTCTTCCAATTAATGTTCTAAGGGAAAAAGTTAATTGATGCTTGTTTCTATTCCCCTGTGAATTCCCATTATCATAGAATTGGTGACTGCAGACCATAAGGCTTCTTTCAGAAAGACTTCAGCATAATAAGCAAAAAAAGAACTTTCTATAATTATTCATATTCAGATGCAGAATTATATACTTTTCAGGCCACAATGTTAAAAAAAAAAAAAGTAAAGGAAGAGGAACAAGATATAACATAACAAAGAAAAATCATAGCGGTTCAAACCAAATAGACTTGATGGTCCAAATTTCCATCTCCTATTTTGGTGGTCATCAATTTAGATGGCAATTGAGACTGGAAGTTCTGTCACTAAGTAATCCCACTGCAATCCCTGCAGTCTCAGGTGTTATTGTTAACAGCAATAGCACTTAGAACTATATACCACTTCACAATGTTTTACTAAGCAGTCTACAGAGTACTACCCCCAACAATCTGGGTTCTCATTTTACTGAGCCTGGAAGGATAGAAGGCTGAGTCAACCTTGAGTCGGTCAAAATCAAACTCCTGACAGTGAGCAGTGAGTTAGCCTGCAATACTGCACTCTAAAGGGACACGGTGGCTCAGTGGCTAAGACACTGAGCTTGTCGATCAAAAGGTCAGCAGGTCAGTGGTTCAAATCCCTAGTGCCACGTAACGGGGTGAGTTCCCGTTACTTGTCCCAGCTTCTGCCAACCTAGCAGTCTGAAAGCACATAAAAAATACAATTAGAAAAATAGGGACCACTTTTGGTGGGAAGGTAACAGTGTTCCGTGCGTCTTTGGCGTTGAGTCATGCCGCTCACATGACCACAGAGATGTCTTTGGAGAGCGCTGGCTCTTCGGCTTTGAAATGGAGATGAGCACTGCCCCCTAGAATCAGTAACGACTAGCACATATGTGTGAGGGAAACCTTTACTGCACTCTAACCACTGCACCACCACGTTAACCAAATTCCATACTTGTTAAGTGAGAAACTTCCTGCTGGCTTACCATAACTAAAGTTAGCAGGTCAGGCTAGCAGGAAGTTTCATGTCCTGGGCTGGTAGGTACAGTAGATAAGTGACAGTTTTTGGCAGGGGGGAAGGAATGAAGGGGTTTGTGAGTGTATGAGGGGGTGCATGAAATGTGCACGAGGGTCAGGGAGATATGCAGGAGTGTAAGGATATGTGAAAATTGAGACAAGGGTTGGGGAGGGTGGATGAAGTTCCCAAGGGTCTGGCATAGCATGAGCATGGAGACGAGGATCCACAGGTGAGGAGGGAGGGTGTACAGGTGGGATAACTTACTCAAACATCTTGAGAATCTCCACAGACATCTGGATATGTGGCTGGTACTGGTTGATACTGACTTTGTGGCTCATTTTATCCACTCACTTACTCACTTCACACAAAGACATATAAGGATCAGATGATCTCCCATTTACTCTTCCTTCCTATCATATATAACAGACAATTTGTTCCCCTCTTTTGAACAGGATGATTTATTTCTCTTTTGTTTTTGCAGGGATCAGATTTGCTTTTATTTTGATCTCAGTCTTTCACTCTTACAGAAACAAGATGATTAACTTATCCATGCATTGGAGATGACCCATGAGTGACCATATAATTCCGGGTGGTGGTCAAACTCAATCCCATTATGAGCCGTATCTGGATTTTGTTTGCCCTTGGGGGCGGGAGTGGGCATGGTCTGGTCATCGCAGCCAACTGGGTGGGCATGGCTGTGGTGACCTGGAGCCAGGGTAGCACAGGCTGGTTCCTTGCCATCTCTGGCCCCATGGGACAACTCTGGGCCTATCATTATTGTATTTATTTATTTATTGGTTCAATTTATATGCCGCCCTTCTCTGGAGCCTCAGGGCAGCTTACAATGTGTTAAGCAATAGCCTTCATTCTTTTTGTATATATCTGCTTAGTAGGGCTTTCGGGGGCCCCTAAGCGGTGTTCTATTTTATACAAAGTCAGTTTATTGCCCCCACAATCCGGGTCCTCATTTTACCTACCTCGGAACGATGGAAGGCTGAGTCAACCTTGAGCCTGGTGAGATTCGAACTTGCAGTAATTGCAGACAGCTGGTGTCACTTAATACCACTTTAATCTGCTGCGCCATCAAGGCTCTTGTTCACAGGCCAGTTCCAGCCTACGGGCTGCATATTTGACACATCTGATATAAGCCAGAAAAAATTATTTTTCTGTGTTTTTTGTTAAGAAATGAGAGCCTAAATATGCTGTCCCAAAGGTGGAGAAAGTCTGTATACGTGGCCATCCCAAAGGGGCTTTTCAAAAGACAAGTGAACTTTGGGTGTTGTTGTTTTTATTTTCCTTGAAAAAGTTTTGCTTCTCATTCAAGAACTGAAGAATTGAAGAACTGAAGAAGTTTCGTAGATGAGAGGCGAGTGGGAAAAACCCAAGAAAGTCCAGTTTGTCTTTTGAAAAGCACCTTTGGGACGACTGCATTATACAGACTTCCTCTAGGACAGTGATGGCTAACCTTTTTGCCACCATGTGCCAAAAGCAGGGAGAGTGCAGGGTGGTCGCACGCGTGTGTGCCCACACCCATACTTTTATGCGCCCTGCCCCCCGCACATACGTGCATGACCCCCCCAAGGTCCCCCCACTTTTGGCATGTGATGGCACAGTGGGTCCAGTAGGCCCATTTTTCACCCTCCTCAGGCTCCAGAGGCTTTCTAGGAGCCTGGGAAGGGTGAAAACAGCCTTCCCCATCACCCCAGAGGCCCTCCAGAGGCCGAAAAAAGCCCATTTGCCGACTTCTGGTGGGCCCAGAAGGCCCAAAAACTCAACTGGCCAGCAAGCGCATGCATGCTGGAGCTGAGCTAGGGCAACACTCGCATGCCCACCAATATGGCTCTGCGTGCCACTTGTGGCACACGTGCCATAGGTTCGCCATCACGGCTCTAGGATGATCTGTCATTTCCTTATCAGAGGTTCTGGATTTCTTACAAATATTCCTTCACCCAATTCAAATCTGCTTGAGTTCTAGCTTTCATGGCTTTTCACTGAAGTTCTCTTCAGGCGACCAGTGAATTCTTTAAGAACTATAGAATCAAAACCCATTCTCCTTCCCACTTGTACAAAATATATGTGGAAATTACACAATCTGTGTTTCTGTCTTATTGTCTACATGGTGTCAGGGTTCCAAGTAACACCCCCAATGAAAGAAGACTCCAAGGCTTGAAGTTCCTCAAAGTTCCATTTTATTAGAGATGTCATACTGGCATGTCTGGGAAAATCCCAATCTGAAAGCTTCAGGTTTCCCCCACCCAAAGGAAAGTTGAAGTTCCTGCCTGGCACCCACATGTCCATCACATGGTCATTGGTGAAATCCAATTTTTTTTACTACTGGCTTGGTGGGTGTGGTGTGGCTTGGTGGGCATAGCAGGTGAAGGATACTGCAAAATCTCCATTCCCACCTGGGGCCAGCCAGATGTGGTATTTGCTAGTTCTCCGAATTACTCAAAATTTCCATTACCAGTTCTCCAGAACCTGTCAGAACCTGCTGGATTTCACCCCTGCACATGGTCCAATCAAAGCACCATCCTAACTGGAGATGCCTCCCAGTTCCAACCCTCCAGGTGCAGGGCAAGATGTCCTTGACTCTCTGAGAAAGGAATGTTATTATGGCTATGACCCATGCTCCATACAATCTCCACTTCCATTTTCCCACAGAAGTAAATGTGGCAGGCCTGAAGGCCCAATGCAAAAGATGACTTCCAGGCCTGATACATGGAACATCATTTGAAAACATGAATGCTAAAGGTTGGAGGCCCCATTCAGTTTTTTTAACCATTTGTTACCTAGTTGTCCAAATGAGGCATAATTTTCCCTTTCTCCTGCTGTGCGGACATGCTGAAACTGGGCTCGAGGATTTTCCATTGTACATGGTCAATGTAGCCCTCTTATAGAAGAGAGCTACTTTCATGTGCATGGCTCTGGGATCACAGCTGGAGCCACTGGATTGCAGCCAATTCATATAACAGATTTTCAAGCACCATCAGCTTTTTTGATTCAACTCATTAGTTCTTGATATTATGCAGTACTTATGGAAGATGAATAAATCAATCATTCTGTTGCTTCCTAATTCTGTAACCACACTTCTCTCAAAAGGCCCATCATTAGATCAAAAATGTTTAGTGAAATGTATACATGAAACTGGTATTTAGAGTTTCAGTGAAGACAGTAATTAGTCTACTCCTTGTCATTTCCAGTGTGCCATGAAATATTATGTCATGTTGTGACTTTGTTTTATGGGACCTGTTACATACCTGTCACTTTAACTCATGTAAAAAGGCTTTTGTATCATAAAGTCAGTTTATGTTTATTATTTGAGCATTGTACATCTTTGGGTTGACGCTAAACCGGGAAAGAGAAGACAAATCAGTCACCAACATAAATAGCATTCAACAAAAAGAATGGAGAAAGCAGGAAAATGGAGTGTGTGTGTGGGGGGGGGGGGAATGGTCTCCTCCTTCAACATCATCTATTTTCCATCAGATGTAAGTGTCCCTTCCTGGACCTGCCAAGCAGAAGGAACAAAGGTTATTGACAGAATAAACTTGGGATTGCTGTAGTGAAGAAAACACAGCTGGAAGGAATAGAAGCAACCACAGGAGAAATAAATAAATATATACATATACATATACATATACATATACATATACATATACATATACATATACATATACATATACATATACATATACATATACATATACATATAAATACACATATACATATACATATACATATACATATACATATACATATAAATACATACATACATACATACATACATACATACATACATACATACATATATATATATCAGAATAACCCTACCGATCATGCTGTGCAGAAATCTCCCTTGAAATTTCTCAAAAGGCTTCTTAATCCTGCAAAGGAGACTCCTGTTTTTTTTTTTTCCTTCAATATTATTTTCAGAGATTTTTTTTTTTTTTACATTTCTTTAGGCCATATTTTTAAAGATTTTGGTTAGATAATGGAAGCTGTTACTCCTGATTTTACTATTTTCTATGACAGATCTTTGAAGCCATCTGAAGCTTTGTAGCCATCTTCCAAAAGTACATATTTTTAAATTTCATAGGAAAAATTTGAGATTTCTTTCCTTAGATTTAGCACAGGCCACAGAAGTAATGGAGGCAGCAGTCTGCTTCGTGATGTAAGAAAAAACAAGGTCTTTACTCAGATCTCTTAATCGTGTTGTTATCTTTCATTTTTAATAGAGAAAACACAAAATGTAATTCCATCTTACTGAGTAGAATGGGAGGGAGGGAGGGAGGGAGGGAGGGAGGGAAGGAAGGAAGGAAGGAAGGAAGGAAGGAAGGAAGGAAGGAAGGAAGGAAGGAAGGAAGGAAAATCATATACAATATAAGTTCAAGCACCAATTAACCACAAATGAAGGGGTTTGATATACATAAGGACCCAGATTGTTGGGGGCAATATGCTGACTCTGTAAACTGCTTAGACAGGGCTTTAAAGCACTGTGAAGTGATATAGAAGTCTAGGTGCTATTGCTATATACACACACATACATTGAACGAAGAGATAATTACAAGAATTAATGTATTATATGTTTTGTTCCCCAAGGATCCATTTAGTTATGGGTACATATAGGTTCAATTTATGCTTCAATATGCGGATAGGCAGTGCTTGTGCTTTATATATATAAAATTTTAAGCTCGCAGGATGTCTGCTTCTTTCTTTACTAATATACCTGGAACTCGTATTTTTAGAATAGTTTATATATATATATATAATAGTTTATATATATATATATATATATATATATATATATATATATATATATATATATATATATATATATATAATAGTTTATATATATATATATATAGTCTCACAACAGACAGCAAAATGCTGCTTTGATGTCTGATAAAGCCTAGAAACCAGTGAATGAGATTTCACTGAACTATGGCTGTAGAAACATCTTGATTTATATAGGAGAAACCTGGCTGAGAGAAAAATACACATAAAGACCTATGAAAAGAGAATAAAATAAATATTTGACCTTTACAGGGAGGAGTCATGAGATAAGGGTGTGGCTAACTGAAGAAGACAAACTAGTCAGAAAAAGATCTATCTTAGTCTCCCTTAAGTCTTACAACAGACAGCAAAATGCTGCTTTGATATATATGGGTGGGTGGGTGGGTGTGTTTGTGTGGGTGTGTTAAGGTCAAATATTTTATTTTGCCTGACTTGCTTATAGCAAATAAGTGTGTTTTTCTTGGTCCTTCCTGGAAGAATTATCTGACCATAAAATAATGGGTGTGAACATATTCAGTACAACAAAAGCCAGATAGTTTTGTAACACATCTTTAGAAATGTCAAATAAAACTGGAACAAATTTCATGGCCACTTGATTTAATTTATAAAATAAGCTGCTATTTGTTTCCATCTGTTATTGTCTTATTTGGTGAGTAAGATTGCAATTGGTACTTTTAAAACTGCAACAAGAGCCACATCAACAAAACAGAAATGTGTTTGAAAAAGCAAAGAGACACACAGAACAGATCCATGCTGACTACATTCCCCCCCCCCTTCTTAAACTTTATTGGGTTTAAGATGATTATAAAATCACTATGCTCCCTATTGAGACAGCAGTATCAAGGTAATCCAACCAGATTGCTAAATCGAAATAATTTTCTGAATCAAGAAGTCAAAATTGAATGACATGCCTTCTGGTCAGTTTGATGGATTTGGACTCTTTGGCACATGCACCAATATTGAATTTTATGTCCATGTGCATCAGTGGTGGGTTCGAAATTTTTTTTACTACTGGTTCTGTGGCCATTGCTTATTTTGTGGGCGTGGCTTGATGGTCATGTGACTGGGTAGGCATGGCCAACTCAATGTCACTCATGTCAAGGGGTGCCTTGCCTGGCCCCTCCCTTCCCAGCCATTCCTTGTCACACCCAGCCTGTATAAATGTTGTTCACCATTTTTCAACTTTATTATCTATATACTATAGATGCACTTTCATGGACCGCTGAAAGGAGGGAATGGTAAAGGTGCTGAGCTGGTCAACTGGAGAGCTCACAGCCTGGGTTCTGACCCAATGTTCTGACCTAGGCTTCCCCAGCAGTACGAAGCCGAGTCCTTGTCCCGATAAACCCCTTTTATTTAATTTACAGTGAATTCTTCTCCAGCAAAGTCTTTCCTCTCCCACAGTCTTTCGAGAGTGTTCACAATTACCAACTTTCATCAGGCTTGGAGAGCAGCCAGGCCGATATCTTTCAGACGCCCGCAATACTTGGCAAGAATGCAGGAATGAACTAATCATCTCCTGCAAACTCCACTGCCCTTTCGCTCCTCTTTTATTCCCTCTGGGAGGGGCCATTCATCATCCACCTGTGGCCTTACTCCCAAGTCGACCCTTGTTCCTTATTTATTATTATTATTATTATTATTATTATTATTATTATTATTATTTACTCGTCACTTCCCGTCTGGACTACTGTAATGTTCTCTACATGGGGCTCCCCTTGAGGAGCACCTGGAGGCTCCAACCAACACCTTGAAGGGTGCGCTTCAAGCTGTTGGTTACCACCTTTAAAGCGCTTCATGGCATAGGACCTGGGTATTTGTGGGACCGCCTTCAGCTGACATTGCCTGGCTGACAGCACCCTGAGGAGTCGCTCTCTGTGGGAGCATATTGGTTGGTGGGAGGTTCCTCCCCATCCAGACCTGTACCGCTTCTAGGCACCAGGCCATCACATCAAGGGCATCTCTGTGCTGGTTTGGGGTGGATATAAAAAGTTGGGTATCATTAGCATACTGGTGATACCCCACCCCAAAACCATGGATGATCTCTCCTAGCAGCTTCATGTAAATGTTGAACAGAAGAGGTGAGAGGACCGACCCCTCAGGCACCCCACAAGTGAGGGGCCTCAAGGCTGTTCCCTTCATCTGGCAACTCTGTGCATGCACACTCTGGGAACAGGCTCCAGCTGTTTCTGTGCCTCACTAATGTCTGACTTCAAAGCAACTGATAACTGCCTTTGCGGCCAATGCAGCCCTGGCCCCCTCTCAGAGCAGAGCCCTCATCAGAGCCTTCCCTAGACTCCAGGACTGGCCCATTTTCCTCCCCAACCTCCTCACTGTCTGAATCTGCTGCCAGATCTGCTGGCGGGCCACAACACCCAAGCTCTGCATAATGCATTGAGCTCCCATTACTTGCTCCAGCTCCTGTACACCTAGCAGTTCGAAAACATGCAAATGCAGATAGATAAATAGGTACCATTTTGGTGGGAAGATCACAGCATTCTGTGTGCCTTCAGCATACAGCCATGCTGGCCACATGACCATAGAAATTGTCTTCAGACAATATTAGTTTCCTCAGCCAAGAAACGGAGATGAACACCCTGATCAAGAATTTGGACACAACAGAAAGGGAACTGTTACATTTTTCCCGCTATTTAATTCTTACTAATTTTAACTGTTTTTATAGGTATCCTTTTATCATCTAATAAAAAGCCTTCAAAGGTAAGATGGGCAGTGTATAAATGTAATAAATAAACCAACCAATGGATGATTGCATTATGATTTCAACATTAAGAAAAAGGCGCAAACAAAGCAGAAGCATTATATTAAAGGGATTTCATTTCCCGAAGTACAAACATTTCCTTTTAAGTTCTCCAGTGTAAATGTCATTCCAGGCACAATTATGTGAAATCTGTTTTACTCTCTGCTGGTTTTAACGGTGCTTAGGTCTGTCAAATTGGTGAGACCTCCAGGCTACCAGAGTTATGCTTGGGGAGTGTTATTCTCACTTCTCAGGGTTGTATCTTCTTCACAATGAGTAAGAGCTGTGTAACAGAGTTCCAATGAGACCCCTGAGGAAGCATGTTCTTGTTCTGAAACACACTTATCACAATAATTTTGGAGACTCCTTGTGGTTTCTCTGATTTGCTGCATTGATACACGGCTCCATATTTTCTTTGCACCAATTCCCTGGCCAGCCATGTGTTCTTTCCCACTCTTCAATGGCAGCTGTTTTCTTTCATTTTTTTTTGTAAATTGTTCTTTTAAACTCCATCCATATATATAGTATAAAGTTAGGGGGGTTGTGAAGTAACATAGATGCTCATGATGCTTTTAAGCTAATTTGTTCACTGGGCAAAGTGAAACAAAAATGACAACTAGATTACCAATGGTGAAATAATAATTCAGTGTCAGAAAATCATGAAAGTTCAAAAACTGTCAACAAGTTTTGTGAAGCTTAAAATTCAACATTTAGGTCTGAAAAGGTCTGCTTTGTAGGATGAATGCACACACATACACAAACACACCAGTGGTGAGTTTCAATTTTTTTTACTACCGATTTTGTGAGTGTGGCTTAGTGGGCATGGCATGGCTTGGTGGGCATGGCTTGGTGGGCATGGCTTGGTGGGCGTGGCAGCGGAAGGGCACTGTAAAATCTCCATTCCCACCCAACTCCAGGGGAAGGTTACTGCAAAATCCCCATTTCCTCCTGATCAGCTGGGACTTGGGAAGCAGAGAATAGATGGGGGTGGGACCAGTCAGAATTTTTACTACTGGTTCTCCAAACCACTCAAAATGTCCGCTACTGGTTCTCCAGAACTGGTCAGAGCCTGCTGAAACCCACCTCTGAAACACATACATTTGAGTTCAGTTTGATTCAAGAAGGTTCTCGCAAATAATGATAATGTCAAACGAAGATTTACTGTATTTGCTGACATTTCCGAAATGGAGCCCCCTTGTTATGTACTTACCTTGAGGTAAGCGCATACACTGTGGGGAATCCTATGCTTTTTTTCCACTTTTGATTTAATTATTGTTAATTATCATCAAGAGACAAAAGAAGAGGTATTAACCATTTAATATAACTACAGAATTATTACAAAGGAAGAGAGCTCACTCTAGCTTTTGAAATTCTATAGCAGGAACTATAGAATTTGAACTATAGGGCTTTGAATGGGAGCATATCTGGAAAATATGCTCCAATGGATCTGGAAAATAAACAAACTCTCCACGTGACCTATTACCCTAGACAATTTTATATTAAAGTTTCATGAAGAACCAACATATATTTGCCAAATCTGTCTGCAGATGTCAAATAGTGATTCATCATCCTTGGCACAGGGGGCATCAGCAGTTCCACAGAAGGATTTTGACCATTAAGAATGATCAACAAGTCAATAAGATAGAACTATAGATTATTTACCTGTTTATCATAAAAAAAATGTAATCCAGGAAGAACATGTTCTTAAATACATGAACAGCTGGCTTGGCTAAACAGAAGAGAAGAATTAATGGATGATAGATGAGATAAGAAAAAGAGGGATATGCTACACTTTGTTACAGAGGACTGTTGACGTCCTTTGTAACCGAACATTAGATCTGACCATTGTTGAATAGTTATTCTTCTATTTGGGTCCAATGCAATAAAATTTCCATTTCAATTTGGAAAACTTTATTCCAAACCATAAAAGTAGTTGCAATAAACAGATTGAAGTGAAATAGATTTTACCTCCCAGGAAGAGGCTGTGCAGTATTTTATGCCAATTTAAAGAAATCTCTGCAGTAGATTAATTTGATGAGTTTTAACAGCATACACAGGGTTTGAATTACCTGATGTTACTCCAAAATTTGTGCCTCTGGATCACCTTCGAGCTGTTACAAGATAGTTATTTCATCCATAAATGTATAGCAGCGTAATCAACATGTCTTCAGTGAATGTGTTTGCGCTGCAATTTGTTTTTATTAACATGGGATAATGTGGTAGAGTCTGTGAACATGAAATATTGTTTATTTTTTTTATAAGAACAAAGCTGGTGGGCTTTAGTACCTGAATAATCACCAGGTTTTACTAAAATAACATACCACAATTTTATTTTCGCTTCATAATGTGAAATGCATCTACTCCTTCAAAATTATATTGCAGAGCTTTGAATAATTATTTTGAATTCATTTGCATAATTCAGCCCTCCTCTTTTAAATGTACTTAAGCAAACAACATCTTTTGTTCATATAGATAGCTGCATTAAGCGTTTTTAAAAGTAATTTTTCTCCTGTTTTACAACTTTAATAAAAATGAATATTTCTCCCATTCCTCTTAAAGCTGACTTCATGCAGCACATATGAACAAGTCATAACAGCTGGTCAGCCTTGTTTGAATTTGGAAACTAAGCAGGATTAAAACTCAGTAATAGAATAGAATACTGAAATAATACAATTAATTAAAATAAATAATAAAGAGATATAGTGTGGCAAACCAACGTAGTTAGTTTAAAATGAACTAATTCATACCAATAGTAAATGAATACTGGTTAGGATGCCATACTTTTGCATTTTTGAAAACCTAAGATACACAGCTGTGTGAATTACACAGCTTAGATGTCCCAGTTCATGCTGGCTCACTGCAATTCCATCTTTTTAGTTGTATTAGAAGGTTTTTGTTAGAACCAAACTCAGATAAGTAAAAATTAAAATAATAAAAACAAGTTAAACAGGAACATAAAAGGATGAAGAGTGCTAACTAACAGCTCACAAACAATGCCACCATCCAATGTACTCTCTACATACTTAAATCCAGGGGTGAAATTTGGGCGAACCCGTAGCAGCGGCTGCGGCAGGCTCCACCCACTCGCATGAATGTCATGACGTCCCTTTTTTCAGACAATTTCAGCCTCTGCGCATGCATGGCACACACACATTTGTAAACCAGTAGGGAAGGCAGGTGAATTTCACCCCTGCTTAAATCCTAACTAGAATGTCAATATTCCTGAGATGTCCCAAGATATCATGTTCAAGAGGCGACTGGACTATCTGGTTTTTCTTTGAAGACATTTCGCTTCTCATCCAAGAAGTGGATGCTTCAGCTCTGTTTCAGCTCTTAGCTGAGTAGGGTTGCCAGATCTGCTTCCAAAAAATAGCGGACAAGCAGGTGTGTGTGTGTGTGTCTGTGTGTGTTAAGTAGTAAAAAAAAAATACAATTAAATTATATATTTTCTTACAAACATTTTAACACATATTAAAATAATCACTTCAAAACTTTACTTAAAATTCAAAACATCAACTATATTATAATAATATGTAAAATATTAAATTACATTTTACTTTGCTGTTGTGTGTATTTTTTATTTGACTGCGCAGCTTTGATAAATTCTTTGTGTTTAAGGAATAAGTCTTTAATTTCAGTACAACGTTGAGAAATATTAAAAAATATACAAAGTTCACTTCGAACTGATGGTACAAGCAGTCGGTTACGTTCGTCAGTCCCCAAATTTCCCATGACGCTGAAAATTTGTTCAACGTTTGCATTTGATACCGGAATTGATGCACAATACTGGAACAGTTTCAGTAAACTCGGAGCTGGCTCTTTCTTGAAAAAGTATGTCTACTTATCAAGGGATGAATCGCCCTGCAGATGAACATAAACTTCTTCTAAGGCAGAAATTTCATCAAAGAGAGTGTTGGGTGGAAGTTCTTCTCGCCATGGTGATAATAACCAGATGTTCATCATTTCTTCTAAAGTTGGAGGATTATTGCGATCCATTAGATTGAAACAATTTAGCGTTCAATGGATATTCGATTTTTGTCTCATTCTAACTTATGAAAAAAAAAAAAGACAAAACACGATTCTCCTATCCTTATTCTCTTAGACTGTACAGCTTTAGATTACGTACCATTTCATCATAAAGCTTTTCAATAAAAAAATGTCCACTATTTTGTGAAAAAAAATAGTGAACATAATGTGAAAAAAGTGGACTGTCCGCTCAAATAGTGGACATCTGGCAACTCTATAGCTGAGAAGTGAAACATCTTCGGGACAAAAACCAGAAAGTCTAGCTGCCTTTTGAGGAAAACCCCTTTAGGACAACCATGACCTGGATGACTAAGAATCTCCATAGACATCTTCCTGAGATGCTCAGTAAAATGTTCTCTCCTCATCCTTATTTTACAGACACATCTGGCATATTATTACTCACTCACTATTTTCCAGGATTACAAGGACCCACAGATCAAATTTATTCCTCCTAAAACCTCTGATTCCAATCCAGTGCAACAGATAACATTTCCAACTTCTCAGTATACTGTAGATTTGCCAAGCAAATGACTGACAGCTCTAGCCAAGTAGGCCACACACAGTTTATGCCTAGCTATTTTCAGCCTCCAATTATTAACTGTTATTCTTTTAGCTTTTCAGATAGCTCAACATATTCCTTTACTAATCTTACAAACAATATTAGGATTTATTTATTTTTTTTAAATGAGTTAACATGAGCTTTTTATATATTTTGGTTTGGTAACAGTCTGGAAATTTTTAATTCTATAGTCATTTTCCTTACAATATTTAGACATTGAAGTTACAGTTGTTAATATTCAGAGCCTCTATGTCTTTTCGTTTTATTTCTGTTTGCTGGTCAAAGACTAACATGAATATATTTCATGATATTGTAAGATCACCTGATATGAGAGCACGGTTGTAATAGTAAATGTAAATAGTAAATGTTATTATGAACTACAACATTGGCTTTTATTCTCTAAATTATTAGATGTTTCTTTTTCAATAAATAACAAAGAGGGGGGGAAAGCAAGACCAATGAATAAAATGGTGTGGAGCAGATTCTTAATCACTATTTTATTTATTTAGAAAATTTACACGGCCACCCCTTTACTCTCAGTGACTCTGAGTGACTTACAAACCCTTACAAAGTTTCCTTTACAAGAGTGAAGTGAAATTAAATTAGAGAGTGTACACCTCAATTCATGTTCCCTTTTGTAAATATACTGAATGAATGAATGAATGAATGAATGAATGAATGAATGAATGAATGAATGAAACCCACGCATGCACAACAGAAGTGGGTTTCAGCAGGTTCTGACCAGTTCTGGAGAACCAGTAGTGGAAATTTTGAGTAGTTCGGAGAACCAGTAGTAAAAAGGCTGACTGGTCCCAACATGCAGGCAGCCCAAGTTCAAATCCAAGTAAGGGTATGGCTAGCTGATGAGAGCTAAATAGCTTGAAATACAACTATACTAGTCTCCCTTTATTTCTTTATCAGCAAATATAAATTTGGTATAAAATGGTTTGTCATGAATGCAACTGCTTGAGGGCTCCTGGATTGAAGCTGAAAGGCGAGAGGGAAGCAGTATGTTCCCTCCCATATTGGGGTAGACCAGGTGCTTCGCTAGAAACCACACACACACACACACAGAGAGAGAGATAGAGAGAGAGAGACATTATGCTTATACCGATAGCTCTAGCTAAAGTTTGAGCCGTGGTCAATTTTAAATGCTGTAAGTATTTCAAAAGGAACTTCAACGTTGGTGAGTTAAAAAAAAGAAAAAGTCCATTCAGTGAAAAGTGGTGGGTAATGTGTAAATTATACATAGTCGAAATATCATTTCTATGTTAGGTGATCTGATCCTTAAAAACTGTCTCAGTGAAATGAAAAGATGAGAAAAGAGATACACAGACCACAAGAGAAGAGATAAACTTCTTAAAATTAAACACTGCAATGCAGGGGAGAAAAGAAAAAAAAAGCCCTATCTTTTTTTTCCTCTTACCAATTCTCTGATGAAAGACAAAAATGCTTTTGAAATGACTTGTGAAGGTGAGAAAATATGTGATTATATTCTCAAAATGTGCTCACGACATTCTGCGGTGCAGTATTCTTTTGCTTATATACTCAGAAGGTGATCAAAGATATGAATGTCCCCCTATTTCCCTTTATATAAAATCTTTCTAGCAAACTGTAGTCTTGCTGTTCCTTATGCTTCAGTCAAAGACACAAAGCGTACACATGCATATATGTACATATGTGTACACACACACACACACACACACACACACACACACACACACACACAGAACCGAAGACCAGAATGCACTAGGAAAAGGGAAAAACTATTTTGATGCTTTGGTTCAAGAAGGTCTTGTGTGCATACCTCAATAGTTGTTGTTAGTTGCAAAGTCGTATCCGACCCATCGCAACCCCATGGACAACGTTCCTCCAGGCCTTCCTGTCCTCTACCATCCTCTGGAGTCCATTTAAACTCACGCCTACTGCTTCAGTGACTCCATCCAGTCACCTCGTTCTCTGTGGTCCCCTTCTTCTTTTACCCTCAATCTTTCCCAGCATTAGGCTCTTCTCCAGTGAGTCCTTCCTTCTCATTAGGTGGCCAAACTATTTGAGTTTCGTCTTCAGAATCTGGCCTTCTAAAGAACAGTCAGGGTTGATCTCCTCTAGGACTGACCGGTTTGATTGCCTTGCAGTCCAAGGCACTTGCAGGAGTTTTCTCCAGCACCACAGTTCAAAGGAGAACCATACAATTAAAGGGAGTCTACAAGACCATACATGCAATCCACATGCTCAGTTTAGGAATACAGTTGAAAACATCTTAGACCTGTCTCTTTTCTCCAAGAAAAGGAGCCATTTACCTCTTAGTCTAATTGGTTTCAAGGTTGTAGTGCTCTGTTAGGGATTTTTTTACGCCCTAACATTTTGTCTAACACACTGTAAAGAAGCACTTCAGATCCATTCATATGGACTCTCTGAAAAGAGGAGAGGAAAAAAAAGCATTCCTAAGTCTAATGACACCCCTTTGAATATACGAACTCCAATTCAATTTTATGCATTTCCAGTTTAGAGTTGGCAGGTGCACTGAATTAATGGAGGAATAAGAAAACGCATATTGTAAAGGGAATGTGAAATTAAAGCTGTTTCGCAGAGATCTTCTCGTCGGCATTGGAGAAATTTTCCATTTTATTGTGTAACTGTTGATGCATTGTTGAGTATAATGATGGATTAATATGCAACAGCTGTTGCAACTTCGTAATTGTTTCCTAAGTACATAGGTAGGATTGGATTATTTCTTTTTAATTGTGCCATTCACACTGTAACTGCTAATATTTCCCCCATTCAAGATTAGTCACATATTGAATTGGCTTTCCTAATAAGTATGATGTGAGCCATGAAAATTTGGATACACCTGGTTGCTGGGGAAAAAAAATGCATGCACATCGAATGAGCTCTTAATATGAACTCTCATTACCCAAGTGAAAATACTGAGTCCAGAATTTTTGTAATATGAAATACAGTACTCTGCAAAAATAAAATGTTTTCTACCGATTTGGGTACATTACTATAATACACTCTTCTGCCTCAAACTTTCCTATAAACTTTTCTTACACAGTGTTCTTTAGTTCTGGGGTTTGCATTTGTGCACCATAAAGATTGGGGTGTTTTAAAATTAGCTGTAGTGAAAAGAATGAAAAAAAAACCCCTAATAATAATTTTGAATAGCGGTTTGATCTCATGATTACATGGGAGACCATGAATTCTAGTCCCACCTTAGCCATGAAAGCCAACTGGATCTAAAAGCTAAGAACCAAATACTTTGCCCTGAAGATAAAAACATGAATGGTTAATAACAAAGGAAGTGTGGAACACTTCCATAGAAAAATTCAGAGATGCCATTACTGACTGGTGAACAATATTACTTGAGTCACAATATTTTCTTCCTTTGCATCTTGGAAGATTTTATTTTATTGGGTCTAAAAACTAAGAACCGAATACTTTGCCATGTTAAAAAATGTGATTGGTTAATAACAAAGGAAGCTGTATGTGGAACACTTCCATAAAAGTTTTCAGAAATGCCATTACTTACTGGTGAACGATAGTTCTTGAGTCACAATATTTTCTTCCTTTGCATCTTGCAAGGTTTTAGTTTATTTCTCTCCATAGCAGTAACATCATGAAAAAAATCAGCATGTGGTACAATAGAGAATTCCATTTTTACTAACCTGTAGTATTCACGTTCTCCATTTTTTCCATTTTTCTATTTTGCATTTCCTATCTATTATGGACGATGCAGTGACTGGTAAATAACCAAGAGGTTCCATCAGTGCTTGTTGTGGTCCGCCAGCAGCCTGCGGAGCTTGCAGAAGAATCAGACAGTGAGGAGGCTGAGGAAGAACATGGGCCAGTCCCGGAGGCTGGGAAAGGCCAGGATGAGGGTTCTGTGTCAGAGGCAGAGATGGGGCCAGGGCCATCTGGGAGTGATGTGCAGACTCTGGAGCCTCCAGAGGCTGACAGCAGAGAGGCAGAGGAACAGGAGGAGCCTGTTCCTAGTGCACACGTGAGAAGATCTGCCAGAAGGCAAGAGCAGCTAAAGCAGAAAGGACGACTCAGGAGTAAGTCCAAGAGATGATTGGCCCCTCCCATAAGGCTTAAAAGACCAGCAACGGCTCTTGGGCTCTTTGTTGGAAAACAACTTTGATAGATTTGTTTCTTGTCTTGCTACATTTATTTCTTGTCGGTGTCTTCTGCTTCTGAACTTCTGCCAAGAAAAGCCTTTGGCAGGTTGCCTAATTAGACCAAGGTTGGTGATAAGGCTGAAGAATTGTGTTATGAAGAATTTGTTTTGAATTAGTTTAGACTACGCTAAGAATGAGTTAATTCTCAGCTGTTCTAATAAAATCTGTTTGTTTAGAACTGATTGCGTTTGATAATACCTACTTGGGCCTGGGTCACTACAGTGCTCTGTGCCCAGCCCATTTCCATTCCGCTAAAAAAAGTTCATTTCCCCAAAAATAAATCTCGAAAGAGCTGGATGCTTAAGGTTCTATGAGCTCATTCCTCAACAATTCATGTGATAATGGCTTTCATTTCCTAAAATCAAAAAGAACATGTGGTCCTAACCTTCTGCAAGTACAGGAACTGCTTTCCGAATTATAATGATAATGGGCCAATTATTTCTTTTTAAAATGCCTACTTGTTGCAAAAAATGTTGTTCAATTAAAGCAACTGCACCCAATGGAGAAGGAATTGGATGCATCTTTTGAGCATAGCTTGGCACCATTCACTCTCGCAAGCTGGTCAGTTTGTTGGAAGAGGAGCTCACAGAATGAATGCCTCTTGTAAGGCAAACAGGGTTAAGCCATAACAAGCTCTATGGTCAAGGGCAGGCACATTGAAAGAGATCCAGGGCCAGGATGAGGACAAAGAACTTAAAAAAAACCTAGGCTGTTTTGAACTAAATTACTTAAAAAATGACCTATATGCAAAGAAAGTTTAAGCATTTAAAGCCTTCCTCAATGGCGTCAGTCTGGCAAGCAGAGTACTCAAATCTTCTGCTTGAAATAAAATTCCCTATACCACCAGGCTTGAAATTGTAGGTCTGGATAGCCTCGAACGACGCCGTCTACGTTCGGACACATGCTTAGGTCATAAGATTATTTACCAAAAGTAATTATTTACTTGTAAATGAGTACTTTAATTTCAACCGCAATAACACAAGGGGTATCAATAGATTCAAACTCAATGTAATTCACTCTAATCTTGATTGTACGAAATAGGACTTCTGCAATAGAGTACTAAATGTCTGGAACACTCTACCTGATCCTGTTGTTAAGTCTTGCTAACCCCCATACCTTTTATCTTAAACTGTCTACCATGGACCTTCCATGTTTTTAAAGAGGTCCCTAAGGAGGCATGTATAAACGCGCCAGAGTCCCTACCATCCCTGTCTTATTGTCCCCATTTATATGTAATCATTCTATGTGTTTATGGCTATGTTTTGCCTACTTATATCCTTGTATTTGTGTCAATTTTTTTCATGTGTCCATGTCTATGTTTATACTGTTACTTGTTTCCTTATTCTTGTTGATAAATAAATAAATAAATGCATACATACATACATACATACATACATACATACATACATACATACCAGGGGGGACTTTTTCCTGGTGGATTTCTTTAGCCGTCGTTGGTTTCACATCATTCGCTTTTTTTTTACACAGCCCCTAAATGTAGCTTTATTTCAATCTATTTTAAGAATTAATATTTCTGCAATTCTACACGGGTTGTATGCTGTCTTAAATGACATGATAGGTAACCTGATTTGGCTCATTTTTTTTTTTTAACATGGGCGTTGGGATGTTAATTTAGGTACTTGATATAAAACACTCAAGGTATTGCTCATTAAACCCTTATCATTTCTTTGTTTCCTCCCTTAGTATTTTTCTTTTATTATCCAGTGAATAAAGTTGTCCCCTTTACTTGAAGAGTCATTTCATACTATTGTTAGACTCTCTGCTAACCACAATTTGTGAATTTGCCTCAATTACTTTGATTCACCTCTAATAAGATGCACAGTTAATTGTATGTGGTTTTTCCTCCCTGCTTGATTACTATATTGGAATATGTTGTGGATCTAATTAGATTTTGCACTTAATAAATACAGCTTCTATTGAACCTTGAGGTAGCATTGCCATTTGAGACTATTTTTCAATTATCATGGCAACCTCTATTCATCACTATAAAAAGTGCAACAAACAATTTGTCCTCTAGTCATATTATAATCTTTTCTCCCATTCTTTTAGCCTCTTCTAATTAACATGAGCACATAAAGAGCTATTACGGCAATCTCAAGAACATAACCTATAGTTGACTTCTTTCATGCCTCTTTTTATATTTCACTAAGCCTATAATGAAAATGTTCTATATTAAACTTTATATTAAACTTTATTCCCTTTCAGCTAATTATATTCTTGCATTGCCAAGTTCCCTGCACATTTTCCCTATTCCCTATATCTTCTTAATTTTCCTCTACAGGTAATACTGTTCTTCAAGACTTTTCTTACTTTCCAGAAGAATTAATATGTCAGATGGCATGTAAAATCATTCTAAAAGATCTTTGTCAAAAATAGATAATAGGGAATCTCTACATGGGGCAATGCAATATTGAAATACAAAAAGCCAGGCAAACTAGGTTCAAGAAAAACGGGCTAAGAAATTCGTTTTGGAATTATATCATCCACAATGTATTAAAGAATAATATCAGAATTTTAAAATGAAAAATGACAGCATTCTATGGTACATTCCATGTTTCCACTAGATTTATCCTCGTTGCCATTTGTTCATAAATTCAGTTTTTTTTATTGAAAAAGTTTTACAAATACAAATTTTTCCCCCTTCCCCCCTTCCCCTCCCTAACCCTCCCTGACCCATCCCTCCCCACCCCTGACTTCCCTTATAACCTTAAAATTATAATTCATTTTTAACTCCCCAACTATTAAAAGGTGAAATCCAAATCATATCATATTATACAATTCCCCCCAACTATTCTACCTCCTGTCAATACTACATAAATTCAGTTTTTAACAAGTTCTACTCTTTATACCTAGTTGAACTAACTTGTGTAATTCTAAATATCTATAAACATTTATCCATTTGGTCAGTAAAATGAGCAAAAGCTTCAACTACTGAAACTTATCTATCATCTATTGACAGACAGACAGTCACATAGATGTAGAGGTGTGTAATTAGGATGTATGTTAGTACAATGACAAAGGTATGAAAAGTCAAAGGTATGAAAGAAAGCTGAAAGGTTTTATTAAAGTAGAGAAGGAGAGCCAATGTCTATGGCTTGGGTAAGGTGATGGATTAGGAAATATCAGAAAATGTGGAGAGAGAGCTGGTCTATAGAATCTCCAAGAATTGGACATTATTAAAGTTAAATAGGAGGAAAATTCATCCCATAGTCATATTAAGTAAACATTCCTGTTATCTTTGTCATTCTTTTTCCTTGGTTTTCCATCCGTTAAACTACTGAAGTTTACAGATGACACAACAGTGATCTGTTTCATTTGAGACAATGATGAATCTGCATACAGACGGGAGGTTGAACAACTAGCCTTGTGGTGCAACCAGAACAATCTGGAACTGAACAAACTCAAAACTGTAGAAATGGTGGTGGACTTTAGGAGAAACCCTCCCATACTACCACCTCTTACAATTCTAGACAACACAGTATCAGCAGTAGAGAACTTCAAATTTCTAGGTTCTACTATATCTCAAGACCTAAAATGGACACCTAACATCAAAAAAAGCACAACAAGGAATGTTCTTTCTGCGCTAACTCAGAAAGCTCAAACTGCCCAAGGAGCTGCTGATTCAGTTTTACAGAGGAATTATTGAGTCTGTCATCTGCACCTTTATAATTATCTGGTTTGTTTCTGCAACCCAACAAGACAGACACTGACTTCAGAGGATAATTAGAACTGCAGAGAAAACAATGGCTACCAACCTGCCTTCCAATGAGGACCTGCACTCATCAAAAAAAGGGCTGTGAAAATATTTACAGACCCCTCACATCCTGGACATAAACTGTTTCAACTCCTACCCTCAACACAACGCTATAGAGCACTGCACACCTGAACAACTAGACACAAGGACAGTTTTTTCCCGAATGCCATCACTCTGCTAAACAAATAATTCCCTCAACACTGTCAAACTCTTTACTAAGTCTGCACTACTATTAATCTTCTCATCATTCCTATCATCCATCTGCTCCCACTTATGACTGTATGACTGTAACCTTGTTGCTGGTATCCTTAAGATTTATACTGACTGTTTCCTGATATGATTTGATTGCTTATTTGTACCCTATGGCTATCGTTAAGTGTTGTACTTTATGATTCTTGACAAATGTATCTTGTCTTTTTATGTACATTGAGAGCATATGCACCAAGACAAATTCCTTGTGTGTCCAATAACACTTGGCCAATAAAGAATTTAGTCTATTCTATTCTATTCTATTCTATTCTATTCTATTCTATTCTATTCTATTCTATTCTATTCTATTCTATTCTATTCTATTCTATTCTATTCTATTATTCTATTCTATTCTATTCTATTCTATTTTATGCAGCTAGCTCAGAATATGAAGGGAAAAAGAATTCAGTCATTTTCTATACCGATCATTATTGGATGTTTCATTTTCCATTTCAGCACACATATTAACCATACAGTCAAGGCCATCATGAGCAAATAAGGCTGCATGTCACTTGAGGCTAAGATCTGTTTTCATCTGTGATACCTGTTTCCAAGACTTACACTGTGTTTACTTTATCATGATATGAGAACGGGGAATCAGTGATGATTCTTCACTTCTGTTTCAGTTAATGTGATTTGAACTACTGTTTTTAAATTTGCAACAGGCACACTCCTTCAGAGGGAGCAGTGAAGGTCTCAAGATTAATTAGTCATGTGAGGAAAAGGAACCAAATTCTGACAATTGTTAAATTGGCAAACATCTCTTTCCCACAGCCCATTTTCAAACAATTCTGAGTTATGTTGTGATTAGTTTGGGCTTAACGTGACCCCTTAGACAATTTTTTGTGAAGAAAATAAGAGAAAAAGATACAAAGGAGTCATTTTTAGATTTGAAGAAGGACCATCTGGGATCTCAGAAACTCAGGAGACACCTTTCACCTCTTCAGAATTTGCACATCTGTTCTTAAGATACCACAGTCCCCATGTTTCTTAGACTGATGTCAGATAAATACAACAACGCTGTAGCTACAAGGTTTCAAAACTGTGTTCCTTGGGAGTGAAGTCTTATTTGGGAATCAGAAATTTCTCCTGCATGAATGGCTCAGGAGATAATTTAAAGTAGCAGAATGTCAAAATAGGTTTGAAAAATATCTGGGAGACTTAAGCTCTTGTGTAAATATAGGAATACAGAAAGGACTATTATTATCAGATGAGCATTTTCAGAGGAAATTTCACAGGTGGCAGAAAACTACAACAGATCATATCTTGCCTGTGTTGGTTATTCCATAAAGTTGCTTCTCATGGAACCCCAAGACATGAAGAATGCTAGACAATGTGTCAGAGTGTGCACAGTGTGACTGCTAGTTTGAGACAATCCAGGGGAAAAATACAGTACACAGAGGTTTTGCCTTTCAAACAGTGGTTTATCTTCAAGTTATATATATACATACACATGCTAAGCAAAGCCAGGCAAGCCATCAATCAATCAATCAATCTTCAACTATAATAGGAAGCACACATGGATAGAAATACACGGAGAACTACAATGGAAATAGAACATGAGGAGAGAGAGACACCCTCACACGGCTACCCATACATAGACAGCCTTTTAAAGTGATAACCCTGCTGACTCATTCTCATTGCATCATCTTGGTTTACAGCCTTACAGCAGCTGATCAGCTATTAAATCATCATTACCTTAACACAATGACTAGAATACATGGATATATCTGGAAAGTACAAGATTTTTTTCTAGCATTATTATCCAATTTGTATCTGCCCCTAATGCTATGGGACATTTAAATCCAGATCTTCACCATGTAGAGTTAATAGTTTTCATAACACCGTTTTAGAACCTATAAACCATATTAAATTAATTGCACTATAACACTATTGCTCATTTTTGTCTGTTCTTTATATTTTTCTTCACTGGGTTTTTTTAGAGAAACTAACAATGAAAAGGTGACTGTTCCAAATAAACTGAGTATATGCATTATTTTATTACATTTTATTATCCACTGCAAATGACTATAGCAATAAATACTTAATGAAACCAAAAAGTAGATTTTTTAAAAAAGTGGATTTTATCTAGATTCATGTAGTCGTACGAGAGCTTAATATTTTAAAAGCATTTCTTTAAAAAAATGAATTGTTAATTCATCAGATCATGCTGGAGAAGAACTCAGAGTAGAGCTGTATAAATTATGGCACAGGTCCTGATTAAACATCATGCTGTATAAGATATAGCATATAGCCCCAGATAAATCAGCACCTCTGCTTGCCAGTAAATGATTGGGGTTCCACTTGAATGGTGGAAAATGATAATAATTCATGGTGAGGAATGGTGACTTCAAGAAGTATTGTTGTAGCTCAGTGGTACATCATCAGTCTTACATGCAGAAGGCCCCCCGTTTCAGTCTTAAGCATCCTGAGAAAACCTGAGTTTAAAATATTGGAAAGGCATTACTAATGGATGAAAAGAGGTAGATACACCATGGAGTCTCACCAAACTCAGCATCTTTTCTTTTTAAATCAGATGAGATTCTATTCTCCACCATCTTCCTGAAAGGGCTGGTAGGCTGCCTTTTCTGTGTCTGTGTCTTGATATCTCTTTTTGTCAGAGGTTGGAAATTACTGCCTCTGTAGTTTTTGACCATGAGAAATGCAACATCCATTTCGGTCACCATGTTGTTAGAACAGATCATTGGCTTGGGGTACACCATCATGGAGATAGTCTACACTTCATATCCATTAAGGTTATATATCAGTGTTTTCATGACTTCTCTAGATGCCATATGCCAGTGATGGTGAACCATCATGCGGAAAGGTCATGAAAGCACTCATCGGGGCCATGCTCCAGAAAAGCCAAACTTCTGGGTTCTAGTGAGCAGGCATGCTGGATGATCAGCTGGCTGACAAGCATGCACAGTTTGGTTTTCTGCACTGCTGTACATGCGAAGGGATCGCACACCGGAAAAGTTGAACTTCTGGGTTCTGGTGTGCATGTGCACCCAACAATTAGCTGGCCAGCATGCATGTGCACACTGGTTTTTGGCACTGCCATGTGCATGAAACAGCTGATCATCACACATGTATGGATGCCAGAAACCCGGAAGGCAAACAGGCAAGGCACCGTGTGCCGGTTGACATGGCTTCTCTTGCCACTTTGGGCATGTGTGCCAGAGGTTCGCCATCATGGCCATATGCTAAATAAATGAATAAAATAAAGAAGAAGATGGAAACTGTCCTGATAAAGATGGAGCGCCAAAGTATGAGTGCACACTCTTCCCAGAAGTCAGCTGACAATCCAAACAATCCTCAATTGTTCACTGCAAGGAGAAAAGCTATGGACATTTGGAGATTAGTTCTCAGCCTCAGTTATTTTACCTGGATAGCAGAAGCAAGAAAATGAATCTGTTGTCCCTCCTTTAAAAAAAAAGGAGATGTAAATGCAATAAATATTTTTTTATTAAAAAAATGACTTTATAAAACTCAGTATATTTTCACTGCCCCCCCTCCATGTAGCAGTTAAAGAAATGAAAATGAAAGGAATGTGTCAAGCTATCAGAATAAAACTTCAATTAAAACTACTTGACATTATAAATGTCTAAATTACATCTATATTAAAAAGATGAGATCATAAGGAGACTTGAAAGGATGCAAATGAGAAGACAAATGAATTCCGTTCGTCAACTCAAAAGACAAAAGAGCCTTACATTTCAAATCTGTGATGCAAATGTAGGGTAGATAAGGGCTTCCCTCCACAGCTTATTTTGTTCTGAAGTTTTTTTTCCCCATAAAATGGAAATGAGACTGTATTTCCTGCAATTTAAGACCATTATGCCATATCTAGAATTATGGGATAAGAAGTTTCAGCCACCTTCTGTATATCAGCCTTTCGGGTAGTATGAATGACTGTTTCATGTTGCTGCTCTTTGGACATTTGTATAATTGAACTGAATAATATCAAACCATTACTTCAAGCTCGACCATCGGAGTAATCTGCCTTGAAGCAGAATCTCAACTTGGCAAACTGAGACACTCATTGACGTGGACAGATTTAATCAGTTTTTGTATCATGGGAGATGGTCCGTCATGCACAGAACCCTTTTAGCCATCTCAGTGAGTCATCATTTCAAGAAGAACAAATCTTACTCATGCAATGAAAAGGCTGACAAACACACAATAGTCAAAATGACCAACAGACAGAAGAATGTAGAATAGAATAGAATAGAATAGAATAGAATAGAATAGAATAGAATAGAATAGAATAGAATAGAATAGAATAGAATAGAAGAACAGAGTTGGAAGGGACCTTGGAGGTCTTCTAGTCCAACCTCCTGCTTAGCAGGAAACCCTACACCACTTCAGACAAATGGTTAGTCAACCTCTGTGTGTTTTATACTACAGCAGAACTCCATAAATGTGCATGTTTGTTTTAAAGTTTAAACATGCCAAATGCTGTTTTGGAGCTCGTCACATTTTGCATACAGTGTCATGGCCCCATCAGAGCCTGAATCTGCAGAGGAAGACAAGCCAGAGCTGGAGCAGACAGAGATCAAGGGGGTGGCTTCATTGGCTTGGGATGAAAACGGGGATGAGCAGGCCCAGTCAGTTCAGGGCCTTTAAGGATTGGGATGGCAGGGAGGAAGGGGGGGCAGGATGACCAGGCGAGGCTAAGCAGTGAACATGATAAACAGAGTTGAACAAGGACCACCCTCTCCTGATCCTCAATCATGGAGAGTGGAGAGAAGGCGAGAACAGTGCATAGTGAGCTGACTACCCTGGAGGAGAGTGCACTGCCCCTCTTCACAAGACACACTTGATTTAAAGAGATGCTGTGGGGAGGGGCATTTGACGGGAACAAAAGCTGAATTCAGGGAGTGTTGAGTGCCGACATTTCATATTTCCTGGATTCCTTGCATTCTTTCTGGGTTTCTGGATTATTCCCTTGCTCTCTGGACTCCTCGATTGGCCCTGCTGGATTTCTTGCTTTGCAGCCGTGCTGCTCACAGCATTGGGCTGCACTATTTGGTGTGTGTGTGTGTGTGTGTGTGTGTGTGTGTGAGAGAGAGAGAGAGAAATCACTTTGCTCTGGGACTTGCCAGAAATGTGGCAGTGTTTGGGGAAATTTGGAGAAATAAAGGAGTGGTTTGAACTGCCAGCTGCCAGTTTTATCTCTGTGCCATGCCCCAGGTCTTCACACACCTCTCCTGCTTTTGGCAAATTGTATTTTATTCATGTGAAAAGGGATAAATGAATGGTCAGATGAACCAAACCAGTTTTGCATAGGAGCTTTCCATATCAATGGAAAATTTCTTCTTTAAGGGAAAAAAAAAACGAATTTAAATTATGGAAACATGCTTCCTTCAAAGCAATTCTAAGCACACACGCTATTTGAGTTTTACATTATTTAAGAAATCTAAATTTTATAGGAGCATCTTTAAAAATTACTGCATAATATACAGCATGCACATTTAGAAGATCTTCCCCACATTACTTGGTCTCTAGGAAAAAGGCTGGGCTAAACATTTAAAGAGATTTTTTTTTTAATATATTATTTCTCACAAATTCTCTTTTATCTTTGCTTACCTAGCCTGACTCATTTTCAGAGAGAATTTGGCTTAGCTATAAATTAATAGGTGTTTGATTGAAATCAATGACTCACTCACACTTAATTTATTGAGACAAAGCTTAGGCTGGATAAACCTTTTGGTTATTGCTTTCCTAAAGCTACTCTGTTTTAATTTGCATGCATTAATGCTTGTAAAAGAAAAGAAAAGAAAAGCTTGGCATTCTTTCCGTCTTCCTTTGTCTTTGAACACAGATTAAATGTGTGAAGATACAGTCCGTGAAACAAAACCTGTGGGGGGAAAATATATTTGTGTATTATACAGTTGTGAGTGTGTGTGTGTATAAATAAATAAATTATAAATAAATATGCAGCAGCAGCTGATCATTCTTTTCTAGTTCTCCTTGGCAAGTTTCTCAAACAGCTGTGCTAGCAATTGTGAGAGGCTGCATTATTTTGAAGGCTCGTGAAGGGCTTTGTGAGTTGCCTCATTATTTTCTTTGTAATTTAGAAAATTTGCAGATTTTATGAATGAATTCACACCCAAATCCCGTGAGACATCCCTAAAAGAGGAGATGGACTCTTTGTGGTGATGGCGGTTATTGTAGAGACGAACAATAATCAAGGCTAGCCTGGTTGAATAGCGGTTTTCAATGGAAAGATCTTTTGAGAAGCAAGTGAGTGGCATTTCCTGTCTTGCTCTTAGCTGCCTAATGTTCACTAGGGAGCAGGTTTTTATGTGTAGTGGACCCCTATGAGTTTCCATTACAGAAATAAATATTATTACACTTCCAGACAACTTTCTGATTAGGACAACAGGATGCAGCAGAATAAACAGAGGCCCAACATGTCTGCCCACCCAGCTGCCTCCCCTCAGAATTAATGTCTTTTGTTTCAGATATAATTCCATTTCAATATTATCTAGAAAAAAATTTAAGTATTGGTTAATGGCATCCATGTAAATGTAGTCTTCATCATTTTGCTTCTTTTAGATCTCACATTTCAATGATTATTTACTGAATATTCACTCCCCAGTCAACCGGCAGTGGAATTCTTCAAACCTCCCATTCTGTCATCTGTATATTCTTTTTCCTCTCCATAGTTTCTTGTCCACCAAAATCAATGACAAAAAAACAGAACAGAACAGAACAGAACAAAACAAAAACAAAAACAAAAAACACCTCCCAACCCTAGGAGTAAAAATACAAAATATTAAAGTAACTTTCCTGACTCAGTTGGTGTCCTTAAAAATGTTCAACTTCCTTTTTATAAATTTCCCATTCATTATTAATTCCTCCTTAATTCCTAGTCTTTGTTGCCCTATTCCAGTTTTTCTCATGATTAGTTAGGATGTGTTTCAAGGTCTGGGTTCAGGATTTGACATAGGATCAACCTTCTTTATAGCCATTTTAGACTATTAACACTTACTGTAATCAACTCTGATCCTCTGCTTTTGCATACATCTCTGAAAATAATGGTTTTCTTAATAATAATTGTTACTGTTATTAGTTACTGAAGTTGCACAGATACTGCCTTCAACTAAAATGCTGGTTTAATTCATTATTTCAAATAATTATATTTTGTGTGGAACCAACATTTCCACCCGAATGCCAACATTAGTATTGACTAGAATTGGTAGTCAGTTGAAGAAGACCCTGAATCCATGTAGCCTTAAAGATTCTTATCAATATGTGTGGTTAACCAGTACCATTTTAGAAAATACTGTTGTTTTTCCTTTCAAAAGAATAGACTCAATAGTCACCAGAAAAAAATAGGGCCTAATTCTACTCATAACTAGAATTATAATGTCAAGAACACATTATGACTGTCTAGCGTCTTGCCTTGCTCTTTTGCCTTTTCTCGAGATTAAGCTTTGAGTTATGGAGCAGTTCCACTGGTTTTCCAGATGTTAGTTGATTACATAACCATCAATGTTGGTTTTGAACTGGAAGAGCAAGTTCCTCATAGCCTCTTGACATGTAATCTAAACCATGCCAATTAATACTAATCCTCCAAGAAACAATGGATGGAAACTAATCAAGGAGAAAAGCAACCCAGAACTTAGGAGAAATTTCCTGACAGTGAGGACAATTAACCAGTGCCTTGAGAAGTTATGGGTGCTTCATCACTGGAGATTTTTAAGAAGAGATTGGACAACCATGTGTCCAGAACGGTGTAGAATCTCCTGCTTGTACAGAGGATTGAAACAGAATACCTCCAAGGGACTTCCAAAGTCCCTTCCTACTCTGTTATTCTGTTAAATGTTATTTAATTTACTTAATTGGGAATAAGCTGAACATTTACTCTGCATTATTTTAGATTCTCCTTTAATATAAACCACATTTAAAGCTCTATTAATAATGGTTAAAAGAATTCTATTGTGGAATTCTCATGGGTGGAAGTGAAGCTCTTATGTTTACAAGTTGTCTGGGAAGTGTGTATGTGTGTCGTATATTTCGTGATGCAATTACCTCTCCAGTGATCTGTAGCCTTCTGACTTCTCAAATATATTAAAACCTCTAAGGAAGGCATCAGGATAAAAGCGTACCTCTGTGCATGTTTTCAGGCCAGGAACTCTAGACCTTCAGAGAAATTACAGAGTAATAGAAAACTATGTAGCATAAGGAAAAATAAAATAGAAGCTGTATTCATAACTCATGGCAATAGTGTAAACTCTTAAAGAAAATGTCCTTGGAAATGAATCACTTCCATTTGCAAATAAACTGTAGAAATGAAATAGAAAAACAGAAGCCTCGTTTTTAGCAGATTAACAGATTAACCGAGTTGGAAGGGATCTTGTAGGTCATCTATTCCAACCCCCCACCCAAGCAGAAGACCCTACACCATTTCTGACAAATGGCAGTCCAGTCTCTTCTTGAAAGCCTCCAGTGATGAAGCTCCCACAACTTCCAAAGGCAACTTCTGTTCCACTGGTAGATTGTTCTCACTGTCAGAAAAGTTTTCCTTATTTCCAGGTTAAATCTCTCCTTGTTCAGTTTCCATCCATTACTCCTTGTCTGACCTTCAGGTGCTTTAGAAAATAGCTTGATCCCTTCCTCTCTGTGGTAGCCCCTCAAATATTGGAAGACTGCTATCATGTCTCCCCTGCTCCTTCTCTTAAACTAGCCAGGCCCAGTTCCTGCAACAGTTCATCATATGTTTTAGTCTCCAGTCCTCTGATCATCCTGGTTGCTCTTCTCTGCACTCTTTCTAGACATCAACATCTTTTTTATAGTGACCAGAATTTGATGCAGTACTCTAGGTGTGGTCTTACTAAGGCTTTATAGAGTGGTATTAGTACCTCACTTGGTCTTCTAATGCAATTTAGGATTGCATTGGCTTTTTGGCTGCCACCGCACACTGCTGGTTCATATTTAGCTGGTTGTCCATTAAGACTCCAAGATCTCTCTCACAATTACTGCTATTGAGCCTGGTTTAACCCAGTCTATATGTGTACTTTTGGCTTTTCTTGCCTAAGTGTATGACTTTACTTTTCCCTACAGAAACAAACTTTTCTCTACAGCAGAAACAAAGCTTCAGGAAACTGAAAGATAAATCCCAGCAAACCCATTCTAACTCTTAGTAACATAAAC
Organism: Masticophis lateralis; assembly: GCA_030761175.1. Classification (NCBI taxonomy): domain Eukaryota; kingdom Metazoa; phylum Chordata; class Lepidosauria; order Squamata; family Colubridae; genus Masticophis; species Masticophis lateralis. The sequence continues at coordinate 15,416,622 of JAUDYJ010000010.1, forward strand.
TGTAGTTAGAATTGCAATTTCCTTTAATTTTGTTGAAACACGCCCCGCCCCCCATACCTGAATGATGTTATACAGTATATGTGCACCATTGCTCTATGCAGCCAATTTTACTTTCTTTGCTTCAAAGGAAGAAGACATTTTGCTTCTCATCCAAGAAACTTCATTGGTTCTGACGGGATGATGGGGGCTATGGAAGGATTACTTTTGTGGCCTCAAGAGCTCTCAGGGAGAGTGCTAATAACCAGATGACTGAAAAGAAAGTTCCTTTCAACCTTCCCACCCCCATTCTGTCAGAATAATCCTTCCATAGCTCCTACCATTCTGGTAGAATCGATGAAGCTTCTTGGATGAGAAGAAAAATAGTTTCTTCTTCCTCAAGGAAAAAAACAACAACAATCCAGTTGCCTTAAAAAAAAAAGACCTTTGAGACAACTATGACCTGAATGACTGAGAATCTCCACAGACATTCTACTTTTTATTCATTCATAAAACAGCTTGAGTCTGATTTTATGTGCATATATGAATAAAACACACTTATATTTGCTACTTACAATGGACCACAGTACCTTTCAGTGCAAGTATGGATACATCTGACTGTATTAATTTTGTGGGAGCATTTCCACCCTTTCTAAGTACTTTTAAAATGCTTTTAAACTTTTTTAAAAAATGTTTTCAGTTTTGCAAAATCCCACGCTTTGAAATCAGCAGCTCAAGAAAGACTTATATTTTTTAAATAATATGCCACCATTATTTGGCACATGGATCTTGCCCCTAGACCAAAAGTTAGTTAGTTAGTTTACTTTATTGTCATTGCACATGGTACAATGAAATTAAATGCTGTCTTCAGTGTACATTATAACTATAAGAATAAAAACACAAACATACATCCTTTACGTTCTATATAATTGAAACTGAAAACTCGATATTGCACTATTCCATAGAATTCATTATGGTTATTGCCCTGGGATAGAAGCTGTTTTTCAACCTATTTGTCCTTGTTTTTATTGCCCTGTACCGGCTGCCAGATGGTAATAATTCAAAAAAAGGGTGCCCAGGATGAGATGGATCTTTAAGAATGTTTTGAACTTTCTTAATGCAGCAGAAGCTTAAGGTATTACATAGGTATTATATAATACTGTAACCCAGTGGCTCTCAAGCTTTTCTTCATCACAGGTCCCTTTTAAATAGTTTTTAGAGATGTAGTGGCACAATGGTTAGAATGCAGTATTAGAAGCTAATTCTGCTGACTGCCAGGAGTTCGATCCTGACTGGTTCAAGATTGACTCAGCCTTCCATCCTTCCAAGGTCAGTAAAATGTGCAGCCAAATTGTTTGGGACAATAAGCAGACACTGTAAACCACTTAGAGAGTTATATAAAGCACTATGGAGTGATATATAAGTCTAAGTGCTATTGCTATTTCTATTTTGTGGCCACGGATCACCAAGACTTAAGCAATAGCAATAGCATTTAGACTTATATACCGCTTCACAGTGCTTTACAGTCCTCTCTTCTATGTAATTTACAGAGTGCAGTTTACACTCAGTCAGCATATTGCCCCCAACATCCTGGGTCCTCATTTTGCTGACCTTGGAAGGACGGAAGGACGAGTCAACTTGAGCCTGGTGAGATTTGAACTGCCAAATTGCAGGCAGATGGCAGTCAGCAGAAGTAGCCTGCAGTACTGCATTCTAACCACTGCACCACCGCGGCTCTTAAACTCAACATCTAGATCATAACGTGTCCTCATAGCTTCACAGTCACCCTGTAATGACATTGTGCTCTCCCCAGGATACACCCTCCCCTCCAGATTGAGAACTTCTGCTATAACACATTTTAGTGCATTCATAATGCTTTAATCATCATAATCATTATTTTAGCCATTGTTTATTCACTGCAGGATGAAGGCCTCTTCTGCATGTTTCTAATCCATATGGTCCTGATTTTTCTTTTCCCAATTGGGCACACAGTACTTGTTGATGTCATCAATCCATCTTGTTTTAGATCTTTTTTGTGGATGTTGTTTATCAATTTTGGTCAAGTGCATTTTTATCAAGTGCATTCAGTTTTGGTCACCACGAGATAAAAAAAGATGCGGAGACTCTAGAAAGAGTGCAGAGAAGAGCAACAAAGAGGATTAGGGGACTGGAGGCTAAAACATATAAAGAATGGTTGCAGGAACTGGGTATGTCTAGTTTAATGAAAAGAAGGACTAGGGGAGACATGATAGCAGTGTTCCAATATCTCAGGGGCTGCCACAAAGAAGAGGGAGTCAAGCTATTCTCCAAAGCACCTGAGGGCAGGACAAGAAGCAATGAGTGGAAACTACTGTATTTTTTGGAGTATAAGACACACTGGACTATAAGACGCACCTACCTTTTTTGGTGAGAAAAACAAGAAAAAGAAATCTGCCTCTGCCTCCCAGCAATTTTGCCTCTTGTAGCAAACAGCCTGCTTTACTTTCATTTTTGTTTTCAGCATAGCTTGATTAGCACAAGGGAAAAAAAATCTGCTCCAGCAATTTCCTTCCTTGCAGCAAGCAGCAGAGGCCTGCGCAAAACAGCTGAGAGCAAAACAGCTGAGAGTCATGAGGCCGAGCCAATCAACTTGTGCTAATTAGGCTGTGCTGAAGCAGAAAGGAGCTGTTTCTTCTTACAGCTTGCTCCAAGGAGGAAAATTGCTGGGAGGCAGAGGCCAAGGGGTGGGGGCCAGTGGGTGGGCAGGGCTACATTCGGTGTATAAGACACATCTAAATTTTCACCCCTTTTTTGGGGGGGGGAGGTGTGTTTTATACTCCGAAAAATACAGTAATCCAGGAGAGAAGCAATTTAGAACTAAGAGAAATTTCCTGACAGTTAGAACAATTAATTAGTGGAACAACTTGCCTCCAGAAGTTGTGAATGCTCCAACACTGGAAGTGGTGTTTCCTACCTAAGCAGTGGGATGCAACTCTGTTATTCTAAATTCTAAAGTAGAATCCATTCTATAACTGCCTTAATCCACCTGCATTAAATGCATTAATATGTAATAATATCTACAATTCCTACTCATGAAGCAGAGGTGCTATTCAGCAGATTCTTACAGGTTCTGGAGAACCGTGATGGAAATTTTAAGTAGTTTGAAGAACCGGCAAATACCACCTCTGGCTGGCCCCAGAGTGGAGTGGGAATGGAGATTTTGCGATATCCTTCCCCTGCCATGCCCACCAAGCCATACCACACCCACCAAGCCACGTCCACAGAACCAGTAGTAAAAAAAATTGAATTCCACCACTGCCATGAAATCTGCAGTCTCAACTGCAATCGGCATTCCTTTCTAAGATAGTGAGTTAATCTAGCCCAGAAAGGGAGAAGAAAAATGCGATGAAATCTGTTATATATATAAAAGTGGAAAATGGATTTGTTCAATGAAAGTGCAAGAAGCGTTTACAAAGCCATCAGGTGATTATCTATCCTGGCATTTACTGACAGCATCTCTGAATTAATATTTCTTAGCTACACTGGCAAAGCGGATCCCTTGTGGGTTTTATATTTTGGGATTGCTTTAAATGCCTAGAGTCAGAAGAGAGACGGGGAACTTTCCTTTCAGGCATAACATAAAATCACTGAGAGTTTTGACAGTAGCCTCAGCAACAGATTCAAAATAATATTGAGTTCAAAGGATGCTGATAGAGATCACCTGAAGTCAGAGGCAGCTAAAGGACTCCTCGCACAATTTGGAATTCCTTCCCTCACTTGTGACAGAGGAATATAATACCTGTCAAATTCTGGGATTAATATATTTATGTCTGTCATACTGGACACTTGGCTGACCCTTTAATCTTTCTGTGAGTCTCTGAATATCATATTTTGAAGCTGCACATCAGGAAAGATATTTGTAATCTCTCTTTATGTGCATGGATGCCTGTTGGTGTGATTAGCTGAAGCCATTGAATCAATCTATTTGGGCCCTTTTAACATCACAGGGTTACCTTCTCCTTTTTCTACACCCCCACCCCCCACCCCGAGCTGTGTGTAGCAGCTCTGGGTTTTTCAACCAAAAACGGAAGAATGGTGTTTAATATTTGTTTACAGATTTCAGGATGGTTTACTTAAACTGTTATGATGACTACAGTAAAACAGAGAAAAGATAAAACAGTAAAAATATTAAAATGGCAAGAACAATAGCATTTAATAAATAATAATTTGAGGAACTGATGGTTAAAAAGGGGGGAAAAAATATGAATATCAGCAAATGATGTAGACCTGTGATGGCGAGCCTATGGAATGAGTGCCACAGGTGGCACGCACAGCCATATCGGTTGGCATGTGAGCTCAGCTCTGGCACAAATGGGCGAACTGGCCAACTGATTTTTGGGCCTTCTGGGCCCACTGGAAGTCGGCAAACAAGCCATTTCTGGCCTCCAGAGGGCCTCCAGGGAAGTGGGGAAGGCCATTTTTCCCTCTCCGGGCTCCTAGAAAGGCTCTAGAGCCTGGGGAGGGTGAAAAATGGGCCTACTGGGCCCGCCATGCCATCACATGTCAAAAGCGAGGGAAAGCAGGGAGGTCATGCATAGAATTATGGGTGTGGGCACATGTGCGTGCAACCCTTCTGTGCTTCCCCCCACTTTGGGCACACAATGGGAAAAAGGTTAGCCATCACTGAAATAGACAAAAATGAGTCTTTCATAGGTTGGGAATCTTTTTCCTCTGATTTGTTTAAATAATTTATTAAACATAGAAAGTTTCTTTTCCTAGTTCTTTAAGTTGGAAACCAATAGTTTATATTAGCAAGATTGTGAAGCACATGAAAACACTAGAATACTATTTAAGAAGGGGGCATTCGTGGTATTCTTAGCTTGTTTGGCAAGCTTGGTGACATTTTAACATGATTGTGGCAGTCCTGCTAAATAATCTTGAGTATCTTTCCAGTTACAGTCACTTTACTCTTAAAAATTCTTGTTTTACTTCTCCAGCTCTTTGACAGCTTTGATAGTTTGAGAAATCCCTTGGTTTGGTTTCCAAAGTTAACACAAATCGAATGAAATCATCAAAGGTGTCTTTTATGTTTTCTTACACTAGTTTCACACTATTTCACACTATTAGTCAAAGTCCTTCTGCTGGTGCTGAGAGCATTTTGTCATGGCAAAAAAGGAACTAGTTCTGTTATTCCTGTTATTGAAGTCTAAACTTGTCGCCATTGTGACACTGCGAAAGTTCGTGGATGAGAAGCATAATGTCTTCAAAATGAAAACCGGGACGTCCAGTTGCTTCTTGAAAAAGCACCTCTGAGACAACTATGACCTGGATAACTGAGCATCTTCATAGTTATGTATCCCCAATATTCTGCTGTGATAATTAATATTGCAATTAATCTGTGTAAGGAAACATAAAATACACCTTTGGTGATTCCATTTCATTTCATTTATTGAATTTGTATACCGCCCTTCTCCCTGGGGACTCAGGAGGGTGAACAGCCAAAATTAAAATACATACAATATAAAAGTTAAGATGACTAAAATAAATTAAATCAATCGGCCTTCCCAATTTAAAAACCCCATATCTGTACAATTTAAAAACTAACCCATAAAAACCTATTTAGGCTAGGCCAGCTTGCTGGAACAAAAAAGTCTTCAGGGCCTTAAGGAAAGTACGGAGGTCCAGGATCAGTCGTATTCTGGGAGGTAGCTCATTCCAGAGGGCAGGTGCCCCCACAAAGAAGGCTCTCCACCTGGGGGCCGCCAGCCGACATTGCTTGACTGACGGCACCCTGAGGAGGCCCTCTCTGTGAGAGCGTATTGGCCAGTGGGAGGTTATCGGTAGCAGAAGGCGGTCTCATAAATACCCTGGCCCTAAGCCATGGAGCGCTTTAAAGGTGAGAACCAGTACCTTGAAGCGCACCCGGAAGATCACCGGGAGCCAGTGCAGCTCACGCAGGAGAGGTGTTACATGGGAGCGCCATGTTGCTCCCTTAATCACCCATGCGGCCACATTTGATTTTAATACTTTTAAAAATGTTTAAGATTTGTTGATATGAGACATTCTTGTAAATAATTGATATACATCTTAACAGTACTATAGATTTTGTATAATCCAAAGCATGTTTCAATGTTCATAGTAATTCGTAAATTGTAGAAGTTGTTAATGCTTACAGACCAAGTTATGAAATCACCTGATAGCCTGCAGTTTTAAACAATCCAAATGCCTATTGTAAAAATTATTTAATTTCAATTATTAAAACTCCAATTGAAAATCGAGGAGGAGTGCCTGTATTATCTCATGAATCTTTAGTTATTTTTTTTTCAAATTAGAGTTATCCCACATTTATATCTTTTCACAACCAAAACTAAAAAAAGAACTAACATTTCCAAATAAGCCTTCCAACATTAAATTCAGAAAATATTGTAGAAGTATGACTGAAATGGGAGCCAAGACCTATCAAAGGGTTTGTGTTATAACTTTGCAATTATTGGGCTATTCATGTTTTGGGACTTGATCCTTTGTATTTCACAGAGAAAAAGAAGTTAAAATGTAAGACCAGGGATCAAGGTGAAAGCAGGAAAGTTATAACCCCCGGCATTATGCAATAACCATCGTTTATATGAAAAAAAGTTAATTTTCAGATGAATTCTTAACTCATCTTAACTCATTGCTCTTTGAGTGACATCACAGAACATGGTAGAATAGGATTATTAACCTTTTCTGAGCCTGCGAAGCTTCAGATAAATTTTTTTTCCGGGCATTGAAGACTGCAAAATTACTTCTCTTTCCTTTCCTGTTCCTGATTTTACTGTCTTTTTCTTTTCTCACACTTTAAAAATTACCTCACTGCATATCAGGTATAATCTTAAAATGGGAGGAACAAGATGAACAAATGGCATTTCTTCATATCGCATTCAAATAGGAAACCTGGATCTCAAGAGTGTCATAAGACTTAGCTACACTGCCAGGTTACCCATCACCAGTGGGGGGTTTCAAAAATACTTACCGCTGGTTTATCGCACATGCCCACACTCGCTTCACACGTGTGTCTTCCACGCATGCGCCCAGCCTGCCACACATTCGCTTTGCTCACACACGCGCCTTCCATGCATGCGTCCTGCCTCAAAAATGTGGCTAAATAGAACCTCTTTATGCCACAATGGATGGACAGCCCATCTGCAGTCACTGCTACCGCAGTCACCTGAATTGGTCTGAACCGGTTGAATACCGTCGCTGCCCATCACCAATATAAGCGAACTACTACCTTTAAAATTTACAATAAAAATTATTTTAAAAAATAAACAATTAAAATAAGATTTTTTTTAAAATGTAAAGAAATAACTCAGAAGTGCAGAGAGGAAAAGGGGTGTAAAGGAATCATTTCCAATTTTCTCTTACAACAGTTGTAAGTCCAGACACTGAGTTCCAGTCCTGCCTTAGGCATGAAAACCAGCTGGGTGACTTTGGTCCGGCCACTCTGTCTCAGCCCAACTCATTTCACAGAGTTGTTGTTGTTGGGAAAATAAGTGGTGTGTCGGATCTAGAGGTGGTCTCAGAACTGTAACTGAATTACGTATTTAATTTCCTACAATGGTGATACACCAAGTGTCTTCTCGGTATGGGAGCTATGAGTCCACTATTACTTCCAGGGATCAATATTCCATTTCCAGCTCTCCATTGGATGAAGACTTATTTGTGTGGATCGTGACAAGCAGCTGCATTCCATTAAAAAATTGTGGGAAGAGATGAACAGATAGTAACACAAAATTGGGCTGCAATAATTATTTTCCTGAATTAATTTGGTTCCTCCTCCTCCTCCTCCTCCTCCTCCTCCTCCTCCTCCTCCTCCTCCTTTCCCCCACCCCAGAAAGTTACTTTGGAAGAGAAGCTTGACTGTAGCCTTTCTGTAAATCTTAATACACATCAGGCAAAAAGCTACAAAAGTAAGATTAATATAGCATGGCAAGATTGCAATTTAATTACAGCATGAGTGATAACATAGAAGTCAACATCAAATATCATTAGAATGCAAAAAAAGGTAGAGATAAGTACCTAACTTATATACCCCATTGACACATGGGGAAAATAGGATATCTCTACTGAATAACCTCAAGGGACATAACCTCTTAGCTCAGTGGCTAAGATGCTGAGCTTATTTATTTATTTATTTATTTATTTATTTATTTATTTATTTATTTATTTATTATTTATGTGATTTATATACCGCCATTCTCCCCAAGGACTCAGGGCGGCTTACAAAAACAATCATGAATACAAATCACAATAAACACAATTAAAACACATTAAAATCCATTAAAATCATTCTTAAAAGGCTATATAATCCCACGATTGTAATGTTCTTTAAACAGCCATGTCTTTAATTCCTGGTGGAAGGAGAGGAGGTCGGGGGCTGTCCTGAGGTCGGTGGGAAGACTATTCCAGAGGGTCGGGGCTCCGACAGAGAAAGCCCTCCCCCTGGGTGCCGCCAGCTGACATTGCTTGGCTGACGGCACCCAGAGGAGGCCCACTCTATGGGAGTGCACTGGACGGTGGGAGGAAGGCAGGAGGTGGTCTTGTAAGTACCCCGGGCCTAAGCCATGTAGGACTTTATAGGTTAAAACCAGCACCTTGAAACAAATCCGGAGAACAACTGGTAGCCAGTGCAGCCTGCGCAGGAGAGGTGTAACACGGGAGTAATGAGAAGCCCCCTAAACTACCCGCGCGGCCGCATTCTGGACTAACTGGAGTCTCCAGATATGTTCCAAGGGCAGCCCCATGTAGACATGACAGCAGTCTTCCAATATTTGTTGATTGAAAGGTCGGCAGTTCAGCGGTTCGAATCCCTAGTGCCGCGTACTGGGGTGAGCTCCCGTTACTTGTCCCAGCTTCTGCCAAACTAGCAGTTCGAAAGCACATAAAAAATGCAAGTAGAAAAATAGGGACCTCCTTTGGTGGGAAGGTAACAGCGTTCCGTGCACCTTTGGCCACATGACCACGGAGACATCTTCAGACAGCGCTGGCTCTTTGGCTTTGAAACAGAGATGAGCACTGCCCCCTACAGTCAGGAACGACTAGCACATATGTGCAAGGGGAACCTTTACCTTTTTTACTGTATAATAACAGAAAAGATTGGCATATCCCTTGTCAGCTTCTATCTGATCCACAGTAAAATGCCTTTGAATGAAACAACATCTGGACATTTACCCCCAAGCAAACAGTGTGATAACTTCTGTTTGAAGCAACATTAAACAAAGCGTAGGAAGGCAAGGGGAAGAAAAAAAAGACATGTGATAATTAGAGCAAATGTGGCTGTAATGGATAATGTAATGGTAAAACTTAATGGCTAATGTAGTTTATGCGCTTTTAACAAATCCACATGTGAATGCCTTCACCTTTACTGAATGGAATTACAACACAAAACACAGCCGCTGTTATTGCATGCTCCTTCTGGGTGCTGAACTTTCATTTCCTACGATTCATCTTAGGTATATTCCTACCTGTCTCCTGCTAAGCTGCAAACGACCCCATAAGATTGGAGGCACAGAAAAGGCGGATGGCTCTTGTTAGAGACTGGGAGCTATTTTACCATGATGTTGACTCATCGCTCTGAAGGTAATGAACTCCTGCAAGATCTTCCCTCTCTCAAACTGCTTTATCTGGTGGCTGTTGCTGATTTTATATGATCTGTAACCTGAACGATCGGCAAAGGCATACCAGGAAGTTGGTTTTTTTTTAAAAAAAGGAAAATAGATTCAACTAAGACCCTATTATATGCTTGTACATCTCATTTTTGAGAAGTAAGAAAGTACTTTAGAATCTTCCCTTTTTACATTTCCTTGCCTTGATGTCAAGGTTTTTATTATTGTATTGTATTTACTGTATTGTAAATACATTTATTTACTGTAATATGTATTTACTGTAATATGTTCAACACCACCGACAACGCAACTACCCTTCAAAAAGACCTTGACTATGTGTTAGATTGGTCTAACAAGTGGCAAGTTCAAATCTCAATCAACAAATGCTCTGTCTTGCACATTGGCAAAAAAAAAAAAAATCAAAACATAAAATACAAATTAGATGGACATGACCTTGTAGATGACCCTCACTCTGTCAAGGACCTTGGAGTACTCATTTCTAAAGAGCTAAGTGCCCGAGCCCACTGTAACAACATTGCCAAAAAGGCATTAAGACTTGTTAACCTAAACTTGCATAGCTTCTTCTCTGGTAATGTTGTACTACTAACTAGAGCATACAAAACATTTGCTAGACCAATTCTTGAATACAGTTCATCTGTCTCGAACACGCACTGCATATCGGACATAAATACAATCGAGAGAGTCCAGAGATATTTTATGAGAAGAGTCCTCCATTCCTCTAACTGCAATAAAATACCGTATGCCACCAGACTCCATATTTTGGGTTTAGACAACTTAGAACTATGCCGACTTCAGTCTGACCTAAGCATAATACATAAAATTATCTACCACAATGTCCTTCCTGTCAATAACTATTTCAGCTTCAACGACAACAATACACGAGCACACAAAAGATACAAACTTAAAGAGAACAGCTCCAAACTCAATTGCAGAAAATTTGACTTGAGTAACAGAGTGGTCAATGCCTGGAATGCACTACCTGACTCTGTAGTTTCTTCCCCAAACCCCCAAAACTTTAACCTTAAACTATCTACTGTTGACCTCATCCCATTCCTAAATGCACCAGCATGCCGATCATCCCTGTCCTAATATTCCTTTTTACTTACTCTTTTCATGTATTCAAATTATGTTTATACTTCTACCTGTTATTATATATATGCTTGACAAATAAACATATGATTAAACATTATGTTAAAAGCTTTGACAAAGAGCACAAAGTCATAAAACCATTAATAAAAATACCTGAGCAAAAACAGCATAGGAAGAAGAAAATTAAAGGCTAGAAATTATGTTCAGGTATATGTGTGAGTTTCTGATGCTAGCTACTCCTGTCACAATTGCAAACATAACTGTTTTAATGCTGAGAACATAAAACAAAATAACAGTTCCAACCAATGGAACAGCTTGCCTTCAGAAGTTGTGGGAGCTTCATCACTTGAGACTTTCAAGAAGAGATTGGACTGCCATTGGTCAGAAATGGTGTAGGGTCTCCTGCTTGGGCAGGGAGTTGGATTAGATGATCTACCTTGTCCCCTTCCAACTCTATTATTCTGTTAATCTGTTGTGGTTCATCGACTCCCAGTGAAGATGACACTTGAGTCAGATGAGACAGAGGAGATGGAGGGGTGTCTGGGTTACCATCAGAGCCAGCGGAAGGCTCTGAGGAACAGGAGGTTCCAGATGTAGAACAGGGCCCATCTACTCACACTCAGGTAGAGAGACAGCTGTTTTCAGGGCCTGAGATGAGTGAGGGGGAGGAACAGCTGGACCCTGTCCCAGATACACGTATGCACAGAGAAGTGTGGAGAGGAGAGCAACACAGGACTGAGGGCCAGCTATCCCTCTAGGAAAAGAAGGAGATGTTAACAAACCCCTCCATGGCTGGGATATAAGGAGGAGGGGTGTCGGAGGCGTGGGTGTCGGAGACATCCTTTCATGTTCCAGAAGAGTTCCTTCCGGAGGATTCCTTGCCAGGATTTTCTTGCCACTACCCAGGTTCATCAGGACTGTGTTGGGATTGAAGTGCTAATTGAGGCTCCCTGAGGGGAGCTCAGATTCTGTTATGGTTTGTGATTCACCTATGGATGTGTGGCCTGGAGCTTTGTCAATGAATGCTGTGTATTCCTGCCTTTCTAAATAAAAGGGGTTTTTTTCCTCATGAGTAGGCTGTTGAGTGGGGCTTGTGAAGGCTGAGTCAGGCCTGGAAACCATATTTTTCATTGGATCTTCAGGCCTGACACATTTACTACTACTGAGGGAAATTGGGAGAGGGGATTGTATAGAGCCAGAGTGATATATAGTCATAATAACATTCCTTTCTCAGAAAGTCAAGGACATCTTGCCCTGCACCTGGACTGCTGGAACTGGGAGGCATCTCTAGTTGGGATGGTGCTTGGATTGGGTAATGGACTTGTGGGTGTTGGGCAAGGACTTGGGGTTTCCTTTGGGTGGAGAAAACCGTAAAACTTTCAGATTTGGGTTAATATCAGTAACACCTCCAACTAAAGAAAACTCTGAGGGTTAGGGTTAGGATTTCCTCAAAGTTCCATTTTATTAGCATATTGGCACATCTGGGAAAACCCTAATCTGAAAGCTTCCAGGTTTTCCCCACTCCCCATTATAGTCAATGACTATATATAGTGGTGGGATTCAGCCAGTTCAGACCACTTCAGGAGATCCAGTTGTTAACTTTCTGAGCAGTTTGGTGAACTGGTTGTTGGAAGAAATCATTAGGGCAGAGAACCGGTTGTTAAATTACTCCCACATGCTGGGGTAGACCAGGTGTCTTGATAGAAAAACACTTAATCTCTCCCCTGGCTCAAGCTGATGAAGGGAGGAGAACTTGTGGCTCAGGCGTTAATACAACTGCCTAACATGCAAGCAGCCCAAGTTCAAATCCAAGTAAGGGTATGGCTAGCTGATGAGAGCTAAATAGCTTGAAATAGATCTATACTAGCCTCCCTTTATTTCTTTATCAGCGAAATATAAATTTGTTATATATTGATAAATTTGATATACACATACATACATACATACATACATACATACATACATACAATCCCCCTCCCAGTTTCCCACAGTAGTAGTAAATGTGACAGCCCTGAAGATCCAATGAAAAAGGTGGCTTCCAGGCCTGACAGGCTGGGTCAGAACAGATTTAAGCATCTGTACAATCACAAAACATGGGTACCTGGATCTACAATGGGAGACAGATAACAGAAACCAGACTTTTCCATGGTTTCAGAGAAGACAACGCATAGGACAATGGCATTGTTTACGGTACGTGGTCTTAGTAACTAAGGCAGGACAACAGTCCCGTTAGTTTAGAGGAAGAGAGAAGCACTGCGGTAATATTGTCCTCTAAGTATTATCAGAGACATTCCTGCTGTAGAGCTCATAGTTATGATTTACAATATTTTCTTTATCCTTCCTGTATAACAAGTCAAAAGATATACAGTGTGTAACCTGTAACCTTGCTTTGTTCCAAGCTCTTCTGCATTCCTTTGGCTAGGAGCCCAGGGATCACTGTCACTGTGCATGCCAATAAAATATTTGCTGCTATGATCTGCTGGACTATGTAGAAATAATATGTGTCTTGCTGCCTAGAAGACAAAAAAAAAAAAAAAAAGTGCTTCTTCCATTTTTTGCAAAACAACTAAGCTACTTCACTCCCAACAAATGGAGCCTTAATTATTTTCATACACATTGCATACGGCTCATGCTCTTGACCCATGATTCCCCATAATCAAGAAGCCCCACATTAAAAGGGAGGAGGAGAAGGGGGAGAAAAATATATTTCCAATTTTCTTTTCCCTTTCAGTTTCAACTGAATTTGTGGTATGTGCGTTCAGCTATACACACCTTTAGCTCAACGGTTTGGAATCACATCATGAGAATTAATCTTTGTTTCACCCCAAAATTATTATTATTATCTCTTTTATTCATTACACATGAAAGTCAGTCAACTGAACATTTAAAAATGTGTCAAAAATACCATTGACTGGTGCTAATGCTTGATATAGGCTGCTGCCAGCATCCTAGGTATCAACCAAGTATCTTCTTAAAATATATGATGTTCTAAATAGCGCAGTTTTTGCAGTTCCACTGGTATTGCAGAAAGCTGCAATTTTTATTATTATTATTATTATTATTATTATTATTATTATTATTATTATTATTCATCACAGTCAGTTAGACATTTAGACTGAATTTGGCATTTTTATCCATCTAGCAAGTCCTTCCCAAGGACCTGGAATGGATAAATGTTGTTTGATTCTGTTAAAGCTATTGTCTCAGGATGTAAGTTGTTAATTAAAGCTGTTTTTTTTGCAGTTGTTGGATGGTGATTTTGTCAATGTTGCTGGTGCTCAAGTTTAAATGTTGTGTTTGTGTGTGTGTGGAGAAGTATTTAAGTTTCATTAGGAACTGTGGGCATTTATAATGAATCTTACCTTGGTCTCCCACTTCTGGCCTTTCAAATGCATGATTAGCATTAAATTGTTCTGTCAAATGAGAGCATGATGGGTTCAATAAGAGAATTATTGTTTCTCTATCTTCAGAATTGATTCAAGGTCAGTAAAATGAAGCTGAGTCTCATAGTGTTGTAGGTATCATTGGTGACCATTGTGGTGGATTCTCCAGCTACATGGGAGGGAGGTGTTGACAGCTGAGTTTACATTCCTTCCATTGTAGTAAAGAGCCCAGGTCTTATCTCCCCCAGAATCCCTGAAGTCTTATCTAACTGTTCCCAAGGGAAGGCAGTCAATTTGGCAAGATTCTTGTAACATAGGTGACTAACAATAAAGCTTCTCACTGAATAAAGGTAAAAGTTCCCCTCGCACATATGTGCTAGTCATTCCCGACTCTAGGGGGCAGTGCTCATCTCCATTTCAAAGCCAAAGAACCAGCCCTGTCCGAAGACGTCTCCATGGTCATGTGGCCAGCATGACTAAATACCAAAGGCGCATGAAACACTGTTAGCTTCCCACCAAAGGTGGTCTCTATTTTTCTACTTGCATTTTTTACGTGTTTTTACTGATAGATTGGCAGAAGCTGGGACAAGTAATGGGAGTTCACCCCATTACGCGGCACTGGGGATTTGAACCACTGAACTGCCGACCTTTTGATTGACAAGCTCAGTGTCTTAGCCACTGCACCACCACATCTCTCTTAGAATACTTGTGGGTAAAGAGCTTGTTTTGATTACCTTTGTTTCCTGTTCATGGACTATAATAAATTATATGGATCTCAGGCTTCAGGATCACTGAATATTTTCAATTTGTCTCCAAGAAACTTCCATATATTGCTACCAAAATATCATTTTTTACTTCATGGGAAAAGAAAATTAGTATAAATTAGACTTCATGGCCCATTTCTGAAGTTTTCTTGACAGCTGCACACTAGTCTTCTGCAGTCTGACCTGAATTGCTGTTTGAGATAAGTCAAAGTGATATGTTAAATGACAATCATGTCTACTGTATTTAATTTTAATTAACTGCAAATGGGTATTGAATGGAATGCAACACTGGTGGGTTTTTTTTTTTTTTTTTTGAGTGTGGCCTCTAGGATCAAGTGTAGACATTGGTTCAGTAAAACACTGCTCATCCTTGACTTATTCCTATAGCTGAGAGTGATCAAGTGTGTGAAAAAAAATCCAGGTATGTGTTGTTGCGGTTTTCTTTTTTTAAAATATCTCCGCTAGCTCCTAGTTCATTACCACGCACAATTCAAATCCTGGCCATAATCTTTGAAATCAGAAATTGAGCTACTTCCTAGAGGTACCTTGCATTATTTCAATGTATTCCAGTTTTATAGTAATCCCCCTGTCTGCTTCTATGTCTTTTGCTAAATTCACCGAGATAAAGAAAAAGAAGAGGGTACAGAAACACGAAGGAGAGACTTAAAAAGATCACTTCATAGCAAAAGAAATCTCAAGAGAAACGTAACTGCATAGCAGAAATATAACTATCATTATCCCTTCATTTCTGTCTGGTCACTCAAGGAAAAAAGAGATATTAATATGGACTCTATGTCTTACCTTGGTGTTAAAAGTGGGCCTGAAACACTTGAAAAATACATTGCTGCCTAGTATTCAGATCAGACAAGAGTATTGTCTGATCTGAATACTAAAGAGTGCAGAGAAGAGTAAGAAATACGACTAGAGGACTGGATGCTAAAACTTAAGAAGAATGGGTGTTGGAATTGGGTGTGTCTGCAACCTTAAACACTCAAAGAGCCATTTGGACCCGTTTCCCACAGAAAAGAAAATACCGGGAGCCACAAAACCTTTCCTGCGCCTGAACTATTTCTTGAGCAGCCACAAAACTAGCATATGTAGTTGAATTAAATGTTCTGTTTTCTTCTGAAACTTTTCTTTTCTTGGATTTATCCATGGTTGGCCAACCGGGGATTGAAAAGCTCAATCGCATGCCGGCGGGTGTCACACATTGGCAGTGGTGACGCATATTTTGAGTCACAGGAAGCTGCAACAGAGGGGTGAAAGAGCCACATGTGGTTCCAGAGCAGGTTGCTGACCCCTGGTCTAATTTAATGGAAAGAAGGACTTCAGGGTGACATGATAGCAGTCTTCCAATATCTAAGGGGCTGCCACAAAGAGAAGAGGGGTCAATATATTTCCAAAACACCTGTAGGCAGGACAAGAAGCAATGGATGGAAACTAATTAAGGAGAGAACCAACTTAGAACTAAGATGAAATTTCCTGACATTGAGAACAATTAATCAGTGGAACAGCTTGCCACCAGAAGTTGTGGATGTTCCAACATTGGAGGCTTTTAAGAAGAGACTGGATAGCCACTTGTCTGAAGTCTCCTACCTGAGCAAAGGGTTAGACTAGAAGATCTTCAGGGTACCTTCCAACTCTGTTATTCTGTTAATGAAGCAGATAAGCATTTGGACCTGTATTCATATTATAGTCATAATATTGTAAGTATCAGTGGTAGGTTCCTCCCGGTTCGGCCCGATTCTGCTGAGCTGGTAGCAGTGACGATATGACATCACCAAACTGGTTCTGCCCCTCCCTGCCCCCCGCCCTTCCCCCACATTATTCTTACCTTTTATTTGGCCCCACCCCCAATCTATTGCTGCCTCCTGAGTCCCAGCTGATCAGCTGGAGGGAAAAAAACTCTTTAAACTCTTGCCACGGGGTTTCAAAGGGCCGCCTTACAGCTGATCAGTGTTAAAAGAAAACAAATGGGTAGACCGGTGCCTGCAAAAATAAATGGGTAGACCAGTGCCTCCAAAAACAAATGGGTAGACCGGTGCCTGCAAAAATAAATGGCTAGACCAGTGCCTCCAAAAACAAATGAGTAGACCGGTGCCTGCAAAAATAAATGGGTAGACCAGTGCCTCCAAAAACAAATGAGTAGATGGGTATAGCTCTGCAAGCAGTTAAAAGCCTGGTAGAATAGTACCTCTGCTAAATCCTAAATAATTCTCACATGACCATCAAGCCATGCCCACAAAATAAACCACACCCACAGAACCGGTAGTAAAAAAATTAGAACCCACCCTTAATAAGTATACCTGCTTCTTCCAGATAATCCATAACACATCAACAGATATGAATCTAACAGGAACACTAGTGCAATATTAAAGTATGGTCATTGATCATTCTTGTTAACATTCCCTCACAAAATGGAAAAACATGTTGGTCTAATCTCATGGTGGAAAAGCAGTCCTGTCAGCACATAACTCACAATGTCAGAAAAAGATCTCAAAATAGGTATAAATATCCCTATTTGATGTGCATGCATAGAATATACAGTATGAAAACAAATTTCTTTTATCAGAGATGATGGCATCTTTTTATCTTATACCCAATATATAGGCTGCAATTAATTCTCTATATCTCTTTACCACCGTTGAAAGATTGCCCATATATATTCCACCCCAAATTGGTATAACAAATTGCATCGCAATTGTGTCAAACTCACCAAGGCACTTCTGGATTGAAAGGATTAGCTGGTGGCATCACCATTACCTGGAGGATGCCCACTTGGGGGCTCCTTTCATATCCCCAGTAGAAGCTGGAACAAAAGACAGGAGTTCACCCTGTCTCACAACAGCACTCAGGTCTCAAACACAGGTTTGCTGCTTATCAAGCCACAATGCTCCTGATATAGTAAATGAATCAGTCAAACCAGGAGGATATTGAGACCCCATCATCCTTTGTTGAACCAGGCATAACAAATATTCCTGATCAGACTAATCATTCTGTTTCAGCTCCTCTGTCTTCTAGGTGTCAACTCACAAAGCATTTGTAGTCTGCTCTCGAGTTGCCATGGGCAGCAAAGGGGGAGCACATTCCATGCATACCTTCTTCCAAGGTGGGATCTCAGATTACCAAAGCTGGTTTATGAGGGGTATTTTCTAGGGCCACATGGGAGTGCCTCCTTGGAGAATGTGATTTATGACACAGACTGAGAGGAGGGGGGAAACAGGGTCAAAGTTGAGCCGTAAATTACGTGTGGCAGAGTTGACCTCACTCAAGTAGATGCCAACATGTTGCTCCTAATAGATAACTGGTTTTCTTTTGAAACTTGGCTCAAGACTCATGAGTTAATTAGGGCATCTGTTGGGACCTTGACACTAGGCCTATGATGAGTAATGGAATCTTGAGAGAGAACCATGTAATATCACCTATAAGCAGATCTGCTAGACTTCTATCTTCAAAGCATCAGTCCTATACATTTTCCTAGTAATCTTTGGTTAGTCATTCTATCTCATGAGCATGGATGGAGAATGACAGTTGAAAGAAGGAACGTGATTTCAAGAATGAGAAAAACACCATTCCTCCCCCCACCCCCACCCCCCACCCCCCAAAAATTAAGGTCATTAAATTAGCCTCTGAGTATCTCAGAAAGAAATCATCTCTTAAATTTCCAGAATGAATGCCACTAAAGGTGTCCTGACCTGTGTTCCCAAACCACAAAACAGACTCCTTGTCCCAACAAAAAACCCTTTTATTTAACTGACAGTGAATTCTTCTCCAGCAAAGTCTTTCCTCTCCCACAGTCTTTCAAGATAGTTCACAATGACCGACCTTTATCAGGCTTGGAGAGTGACCAGGGCGATATCTTTCAGACTCTGCAATACTTGGCAAGAATGCAGCAATGAACTAATTGTCTCCTGCAAACTCCACTCCCCTTTCGCTCCTCTTTTATTCCTTATGAGAGGGGCCATTCACCTTCCAACTGTGGCCTTACTCCCAAATGGACCCTTGTTCCTTATCTGTTCCCTTTGTCAGGCAACTCTGCGCATGCGCACACTGGAAACAGGCTCCAGCTGTTCATCTGCTTCACTAATGTCTGACTCTAAAGACAGCTGGTAACTATCATACGGCCCTGGCCCTAACTCTGCCTCTGACACAGAGCCCTCATCAGAGCCTTCCCCAGACTCCAGGACTGGCCCATGTTCCTCTTCAACCTCCTCACTGTCCGAATCTGCTGCCAGATCCGCTGGCTGCTGGCGGGCCACAACAAAAGGTAATGAAATTGATAGCTGGTCTAATCACATGGTGCTAAAAAGGACCTCACAAATAAATATAGAATACAAATAAATATAGAATACAACATCAAGATTATGATTCTGAAGACACCACAGGTTCAGAGCAAAATGAAGATAAAATTGGATATATACATTCTCTAGTTTGATGTAATGTCATGCAATCATTAGTGTAAGGAAGTATAATCCAGATGTTTGGAAAAACTTTTTATTTTATTTTTTTGCTGCAATGAACTTCTTACCTTCCCTATTCCTTTATTAGGCTTGCATTGGTTTGACATAACCATGTATTTTTATATTTGACATTAAGAATGTCTGCAGCAAGGAGAAAGCTAAGGTTCTTGTATGCTTTTTTTAGGAGATACAATCAAATGTCCAATATGTTATTTCAAAAACAGATGGATAGAAGTAGTTAGAAAAAAGCTTATTCAGACAACTCTGCATTCATTCCACCCTATCCAAGTTCTTAATATGGTTTGTTTTATGAGGGCATGCTACACAGAATAGATTAAAATGCCTGGTGCCATGTGGTTCTTGCAAAATACACTCTGGTAAATATAAATCTGTCAAACACTGCAACTTAGTTTAGTATTTATATAGTAGGAAAATAGCAATGCGGCATTACTTTCTAATATAACTGAACTTCAGAAAACATTTGAAAAAAGCACCGAGGATTAGAGTTCAAATAAAATTTAAGTATCTCAGATATGAAGAAGTTTATGATTGCTCACTGCTCGAGATTGGTATTTCTCTTTTTATTAATTCTCTCGGAGCCCCTTCAATATTATTCTTTTTTCTTTTTTCTTTTTTTTGCTCCGCTTTATCATTTCAACTTTCGCAGGGCTTGCCAAAGCCACAGGGGATCCTCCCCAACCCACTTTCCATTTGGATATTCAATAGAACTTATTTTGTTTAAAAAGAAAGAAATGGATTTGCAACGGTGGCTGTCTTGATCTCAACCTTTTTGGATGAAATTACAGACACAAGAGTGTTAAACTCCCGCTCAATCATTTTCATTTACTTCTAATAACTATTTAAAATTAAAAACCTTCCCTCTGTTAGAAGTGAAACGCAAAAAGACCATTGGAAGATAGCACCTTCTTTCTCCCAGGAACACGATGATGGCAACATAAATTAATCTGGTCTCATTATTAGTATGCTTACTGTCTTTTCTTCTTCCCCTGCCTTTTGTGTTTTCTATTATGTCTGTTAGATTTTTGAAGTGGCAGGTTTATCTATTTTTTAAAATGCTTAGAACAATACTTATAAGGATCAAACATCGATCCTTTTAGGTAATGATTCTTTCCTTGTTTTACTTACTTATCCAACATGTTAGATCAGGGGTCTGCAAACTTTTTAAACAGGGGGCCAATTCACGGTCCCTCAGGCTGTTGGGGGGGGGCGGACTTGCTGGGTGGGCATGGCTAGGTGGTCATGTGACTGGGTGGACATAGCCAATTTAGCAGTCCATTAAACAATACACACAAATTAAACTTTAATTTAGAGCTTCAGATAGCTCAACAGGCTAGATAGCCTGTTATTAACATTCAGCTGTCTGTAATTATTGCAAGTTCGAGGCTCAACGTTGACTCAGCCTTCCATCCTTTCTAAGGTAGGTAAATTAAGGACCCAGTTTGTGGGGGCAATAAGCTGACTTTGTATAAAAATATACAAAAGTATGAAGGCTATTGCTTAACGCATTGTAAGCCGCCCTGAGTCTCCAGAGAAGGGCAGCATATAAATCTAATTTTTTTAAAAATGTTATGCTCCCAGGGGTGGAAAGCAGGTTAGTGAAGGGATGTGGCTGCCTGGGGGTGGGATGAAGGACTTCTGTTTGTGTATGTTTCTCTCTCTCTCTCTCTCTCTCTCTCTCTCTCTCTCTCTCTCTCTCTCTCTCTCTCTCTCCCTCCCTCCCTCCCTCCCTCCCTCCCTCCCTCCCTCTCTCTTTGGAGACTGGGGAGGCCAAAGATGGGCCTCCCCAGAACTTCTGCATGTCCCATTTTTGGCCTCCTCAGCCTCCAGAAGGCAGGTGGGGGCTGGCGGATAGGTGGGGCAATGTGGGCAGGCCAGCCTCATGGTCCTACACTGAATTAATGGCTTCAGTGGACTTTATCTGGTCCATGGGCCATTGTTTGAGGACCCCTGTGTTAGATCTTCAAAATCAATATCAAAATCAAGACTGAACAGGTGAGATTTTTGAAGTCTATCACAGAATCCAGAATTTCACTATCTCTGGTGAATCTACATTACAAGAATCCCCTCTCTCCAGTATGTGATATGTCAAACATTTTTTTTTTTTTTTTAGAAAAATCTGTACTGGTATCTTTCGGTCTCTTCCATTCCATTCCAGGCTTGCAGTATTTTCTGCTGCAATTTTAAACTTTAAAACATTTAAATTTTAAAGAATGAAAAGATGCCAATTCTTTTTGGTAAAGAAGGACGGCCCAAAGGAAGAAACGGAAAAAAGAGGGGAAATAATGAAAAAGAAATTAAGGTGTGAAATCTGGAATTTGATAAGGAACACAATTGAACTCCAGTTTATTTCAACCATTATTAGCCTGCAAACAAATAAACGAGGAAGAGGAGGGAGAGAAACCAGTGAGATAGCTCTGGAAGGAAAAAAACTCACACTATTACGTTGAAATCTTCTCCAGAGTTTTATTTCTTTGCAAGAAAAGCTATTTTTCTTATTTTCTGAGAATGTCTTTCCATTTTTTTTTCCTGGAGTGTGTTTGACCTCTTTATTGCTGGAAAGGAGCAGAAGGAGCAACTGCTGATTTTGTTGTTGGCATCTTTCCATCATGCAAAAGCATTCCTGACTGACTACATTTCTCTATCTGAAAAAGTTCCATCAGAGTAACTTTGTTCTCCTAGCACCTCCTGGGATTTAATGGAGGCCAGATAGGTTGTAGACTGCTGGAGAGAGCTGGCGCTTGGCCAACTCATAACTAAATAAATGAAACAATATCATGCCTTGCCTATGAGATGTCCCTGAAAAGATCTTCTTTGTTTTTAAAGATATACTGGGGGGAAAAAAAGTTTATTTCACCAATAAGAATTTTTAACCCTTGCTTGGCAAGAAGATATTCATTTAAATTGATTAGTGTGTATACACATACACACACATATATGCAATAAAGTTTATATATATATAGAAACATATATGTATGTTTATGTATTGTGTATATGTGTGTGTGTGTATACATGCATACACACATACATATACACACACATACACAGTAAATAAATTATACATATACATATACACATACACACGTTTTTGGTGTATTCGTGTCTTTTCCCATGTAAGATTGAGAGTATCTTGGCGACGTTTCGACGAGGTCTCACTCGTCATCTTCAGGCTGGTGTCTTCGGCTTCGTGCTTAGTGAGACCTCATCAAAACGTTGCCAAGATACTCTCAATCTTACACGGGAAAAGACACGAATACACCAAAATTTGCATACCTCTACCTGTGAAAATCTACGAAAACAAATATAATATATATCTATATATACACACACAGTATATTTGTATGTATGTGATGTGTATATGTATATATGTGTGTGTGTATGTGTATATGTACACACACACACACACACACACACACACACACACACACATATATATATATATAGAGAGAGAGGGAGGGAGAGAACAGAAATAAATAAACAAATAAATAAATTATACATGGCATAAAGAAGACCCAAATGCCTATTGGATTAATTTAATAAATAATATCATTTAACGGAGACAACAGTTGGACCAAGCTATCTATCTATCTATCTATCTATCTATCTATCTATCTATCTATCTATCTATCTATCTATCTATGTATCATCTATCTATTTATTGGTTCGATTTATATGCTGCCCTTCTCCGGAGACTCGGGGCGGCTTACAATGCGTTAAGCAATAGCCTTCATACTTTTGTATATACCTGCTTAGTAGGGCTTTCGCCTCGCCCCCCCCAAGCGGTGTTCTTTTTTATACAAAGTCAGCTTATTGCCCCCACAATCCGGGTCCTCATTTTACTTACCTTGAAAGGATGGAAGGCTGAGTCAACCTTGAGCCTGGTGAGATTCAAACTTGAAGTAATTGCAGGCAGCTGGCGCTACTTAACAGCACTTTAGTCTGCTGTCCCACCAAGGTTCTTACTATCTGTACTATCTGTACTGCAGCTTTGCAGAATGGCCACTGATGTAGACCTTTCTGGCAATGGAAGACTCTTGGCATATGTTCATAGTTAAATTAATGAAGGAGGCCTCATTGACTCGTCTTTGCTTTCTGATATAACTGGATGGACTGGGTTAATGCTATATTTATCTGATGCCCCAGTTCTCCTCACTTCACCAGACTCTCATGGGTCACATGCCATAACTCAGTTGCTTTCTTTGTATGCTGAACGTTTTCCACCCATGTATCAATAGAAAATTAATAAGAAAGCTTTGCCTGAGAAAACATCCCAGCAAGCCATATCGGAAGAACATCAGGCCCTGAGATCTAACAAGCATTATATCTGCAAAGACAATGTAAAATGCTGGTACAGCACAGGCAATCAATTCCACCCAGTGCTCAACTCTATTCTTGTGGCAATGTTATGCATAGGTCACAAGTGATACAATACAACATTTCAAATCAAATAAAGCAAGCTCATTGACAGTCAATGGTGTCAACAGACTGGACAAAAGTTTCAGTATCAGAAGTTGCTGATGTATCTGGTTCAGAAAGCAATTCTACGTCTTGTCAATAATATAAGTGGTTTAGGTTCAAAGTAAGGAGTTGCAGATAAGTCTACATTTCAATTTAAAATATTATTCTCTAGGAATTTGGATCTAAATTTCTCTGCACCCACACATTTTATATCCAGCTTTTGAACTGAGCAATGTTTTAAATTACACTCTCATAGGCAGAGAATTGTATGCCATTTGTCTTGAGTACTTGTCAGATGACAAAGGTAGGCTAGAAAAGTAACACAACAAATCTAATAAATACTTAACTCTAAAACAGCTTTATTGTATATTTGCAATGGTTAGTTTCCCCCCCAATAAGTTTCTATATCAAGTTAGAAAACTTACTAGCATTGAGTAGAACTATGCCGACTCCGTCTGCCCTAAGCATAGCACATAAAATTATCTGCCACAATGTCTACTTCAGCTTCAACCACAACAATACACGAGCACACAATAGATACAAACTTAAAGTGAACCGCTCTAAACTCCATTGCAGAAAATATGATTTCAGTAACAGAGTAGTCAATGCCTGGAATGCACTACCTGACTCTGTGGTTTCTTCCCCAAATCCCCAAAACTTAAACTGTCTACTGCTGACCTGCCCCATTCCTAAGAGATCTGTAAGGGATGTGCATAAGTGCACCAGCGTGCTGACCATCCCTGTCCTAATATTCCATTTTTACTTACTCCTTTCATGTATTCAAATTATGCTTATACTTTAAACTATCTTATATATGCTTGACAAATGAATGAATGAATGAATGAATGAATGAATGAATGAATGAATGAATGAATGAATGAATCTCCTGACTTTGTGGTTTAGCAAAATTTCCAAAATTATTTTTAGAAATGGAACAGGCACCATTCCTCATACCCTAAGAGACCCCTACCATGTTATCCAAATAATTTAAGAGCTGAATTTGAGAATAGCTGTCCATCTTCTTTTGAATATATTTTAGTCTCCTACAAGTCTCCCAGTTTGAGTTCTTGGCCACTTTTAATTATTAAAATTTTGCAATTTTATTTTTTAGAATAAAAATATAAAAGAGACAATCCATATGCATTCCTGGACAACTCAGCAGAATCTGAGTTTAGGAAAATGTAAGTGGATACCAACCATGGCTGCTATTCTGCAGGTTTTGGAGAACCAGTAGCAGAAATTTTGAGTAGTTCAGAGAACTGGCAAATGCCACCTCTGGCTGGCCCCAGAGTGGGATGGGAATAGAGATTTTTCAATATGCTTCTCCCAGGAGTGGGGAGGGAATGGGGATTTTGCAGTATCCTTCCCCTGGAGTGGGGTGGGAATGGAGATTTTGCAGTATCCTTTCCCTGCCATGTCCACCAAGCCACACCACGCCCACCAAGCCATGCCCACAGAGCCAGTAGTAAAAAGAATAATTACACCATTGATACTAACATGTACCTGCTGTAAGAACAGAATAGATTAAAACTAACATAAAGGATAAAAAGAAAGAAATAATTCAAGGCAAATGAAGAAAGTGACCAATCCCACTGTCTTTCATTGTGGCTCTTTGCAAAAATATATTTTCTCATGTTTTCTCTCTTTTTCTTGTTATTGTTTCACTTTACAAATTTATGAGATCATTCGGCTATGGAATGCCACCTTGTCTCCATCAAACACAATTTATAAAAAGAAACTTTTCAATGGAAGGACCAAAATAAACTTGAATGGCAACTGAAATGTAAAAGAAAAAGGAGGACATAAGCTTTGGCATATGCCAATTATATATGTGAAAATAATGCATATGGCCATGAATTTTCTCATGATGTTATGCTCCTATTACCTATAAATTAACTCAATTTTTCAACAAATGCATATTTTATTATATGCAACGTTTACTTTGAAAAGATGACCTCTGGACTTGGATTGTGGGAGATGAACATTGAGGGGTGCTCTAGACATTTTGAATGTGAATATGTTATTTGCTGTACAGCTGAGGAAGAAATAATAAACAATTTTAGAAGGACTTCATTAGCAATGCCTTTGAAATAAAGAAATACAGACCTTTCTGCCAAAAAAAGAGATTGTTTTATATCATTTAACTACTATGTGCTTCTATCTAAGTGATTACACCTTTTATGTCAAAACCGGAATATGTATAACAAATGGACGGAAGGCCTTGATAAATCACCTCCACTCAAATCAGTCATATACCTTGAAAATTTTATGAAAATTTTATGAACTCTCTTTGAGAGTTTCTGATGGAATTTAGTACATTTGGTATGTTTTATTGCAATTAATAAATTCCAAAAATGAAGCAGTGAGTAATGCACGCAGCTATAGATGGTAAGATAAAGGTAAAGGTTCTCCTCGCACATATGTGTTAATCATTCCCAGTACATAAAGTATGCTTGGTGAGCCTGGTGAGATTCAAACTGCCAAATTGCAGGCATCTATCAGTCAGCAGAAGTAGCCTGCAGTAATGCATTCTAACCATTGTACCACTATGGAAGGGAGGGAGGGAGGGATAACAATAGCAGCCAGGTTTATATACCACTTCACAATGTTTTACAACCCTCTCTTAAGTGGTTTACAGTCAGCATCTTGCCCCCAACAATTTGGGTCCTTATTTTACCCACCCCGGAATGATGGAAGTCTGAGTCAACCTTGAGCCTGATGAGATTTGATCTGCCAAATTGCAGGCAGCCGGCAGTCAGCAGAAGTAGCCTGCAGTACTGCATTCTAACCACTGTGCCACCATAGCTCTTAATTAAAATTAAAAATACAGGGGTTTGGAGGGAAGAGGGGAGAGTACCTTCTCTGTTAATGCACCAATCCTCTCCAGCCAACTGCTTCTTCTTCATGACCCCATGCCAGCTGCATAGCCAGGTATTATGGGTCTTCATGAATGCGGGAGCAGATTTTATCTCCTGTGGCAAGATGTTCCAAAGGGGAGGAACTATGGAAGGAAAAAGTCTGCAAACTGTTAGCAAAGGTAAGTGAATACCACCCCTGCTTTCCATGCCATTGTATTCTGAACTAATTGTAGCTTCTGAATATTTTTCAGTGGTAGCCCAATGAAGAGCTTAAAGGGTAAAATTAATTCTTTACTTCATGGCTTAAAGTAATAAACAAACACCGATGCCAGAGTAAACTTTGAGACAAGGGTGACGTTCTTCACTAAGAAAAAAACGAACAAATATACAAGGGAGGGGGATACTTATTTTGGCAACTATCAAGGTGGAAAGAAACTCTCCATTGTCAAGAACCATCATGTGAATGATACAGCATCAAGAAAAAGTATGTATGTGCTGAAGACATTTAATGCCTCCAAGTAATAATGCTGTAGCTTTTTTCCTCCATCCAACTTGCCAAGCTGAGGACACAACACACAGTGGTAATCAATCTTTATTAGCCATGCCAAACATATATTCTTCTGAGGAAGCCGTGTGGGTTTCCTTCCATGCAAGTAGCTAGGCCAGGCTTTCAGGATTTACTCTGCTTCATAGTTGGATCAGAACTTGCCTTGCAAATGTGGACATCAGCATGCTATGTGAAGAAGCCAAACATTGCTGGGGTATTCCCAGGCATCGCATTGTTGGAACTGTAATATGGGAGCAGTTTGGCTGTTTTACTTGGCAGGGTAAAACATTGTCCTTATTCTAGAAAGAACATTACTGGTAGGCACATATGGCTGGTGATGGCAGCAATGAAGCTGGGTGGCCGATGCAGAGACCGAAGGAGAATAAATATCAGCTCTGTTCTTCCATGATTCCTAGCCATTTGCCAAGTTCTGTTTAGTGTTAATATTGGCTTGCAGCATGCTCTCAGCACACGTGCCACCCAGAAAAATAATTTTTCAGCATTAGAACGGTGATTTCAGTCATTTCTTGCATGCATTATTTTTTCGGCTTTTCCCTCAACCATCCTTCATTTCAACACTTTAATTGCGGTTGTTGCCGGTTTAATGGTATAAAAACCTTGCTGGTCTACCGGTGCCAATATTTCTGCAGATCGTGTTTTCGTCTCTGCTCTCAAAGTGTTTCAGAATACAAAAGAGGTCAACAGGCACTTGGCAAAGATCGTAATTCACAGGTGCCTTCTCTATATCATGGTAGGGACTGCATTCCATCAAAATAGCCGGCTAAATTGCTCAGATAGCTATTGTGCAGTTCTCAAAAGGCTTGTAGTTCTTCAGTGAAATGTGGTGGATGATATGCTGAGAAGCCTCTGTTATGGCAGGTGGCCATTATAGGTTGCACACAAAGAAAAATATACTGTGATCACCCACAATCTCAATAAGCAGCTGAAATGTTTACACTGATAATAATTGCTTTTCTTCTCTGGCAAGAGTTAACTCCTGTCCCTGTGCCCCAACCCTCATGAGAAGAATTTTGAAGGGGGCATGCCCTCTTCTGTTTGATTCACTCAATGGAATAATTATCCAATGGAGCTAACCAAGACAGTTATTGTTTTTTTTAAAGAGGGGGGGTGGATGAGGAGTCCTTGGTGCTGTCTGAGCTTGGTTCTTTTCTTCCAGATGTTTCATTATCTAAACTAGGTAACATCATCACTGCCTCATCCATCTATCAGTGATAGATGATGGATGGATGAATAGCTAGCTAGCTAGCTAGATGATAGATAGATAGATAGATAGATAGATAGATAGATAGATAGATAGATGATAGATAGGTAGGTAGGTAGGTAGATAGATAGGTAGATAGATAGATGACAGATGACAGATGATAGATAGATAGATAGATAGATAGATAGATAGATAGATAGATAGATGATAGATAGATAGATAGATAGATAGATAGATAGATAGATAGATAGATAGATAGATGATAGATAGATGATAGAGAGAGAGAGAGAATGGATGGATAGATGATAGCTAGATAGCTACATTATAGATAGATAGATAGATAGATAGATAGATAGATAGATAGATAGATAGATAGATATAGATAGATAGATAGATAGATAATGGATGGATAGATGATAGCTAGATAGCTAGATTATAGATAGATAGATAGATAGATAGATAGATAGATAGATAGATAGATAGATAGATAGATAGATAGATAGATAGATAGATAGATAATGGATGGATAGATGATAGATGATAGATGATAGATGATAGATGATAGATGACAGGCAGGCAGGCAGGCAGGCAGGCAGGCAGGCAGACAGACAGACAGACAGATAGATGATAGATTGATAGATAGACAGACAGACAGCCTTGCAGTACAAATTACTATCAGGAGGATCCAAAGAATAGGAAAGATCAAATTCCACCCGTCTTTACCTGTTTGTATGATACTGACCATATCCCTCTAATCAGTGGTGGTTTGCCCCCGGTTTGGACCGGTTCTATAGAACCGGTAGAAAAACTGGCTGGAGGCTCCGCCCACCGACCCCAACATCATCAGGAAGCTTCTGCATATATGCAGAAGTGCGTGTGTGCGTGCGTGTGAACTTGCGTGTGAAGCGAGCACGCAAGTGAGGCCCTGTTGCGAACCGGTAGTAAAGGTAAGTAGAACCCACCCCTGCCTCTAATGTAGAAAGAACAGAATCTGAAAAAAAAAGTGTAGTAAAATATAATTAATTTGGTATAAAATCTTACATTCTTTTTGCATGTATGTTAGAGGAAACCACTATTTAACATAGCTCTAATGTCTTTTTAATTTCTTCCTTCCTTTTTCTCTATATTTTTCTTTAAAAACAAAAAACAAAACCGAAACCAAGTGGATCAGTAGCCACAGAATCCCTTGAAGTTCAAGTGGCAAAATGTTAGAAGCCTAATGTGTCATTACAAAGGAAATATTCCATTTTTTATTTTTTTC
Source organism: Masticophis lateralis (assembly GCA_030761175.1). Taxonomy (NCBI): domain Eukaryota; kingdom Metazoa; phylum Chordata; class Lepidosauria; order Squamata; family Colubridae; genus Masticophis; species Masticophis lateralis. Next base: position 15,446,299 of record JAUDYJ010000010.1, read on the forward strand.
CCCACTTTTTCAATTATTTTAAGCATTTGTGTCTTTTTTTTTTAATCATTTGTATTTTTTTGGTTTCATTCCTTATTTTAAAAGCAACACTAATAAATAATCTAAAAAGCATTAAAATATAAAAAGTTCTTTGATAATTGCTAGGGATTTTAGAATTATAGTTGTGTGTACTGAAGTAGAACTTAAAAATCCAGGGTACCAAAATGCTGCCTTGACATTTAAGAGCACACAGCAAATGAGCAAACAAACTAATTTAGAACTTCGTGTGAAAAATCACTTCATGTGACACACACGCCTACACACACACACCTACACACAAAGAGAGACCTTCTCATGAAAAAAGAAAGAAAACAAAAGCAAAAAAAGAGGCTTAGTATTTTCCTGTGATCAATATGTACTGTAACTTTTCCCCTTCTTCCTGTTATGGAAATGGACCAACTTGAATTGACTGGCAATAGGTGGAAGGGGGAAAAAATGGAATTCGTTCCTGATATTTTGATGATGGCTGCTAACTTGAGACAAGATATTGATTCATGGAGATCTGATCTGTTTGTCACCATAGACAAGAGATATGTGACCTTCAGTGTATGGCCTCAGGGTAGACTGAAATGGGACTGCTGAAAATCAACAACAAAATGTCCAAATTTAGTGCTATCTGGGAAAAGCAATTTAATATATAAAATTCTTTTCTCAACATTTCCTGCTATATCTATCTCCATTTCTATCTTCTGGTCCTTGTTTACTACGAAAGTGTTTGGCTTATTGTTTTGTACCTATTTGCCTGTCTGGATCTGGAACTCCCACAATATCTTAACCCTATTCTTTTCCAGAATCTTCTAAACAATCTCCTGTCATGTCTTGGAATATCTAGCTGATTCATTGTGCAGATGTTTCTGCCAACCACATCTTACATCTTGCAATTATGTGTCGGACTGTCTCTGGCATATCTATCTGTATATCTATATATCTACCATCTATAGATAGGGATGTGGTAGCTCAGTGGCTAAGACACTGAGCTTGTCGATCGAAAGGTTGGCAGTTCAGTGGTTCGAATCCCTAGTGCCACATAACGGGGTGACCTCTCGTTACTTGTCCCAGCTTCTGCCAACCTAGCAGTTCAAAAACATGTAAAAAATGCAAGGAGAAAAATAGGGACCCCCTTTGGTGGGAACGTAACAGCGTTCCATGCACCTTTGGTGTTTAGTCATGCTGGCCACATGACCACGGAGACGTCTTTGGACAGCACTGGCTCTTCGACTTTGAAACGGAGATGAGCACCACCCCCTAGACTCTGGAACAATTAGCACATATGTGCGAGGGAAACCTTTACTTTTACCTGTACCTTACATACCTTATGAAAATATGAATTACTAAGCTTGAACTAAATACAAATCCAGTTTTTCACCCGTTTCTACTGAAGGTTGTTTCAGGGAAAGGGGGCAAATCAAGATTGTGGAAAGTATGAAATGGAGTATCATAGACGTGCTTGGTTGATTATCTGACTAGGACTGCTCTACAAAGCAGAATTTGTATGTGATAGATGCAAGGCAGTAGGTATAACTGGGATTTGATATCAGAACTGGGCATTACAATTTATATAGGTGTTAATATAGCCGATTACAATTATTTCTTCTCTACGATCTTCTCTTATTTTCCATCTTTGTCTTTGCAAATTCATGAAATATGCTTCATTTCTTCATGATTAAATGCTAGCCACCAGCAGATATGCTTCCATTTGGAATGATATATTCTTTGCTTGGAATTATGATGCCAACTTTCTAATTAACAATTACTTTTTAATATAGTTGCCGAAGGTTATATTAAAGCCTTCTTTAGCATTTCCAAGTGCTTTTCTCTATATTTTTGTCCCACAATAAGAAATGAATATTTAATTTTCCAGGACAAATAAATATAAAATTAACTATATACATAATCATATTTTTAAAAAGAAAAAGGAAAAAAAAAAAAACCACAGGCCTTTTTAGTGGCAATTTTCATTTAATGTTTGCAGAGCAATCTGTTTTAGAAACTGGTTTGGCATTTGATGCCAGTCAAGTTAAATAAATTGTACTCCTGACATTCTAGCAGATGTTGGAGATGAAAAATCATAAAAACTGATTGCTCACTTTTGCAATTCATTCCAGACAACAAAGATGACACATTAGAGAGGTTTAACCACATAGAAACAGAAACATATTTAATTGATTTGGGGGGGATCTGCAATATATATTTTCACACTTTCTTGTATTTATCTTCTCTAGTATTTTTTCTTTATTATTTTAGCATCATGAAAAGTTATCTCATTAAGCAGAAACTACAGTAATTCCATTTACTTATTATTAAAATACAGAAGCTACAAAAAAGGGACACGGTGGCTCAGTGGCTAAGATGCTGAGCTTGTCGATCAAAAGGTCAGTAGTTCAGCGGTTCAAAAAACTAGTGCCACATAATGGATAGCTCCCATTACCTGTCCCAGCTTCTGCCAACCTAGCAGTTCAGAAGCACGTAAAAAAGGCAAGTAGAAAAATAGGGACCACCTTTGGTGGGAAGGGAACAGCGTTCTGTGCACCTTTGGCTTTAGTCATGCCAGCCACATGACCACAGAGACGTCTTCGGACAGTGCTGGCTCTTTGGCTTTGAAACAGAGATGAGTACCACTCCCTAGAGTCGGGAACGACTAGAACATATGTACGAGGGGAACCTTTACCTTTACCTTAACCTTACAGTAATTCAAAAGAAACACAATTGGAGGAAGAAATGCTTATGTTTATAACAGAATTGTGTAAACTAAATTTTTTTTTAGGAACAAGGAGACCACAATTGGTGGCATTATTGCATATGAAATCCTTCCGTTACTGATTATTTTTCTTTTGGGTGATGTTCAACCTGTTCATTATGAACTCAATACAAATTCTTTTAATTGCAGCCAAAATTGCCTTGCTAGACAGTGGGAAATGATTAGATCCCCATCTGTTAAGCAATGGTTACAAAGACAACCCTTTGTTATGGAAATAAAGAAGCTTATGAGATATGAGTAGTTCCCCCCCCCCCCTCCAGCTATACAATTCAGGATTTTCTGATGTCTGACATCTTTTTGATAGTAGTTTGGATTATGATTTGCCCATGTTTCATGATAAAATAGGCAATGATTCTGAAAGGTATTATATCATAGTATTTTAATAATAATAATGAAACTAACAATAACAGTGTGGATATCAGTGGTGGGATTATACTGGTTCTACCCGGTTCGGGCAAAACGGTAGCAGTGGCCAGTGGGAGGCTCCACCCACCGACCCAGATGTCATCACAGATGTTCTGCGCATGCGCAGAAAGCTCTGTGCATGCAGAAGTGGCATGCACACACTCACAATTCTGAAATGGTAGTGAAGGTAAGTGAATACCACTACTGCTAGATATTGATAGCTACTAGAATAAAAATATATCCCCCCCCAATAATAATAATTAATTGAACATTAACAAAACCGAGTCTATCAGAAAAGATGCTCTTTGGCATGTTAAGTACATTTTTGGCCCATATAGTATGTTGTCTAAAGAATCAATTTTTCAAGAGGACTCCATGGGCCTCTTAATAAAATCTTATCTAATAAATGTCCTGAAAAGATTCAACAGCAAGATAAAGCGGTGAAAAACAGTCACAAATCTGGAAATTGTTTATGGTAGGTGAGAGAGGTATGTACCTCGTGGTTTGGGATACATGTAAGACAAAAAATTATGTGTTTCATCCTTCAGATTCCCTTCTGATCCTAGTACTGAATTGTGGAACGTTCTTATGGCTTTCTGTGCTTGTTCGGGTTTACTGATGTTTTAAGTAAAGTTGTGCAAAAATCTGTCCTGTGATTTCTCAACAGCCTTTTTTTCCCCCAGAAAAAGGGATGGGTTATTTTTTTTCCCCCCTTTCTCCTATCTTGTAGTCTGCTCAAGCACTCATGATGACAGCAGCAATTGATGGCTCACATGTGGGAATCCAGACGAACATTGCGATTGTACAAGCTGTCAGCCATGGAACAGGATGACACACCACATGCTAAGTTCTCTTTCACGAGAGGTTTTCAAGGGGAGGCTGGATAGACATTTGTCAAAGAGGCTTAATGCATTCTGCGCTGAGCACATATAGTTGGACCCAATCGCCACTAAGATTCTTCCAGCTCTGTGATTATAGGATTATATCCTTTTGTGCAAGTTTATTTTTAGTTCTTTAAGCCTTTATTGTTACAAGATGATGTTAGTAACAAGTACTACTACAGCATAGTTTTGTACTATGCTGCATATAGGATGCTACTCATAGGGATTTTTGCTAGAGATGTTGACATATTTATTTTGCCTCGTTACAGAGAGTAGTACAAATATTGTTCCCTTCATTTGCGTTAGACATCAGAACTCAGCTATGAATAGTAGCTCAGAGGTAAAAAGTGTCAGGGTATGTCATAACTGAGGAGATTGGATTTGCAAAGATGGTGTGAAAAAATCTAACGTTGCCCTAATAATTTATATTAGAATTAGAAAAATATTATTGTATCTCTTCGCTGTTCTCTAGTAGTAATTGACACTTTTGTAGTTCAGCTCTAGCAGACCTAATGTATATGTTCCAAACCAGTGGTGGGTTTCAATTTTTTTTCACTACCACTTCTGTGGGTGTGGCTTGGTGGGTGTGGCAGGGGAAGGATACTGTAAAATCTCCATTCCCACCCCACTCCAGGGGAAAGTTACTGCAAAATCCCCATTTCTTCCCGATCAGCTGGGACTCGGGAGGCAGAGAATAGATGGGGGTGAGGCCAGTAAGAATTTTTACTACTGGTCCTCTGAACTACTCAAAATTTCCACTACCGGTTCTCCAGAACTGATCAGATCCTGCTGAAACCCACTTCTGCTCCAAACACATAGAACCATAGCATCCATCCATCCATCATCCATCCCTATCTATCTATCTATCTATCTATCTATCTATCTATCTATCTATCTATCTATCTATCTACCTACCTACCTACCTACCTACCTACCTACCTATCTTTCTTACTGATAAATGTTCTTTGGACCCTGACAGAAATTGTGACTATCACATCCAGAGAGTTTATTTGTGCATTCTATAAAACCTAACATACAGGAAAAGACTACATCTAATGTTATCCATTATATCCATGCATTGATTTGTGAAAGAGCAATGTTGGACAAAATTTAGAAAGGAAAACAAAACAGAAAGGCAGCATGAAGTCTATTCTTTGTAAAATTCTAAAGAATTTTGAACAGCATTTCTGGGTGTTATTCAATTTACTCATGGGTTTACTGACATCTCTTCATTCCTCCCATTTGCTAAACTTCCTTCCTTCCTTCCTTCCTTCCTTCCTTCCTTCCTTCCTTCCTCCCTCCCTCCCTCCCTCCCTCCCTCCCTCCCTCCCTCCCTCCTTCCTTCCTTCCTTCCTTCCTTCCTTCCTTCCTTCCTTCCTCCTGTTGATGTCTTTGAAATGTTTTGAACATTAATTTACATTTTTACTGCTTTAATAGATACTGTAGTGCCAATGTTTTCCTTCTATCATGGTTTCTCATACTTTCATACTAAAAGAACTTTCTTCTTTTAATCTTTGTATGATGCTGATTGTTCAAATTGACTGGTCAGTGACCATGATAAAATAATCTACTAATATCCCTTCCCCTTCCCTTCCCAGATTTCAGGCTTGTGAAACCTGTTCTTTTCAAAACTGTCTGTACACTAAAGTTGCATAACAGTTATTCCTGAAGTTCCTCCAAAAGTTATAATTAAATGACATTGTATAATGTAACAGGATAAAGCAAAATAAGCACAAAACCCCACTATCTTATCCCAAGGCCTTGGTGCATCTTCAAGTAAAATTATCCTAGTCTGAAGCAGGGGTGAAATCTACTTACCTTCCATACCGGTTTGGAAGTGCATGTGCTGCGTGCATAGGGCATGTGCACACACGGACCCTCTGCGCATGTGCAAACCCTTCTGCACATGCGCAGAAGGTTAAAGAACAGGTTAGTTCCTGGTTAAAACCAGGAAGTAATAACAACTAGGTGGGTGGGCAGAGCCTCACTCTGCTGTTGTTAGCAGTTCTCCGAACCATCCGCTGCCACCGCTACCAGTCAAGCCACTTGGCTTTCCTACTAAGACTATTCCTCACCATAAAACACAAGAGTTTGATTCAGGCTATTCGGTCGAAGCCGTGGTTTTCTGACTCTTTCGAGAGTCTTTCATTTCTTAGGAATTTATGGCATTAATTCACCATGCATGGAATGTGAACAGTCTGAAACTCTGGGGACCCGTTACCAAAGCTCCTACATGACAAGAAACACACAAGCATACAGAGTGTTTCTGGAGGCTGTAAAGATTACCATCCACTGATGTATACCACCACTTGAATTCAGAAGAGGGATGAAGTGTTTATTAGTTCTTTGGTTAATTTCCAAAGAAGGAACAAAGAAAGTTATGAATGCCACTTTAATGTTTTTCGAAGAAATGGACATGCAGAAATGACTACAGATCATATTCATCTCTAATATCACATTGATTGCTCTACCTTTTTTTTAAGTTGATTGTTTTATTACTACACATTATGACAAACACATAACATACAACATATAAATATATCCTCTTTTTAAGAAGTGTTTCTTCATGGTCTGCTTTCCACTGTGACTTCCCCTCCCTCCCAGTGTCTCTCATATTATTTCATTTTCTTCATTGTCCCTTTTTTGATTGATTACAATGTATTTTCTAATCCTAATAGCCTTAATTTTATACATTTCTATATATTTGTTTCAGATGTCTGAAAAATCCATTAATGCTTAACTTTTTTTCCTTTTAAAACAATGAACTAATAGATGATAGATAGATAGATAGATAGATAGATAGATAGATAGATAGATAGATAGACAGACAGACAGACAGACAGACAGACAGATATTCGTTACATATGTATTTTACATTTTATTTTTCCCCTATTTGTGTTGTTCTTTATTTCTACTCTCAAGCCATTCATACCATTTGTTCCAAATTGTATAGTAATCTGTCTCTTCTTTTTCTTTAATTTCTTTTGTCAATTTGTCCATCTCAGCACATTCTAAAACTTTTTTTTATCACTTCTTCGTCTGTTGGTGTTTCTTCCTGTTTCCATTTTTGTGCATATGTTATTCGAGCCACTGTTATGATGTGTGAAATCAGATATTTTATGTCTTTGATATAAGTTCTCGTAAATATTCCTAGTAGAAATGTTTCTGGTTTTCTTTCTATTGGTTGTTCTGTTAGTTTTTCTAACCATTTCTTTATATTTGTCCAGATTTTTTTTGCCACCGGGCATGTCCACCATAGATGGTAATAGGTTCCATGGGTTTTCTTACACTTCCAATGATTGCCCTACCTTGAACAGTTTATTTCCTTAAACTTGACTGGTACCAGCTGGGGCCCCAGATTCAGTGGGGCTAGCTGGTTGATGGGTGCTGATTGTCACATCGGGGCATTGATATTGCACCTATCCCTGACCAGGGTTAAATGCCCATCCAGGAGTCTGATCTGCAGGAGGCAGTCTGAATGCTGGCTGCTGGGTGGAGCACTTATTTATTTATTTATTTATTTATTGCATTGCATTGCATTGCATTGCATTGCATTGCATTGCATTGCATTGCATTGCATTGCATTGCATTGCATTGCATTGCATTGCATTTTTATACCGCCCTTCTCCCGAAGGACTCAGGCGGTGTACAGCCATAATAAAACGGTAACAATACACAAATTAAAAACCATTAAAATAATTCAATCATTGGCCATAATTAAAAACCCCAAAACTAAAAACCATTTAAAACCCATTAAAATCATTGTTCTGTCAGACCGGCTTGATAAAATAATAGGGTCTTAAGAGCATGACGGAAGGCGCGGAGGTTGGGGATTCTTCATATATCCAGGGGCAATTCGTTCCATAGGGCAGGGGCCCCCACAGAGAAGGCTCTCCCCCTGGGGGTCACCAGTCGACATTGTTTGGCCGACGGCACCCTGAGGAGGCCCTCTCTGTGGGAGCGTACCGGCCGGTGGGAGGCAATCGGTGGCAGAAGGCGGTCTTGTAGATATCCAGTTCCTAAACCATGGAGCGCTTAGAAGTGGTGACCAACACCTTGGAATGCATCCGGAAGACCACCGGGAGCCAGTGCAGCTCATGCAAGAGATGTGTTACATGGGAACGATGTGTCAACCCCATAATCACTCGCGCAGCTGCACTCTGGACCAGTTGGAGCCTCTGGATGCTCCTCAGAGGGAGCCCCATGTAGAGACCATTACAGTAGTCCAGACGGGAAGTGATGAGGGTGTGAGTGACCATGCACAAGGTGTCCCGGTCCAGAAAGGGATGCAACTTGGTCCAACAACCCCCAATTTCCATGTTGTGTGGGGAGCTTAGGAGAAAACTAGAAATACACAAGTCAGCTCCAGCTTTAAACGTTGGTGTGAGAGGTAAGCTTCATGTCAAATTTAGTCCGCCAGACTTAAATGGGATAGTAGAAAACCCAAAACTAAAATATGATGGAAAATAAGGGCTCAAGGAATTCTACAATTCCTAGTTTGATGGTTGGGCTTTTTTTCCCCAAAAAATCTGTCCCTATAACAACGAAAATAACAGATAATTCTTTTATGATGCATTCCACAAGATGCTGCATATGCATTGGTTATATAGAGAGAAATCAGATTCTCAAATCATCATTAGATTTGTCTAATGATGAAAAAAATATCTTTATTGCCTATTCTATTCAGGGAGAGATCAGAGATCAGCAGGTTCTGACCAGTTCTGGAGAACCGGTAGCAGAAATTTTGAGTATGTCGAAGAACAGGTAGTAAAAATTCTGACTGGCCCTGCCCCAGTCTATTCTCTGCCTCCCACGTCTCAGCTGATTGGGAGGAAATGGGGATTTTGTAGTAACTTTCCCCTGGAGTGGGGTGGGAAAGGGGATTTTACAGTATCTTTCCCCTGCCATGCCCACCAAGCCGTGCCACGCCCACCAAGCCACACCCACAGAACCTGTAGTAAAAAAATTTTGAAACCCATCACTGGGAGAGATGTTCAAGGTTCCAGATGGAATTGAAAGACAATCTTCAAAATAGTATATTTGCAGCATCTATTACTGGTCCTTTTAAACAGGAGATTCCAGGCATTGAATCTGTGATCTTTTCTACGAAAAATATGTTCCAATCACTGAGATGTAAGCCTTCATTATGCAAAGTCATCTGAAGCAAAGTTAGAAGTAACAGAGTTTACAAAAGGACTACAAATGTCATCGATGATATACTACCTTCACAAAGCTGCATAAATGTTTTGAATATTTTTTTAAAAAAAACTATTAAAAACTTCATATATGTCAGATCTCAGGATTACATAGCTATGTCTTTTGAGTAATTGGAGGCCAGCAAGTCACAACTGTTTGGAAAACATAGTAGTATTATCCTGGGACCTGTAAATTCACAGTAGAATTTTATTTTTAAGTTTGGTTTAGTTATGTATTCTGAACACGTATATATCTGCTTTAGATTTCCTTAATTTCCTCTCATGCTTTCGATAAAATAGGATGAGATTTTATTCTGATTTGAAGACTTAAAGTAGATTGTATCCTTAGAAAACAATTTCCTTTTCTGTTTTCATGATGCTTATTTTTCGTAAGAACATTGGACTCTCTAGAAGACTAGAAATTGTTAGATATCAAATAATGATCATGGCTGAAACTGATCACTAATTTAAACAAGGATTCTATGAAATTAGAGATAATATATCTGTTTCCAACCATAAAATTCTTAGAAAGATGAAGATGTATTTCTGAGATCCTGAATAAAGTTTAGAAGAAGAAACATTGTAGTGGGGACTGACTGAAATCAGTAAAAAAACAAGGGGGGGGGGATTATGATTTTGCATAACAGTGAAAGCTTGTTATGGGTGGAATATGTTTTATATTGGAGAGAGAGAGGGGGGGGAAGAAAAAGAAAGATAATTTTAAACAGGTCAAAAAGGTTATTTTTTAATTTTTAAAATATTTTTTTTTAAATCCATATGTTAAAAATTTTGTCCAGCAAGACTGAATACCATGACATAGTCCCAGAAAGAAAAATAAATTTATATACAATATGGTATGTTCTGTTAAGGGAAGAGAAAAACCAGCAGGCACAACTTCCACAATTGTTCCCTTTCTCCGTGCATCAGAATGATTACACAAATGGTCATTTGGTAAAGTTATTGAAAGTGCAGTCATATCCAGCTTTGTTGAAAATTCAGCCTCCAGGGCTTCCAGCTCCCTCTTGGCTTCTTCATCTTCACTCGAGCAAGAGAAGGACTTGGTGTGAGATCCAGATAAGACTTTATTTTCTAAAAAAAGGTAATTTTTATAGGCACACCAGTTCTAGAATTATACAATATCATTCTCTATCCACACTTATGAGAGTAACTACTGCATTTGCTTTCAGCAGGATGCTAATGATACAATGCAAACTATTTTACATCACCTGAAAAAATATATATATAACATTTCCTTTTGATATTAATAGTTGTTTGGCTCCTTCATTAACACATCTGCCTCTTTTCATATCACAAAAGCACCTCTGTATTCTAAAATCTTGGGACTGCAAACATCTCCCACACCTACACACTTTTTAAGGACACTGTTGATTTTAATATGATTAAATGCACTCTGAATGGGCATAAGATCTAAGGCTATACAAATATCATATAATAAATTGAAGGATGTAGTAATGGGTAATGCAGTTTTCATTCATTGTGTGAATCAAAGTAAATACTAAGAAAAGAAATGGTCTCTATTTTTTTCTTTAATGCCGTCACCTCCTTCCCCCTTTTTTTAGAAAAAAAGAAAAAAATGAAGGGAAAAAAATCCTACCTTGTTTCATTTTCAGTCCAACTACTAATTTAGGCTTTGAGGTGCTGTAGCATTACTGTTCAATATTAAACTAGATACATAACACATTTAGGATTGACTGAAAATGACTAGGATGGACAAAAGTTTAGCAAACTAATTTGGAGAAAAACATATTTATCTGCACAAATTTCTATAGCTAGACATTTTGCAATTCACTTCAAAGCTGATGAAACAGCTTAGCAAAACCTCTCCTTATGGACTCTGGTTTTCTTAATATACTGTTGAATTACTCTTGGGGTAGACAAGGCTGATAAAATAATAATGAAAAATACAATTAATATTGAAGCAAGTGCCTCAAATAATTATGATAAATCTAAAGATGTTTGAAATTTGAAATGATGGCAAATATCACAAAATTAGATGATGTATTATAATGGATCGATCTTTGCAACTAAATACATGCCAAAGCAAAAGAAATAGAGGAAGGAAGGAAGGAAGGAAGGAAGGAAGGGAGGAAGGAAGACACAGTAAAGACTAAAAATTTGTAGAAGTAACAGTCTTACATGGTAACCATTAGGGAATTTGCTTCAATTGCAATGGCAATTTGTTTCATAATATGAGCCCCATCATTGAGAAGATAGGATTAACCCCTGCTGTCAATCCCATCCATGATGGAACTTGCAACAGGTGTTTGCTCTAAGATTGTAGGACATATTTGAAAAGAATTTTAAGCTTGAAGATTTATACAGTGACATGAATCCTGTGATTTGGGCTCTGAAAGCAGCAATTAGTAAACATTGGTTCAACAATGGGCATAAAGTCCCAACTGATTCTAATCCAGCTTCAACTACTAGGCCATTTTCAACTCCATGAAGACTACAACAGTACCATCAAATCTTGACGTGACAGACTCTTGAATTAAAATTTCTTTTACCCTCTATACTTTAATCAGCTGAAATGTTACTGATTCTTTTTGACACTAATGTTATATGCCTATTCAGCATTAATACTCAATCCAGAAGGATCCCAAAAATCAACTCTTGATCTTTCAAGGATCAAGATCTCTCAAGGATCTTTCAAGGATGCATCTCACTCCAGGGCAGAGATATTTCCCAAATCATGAAATCCAACTGCTAGTATAAGTATCTTTGACAACACCATCTTTTCTGTGTTTAGTTTCAGTTTGTGCCCCTCTATCAGCACTCAAATGTCAGTGTCATTCAAATATAATCTTCAGGCAGCTATCAAATACCATAATTATCTCTGAGGATGTTAGAACAGCAAGAGCATGACTAAATGGAGCATCCTTCAAAATGCCAAGCCCAGATTTCAGATCTAATTACCTTTGTATAAATGTTGTAGGTAAACTAGTGTAGCTAAATGCCTTTGATAAGATTTCTTGTCTAAATTGTGTTCTGTGCATATTACCCTGCACGAGTTTCTCCTGCTGTGTTTCGCTGAGTACTATTTAGAGATATTTTCTAATGTTTTTTTCTACTGCTAAATCAGCGTGCCTTCTGAACCCACTAAAGTTAGTGGACACAGGCGTATATTATTCAGCCGTTCTGCTAACCGTTCTCAAAATTGGATAGAAATTTCATCATTTTGCATCTTAAAACAGAGGGCTACTTGCCTTTGTTGTTTAGAAGAAAACACCACTTTGTGATCAAGTTTTAAACAAGAACATTTATAGTCATAAAACAGGAGAAAGAAAGATGTGGCCTCTTCTGTGGGGCAGAATAGCAAGTCACTATTCTCAATTTTTCACCTGAAATGAATCATTATGGTGCTGCAGCAAACACACAGGAAAACATTGACAAACACACACAGTAGCACATAGGATGCTCTAGAGAGGACAAAGATCAATAGATTTCATTTTTTTCCTGGTAATGGAAAATGCTTGAAACGTTATCAAAAATTTCAGAAAATGACAAGTTCACCTGACTTTACAAATTCCATAACATATTAGCTTCTATATGAATATAAATACTTGAGTTTCAGACTAAAATATTAGAATATATGCTTCAATTATATTAATAATCCTTAATTATTAAAGACAGATTCTCTTTAGATTTACGTTCCCAGGAAATAAACTCCTTCTCCTTCTCCCCCACCTCTCTCTCTCATTCTCTCTCTCTCTCTCTCACCCTCTCTCCACCCCTCTCTTTTTTCTTTCCTTTGGTTGCTACTCCAAAATAAGCTTTCCTTTCCTTTACTAAAATAAACCATCAGTACTAATTGTAATCCAGGAGTATTAGCTTTCTCTTACAGCAGATCACAGATTTATTATGGTGTGGATTCCAAATGTCTGTTCCACACACTTATGCTCTTCTCGGTAGCGTAGTTTAAGATATAAAGGTATGTTTCTGAAATGACAATTTATCAGATTCAAACCACTGCAGTTGAAAATTGACTTGGGTGTATCTTGATTGAAATGCCACGTGGCAAAGGAGGCTACTTATTAAAGTTGAAGGCTGTTATTAGCAACTTTAATATCAATGTGCTTTTCAGTAAGAATGGTTCTGACCAAGATGTCATATGTAATGTATGCATTGTGCATTACTTACTGGCTTTTACTCAATGTGTGCGTGTAAAGACTGATTTAGACTTGTACACAACTGTGTGTAGTGTCGATGCATACCTGCACTGCAAAGAAGTTGATGGGTAAGCATAGACTGCAGATTTTATTTATTTATTGATTGATTGATTGATTCAATTTATTTATTTATTGGTTCAATTTATATGCCGCTCTTCTCCGGAGATTCAGGGCGGCTTACAATGCATTAAGCCTTCATACTTTTGTATATACCTGCTTAGTAGGGCTTTTGCCCCCCCCCCCCCAAGTGGTGTTTTTTTTTTAAATTTTATTTTATACAAAGTCAGCTTATTGCCCCCACAATCTGGGTCCTCATTTTACCTACCTTGGAAGGTTGGAAGGCTGAGTCAACCTTGAGCCTGGTGAGATTTGAACTCACAGTAATTGCAGGCAGCTGGCAGCTAAGTGCTACTTTAACAGCACTTTAGTCCGCTGCTCCACCAAGGCTCCTATGATGGCTGCAGACAGGCCAACACACTCAACTCCCAAATCTTAACTACACATTGTGTGCAGCTATACATCCTGTATGTTGACTGGTTGATCTGACTTTCTGTTTGGAGACTTTCTGCGCTTTGTTGTTTGAGCACCCCATGGACAAAACATTAACACTTGCAGATGCATAAATGCAACAGCTATGCAACCATCTGTGAATGACAGACGCATGTCTGTCCCGATGTGCAGTGATGCAGTAGACTAACTGAAGGTCAAGGGCCCAAAATTAAGTAGTATGACCCAGTGGTGGGTTTCAAAATTTTTTACTACTGGTTCTGTGGGCATGGTTTGGTGGGCGTGGCATGGCTTGGTGGGCATGGCATGGCTTGGTGGGTGTGGCTTGGTGGGCAGGGGAAGGATACAGCAAAATCCCCATTTCCTCCCAATAAAATGGGACCTGGGAGGCAGAGAATAGATGGGGGCGGGGCCAGTCAAAATTTCCACTACCGGTTCTCCAGAACTGGTCAGAACCTGCTGAAACCCACCTCTGGTGTAACCACCCCATAATGAAAGAGTAATGCAATATTTCTCTTTATTTATTTATCAGATTCATTCTCTGTCCATCTCACTGTCATGCAGCTCAGGGCATCTTACAATCCGATAAAACAATATTATAAAAGATTAAAACCTTTTGAACAGTAAGGAAATAAAAAACAATAACATCAATAAAGAAATAGCTAAGTTAAGCACCAAGGGGCGATATACAATTGGGTGGAATCTTCTACTTAATCTACTAACCACACCCACCATTTTTAGCTCCCTTTTTATAATAAAAATGAATTCTACTACATCAGGGGTGTTAAAGTCAAGGCCTGTGTGCCAGATCAGGCTGGTAGGGTCAGCTTGGAAATAGCAAAGGACCAGCACGTGGTGCTCTACTAGTGAAAATGGGGCACAGGGGGCCACGCGCAGCCTTTGGAAGTACTGTGCCCACCGGACCTGCTTTGGGGACAACTGACGTAGAGTTTGGAGTGCCTCAGGGTTCTTGTGGTCTGTCCAGACTTCGAATGGCTCTTTGGCCCCCTCCAAGAGATGCAGCACCCTGCTGGGAAAAACGGGGTGCGGAGGGGCTGTGCGTGGCCACCCGTGGCCCATTTTGGCCGGCAAAGTGCTGCAAGAAGCCATTCAGGCTGAAAATGGGGCATGGGGAGCATGGGCCAGCAGGGTGCTGCAGGAGACATCTGTCCCATCTCCCCCCCCCCCGGCCAGCCTGTGGAGGAGAAATACAATGCTGATTTGGCCCTCAAAGAAATCAAGTTTGACACCCTTGCACTTCTTCAGGTTTTTTTTTAAACTAGTAATACAACCTTTGTTGCTGAAGAATTCATACTTGCAATGAGTGTGCACAATTCTTTTTATTTAAAAAAATAAACACTTTGGCAGATTTTCCTCTCTTTGCACTTATAATTCCAATGGAGAGCAGATTGTTGCATAACCTGGAGTAAAAGAAACTCAGAAGGACATGTATATTAGATACCATTTTATTTAGCTTTATTTGGATATCTTTGGCTATTACCAAGCACTGTTAGAACTAGAGAATAAAACTGAAATGTAATTATTTAATGGAAAGTTTACTGAAAACAGCATGAATTAATAAAGGATGTTTATACGAGAATAACAAGACGTTAGATTACTGCAGTAGGAAGAAGTTTAATGTAATTGAGATTTAATTTGAAACTACCTATCAGTGGAGAAAATAATATTCTGTCTTTCAATTAATAAACAATTCTGCTACTAGGAGAAAAAAAAAAGGAGTGGGAGCAGGATGGTGCTGAGGAGGAGTATATATTTTTAACAGCTTGCCAGATGCTTTTTTTTCCTGATCACATTTGCAATGCAAAATGTAGCATATGCAAGAATCAGAAGGCAAACCAGTATGTAAATAAAGTAATATGCATCATTGTATAATATATGTCTATGATGATGAAAAAAATCCAATTCAGCTTTATGTGAACCTAGGGTCACCCCTTTTAAATTAATTGTACCCTCCTACTTTAAAATGTTATTTTGTTGCCCTTATTCTTCCTTAGTACAATTTTGAATATAGTTTGAATTCCATCACACCAGCCGTGAAATCCAGCCAGATCTATCCGACTCGCACAAACCGGTAGGGCTGGCAGCGGGAAGATCCACCCACCCGCTGGGACATCGTTGCATCCTGTTTTTGACCCTCTGCACATGCACAGAAGGCTCTTCCCATGTGCAAAAGAGGCACACGCTCTCACATTTCCGAACTGGTAGTGAAAGTAAGTGCATTTCACTGCTGCATCACACCCGTGCTGTCAGGGATCCTAGAAATCCTAAACTTCTAGGAGTCCTCTGGCTGTGAGGGAGATGGGCAGTTCTTAAATACGATAATTTTTTTAAAGAAAGGAAAGAAGGAAGGAAGGAAGAAAGGAAGAAATAATAATAAAATATTAATAAAATAATAAAATGAAATACTAATAAAATAATAAAATAAATAATAAAATAATAAAATAATAAAATAACAAAATAAATAATAAAATAAATAATAAAATAATAAAATAAATAATAAAAAATAATAAAATAATAAAATAATAAAATAACAAAATAAATAATAAAATAAATAATAAAATAATAAAATAAATAATAAAATAATGAAATAATGACATAATGAAATAATGAAATAATAAAATAACAAAATAAATAATAAAATAAATAATAAAATAATAAAATAATAAAATAATAAAATAATAAAATAATAAAATAATAAAATAATAAAATAATAAAATAATAAAATAACAGACCAGGGGGGTAAATGAATAAGGGACAAAATTAAGGAAGACAGGTTCAGAGTAGTTATCTACACCAGAGAATACATGTGACATCTTGGTGCTTAAAATCATATTCCAGAATGGAATGTAGCCAGGATTCCCACATAGAAGCAACTTGGTTCTGATAGTTTCTGTGAGGAAAAAGAAGGTAAAGACAGTTCCTCCCTTCATAGTTCCCACATGCTTTATGGGAGCGTCAGCATGCTTTAAGTTGGCAAGATTCTGTCCATGAGGAACAATAAAGAAATCTGCTTGGAATAATCACAGCATATCTTTCTGTGGGGTTTTGGAGCATAACAGATACAGACTTAGATCACTAATTTGAATTCTGAATTGAGTTATTTTGGTGAAAATTTTCAGTACCACCTTGAGAAAGGTGGTTTCAGAAAATAAAATGGCTAGCAGATCCGCGGTGGCACAGAGGTTAGAGTGCAGTACTGCAGGCTACTTCTGCTGATCACTGGCTGCCTGTAATTTGGCAGTTCAAATCTCACCAGGTTGACTCAGCCTTCCGTCCTTCCAAGGTGGGTAAAACGAGGACTCAGATTGCTGGGGGCAATAGGATGACTCTGTAAAACACTTAGAGAGGGCTGTAAAGCACTGGGAAGCAGCATTTAAGTTTAAGTGCTATTGCTAGTGCTATCTTGGGAATACAGAAGAGATAGCAAGACCGTTCATGAAGGAAATAGAAGAGATTCCTGATTCTAGGGTCAAAGATGTACAAAAGGAACTGCACCTTAGTTACCCTAAGCTATGCAGGATAATTATTTTGGCAGCCTTTCAAGTTCATGACCCTACTAGCAGTAAAGATGACCTCTAGAAATGCAAGTTGCTCTTGGTTCTTGAATTTGCTAGCCTTATAGGACTTGCAGTGGGCATGTGGGTTTGGATTTTGTTTTGGGGTAGATCCCAATCTTGGTGGCCTTATGGAAAGGCCTGAAGATTGAGCTTTCCCATCTGACGTGAGGATGAGGTGGAGTTCTGGAGCCCATAAAATCATACTACTGTTTATGAATAAACTGTGCTTACCTGATGATTTCATTGTACAGTTTTAATTGTTTTAACATTTTGTATAGTTTTCTGATTGCTTTATTTTGCAGTGTTTACATTTTCATTGTCCACAGCCGTGTATGTGAGATGGATGACTTTTGTTGTTGTTACTTGCAAAGTTGTGTCTGACCCATTGCAACCCCATGGACAATGTTCCCCCAGGCCTTCCTGTCCTCTACCATCCTTTGGAGTCCATTTAAGCTCTTGCCTACTGCTTCAGTGACTCCATCCAGCCACCACGTTCTCTGTCGTCCCCTTCTTCTTTTGCCCTCAATCTTTCCCAGCATTAGGTTGTTCTCCAGGGAGTCCTTCCTTCTCATTAGATAGCCAAAGTATTTCAGTTTAATCTTCAGGATCTGGCCTTCTAAAGAGCAGTCAGGGTTGATCTCCTCTAGGACTGACTGGTTTGATCGCCTTGCAGTCCAAGGGACTCACAGGAGTCTTCTCCAGCATCATAGGCCTCAATTCTTTGGCGCTCAGCCTTTCTTATGGACCAGCTTTCACATGGATGACTACATCAACTGAATAAATACACAAAGAATGTCTTTTTGCATTTCTATCTTCTTTCTTTTTTGACTGTTGTTCTTTCTCAACCCTTTTCTCATCTGTTATCTTTTAATTTTTTAAAAAAATCAATAAAGTTTCTTAAATAAAAAATAATAATCCAATGTCTCTATTTTACCAATGTGAATTTTATAGAGTAAAACTGGAAACCTAGCATCACCATAAACAGAGCCAGATGCCATTGGTTATTCTTTCTTACAAATATCTATCATTTATATATGTATGTATGCAATTATTCTGTCTATCCATTTATCTAAACACAGAGACAGAGAGAAAGATTATATACTGAAGAAAATTTTTTAAGATAATATTGGGGTAAAATAAGGGAGGCTTAAGGGATATTAACTAGAAAAAAGTATTGATTAGATAAAGTTGCTAAGAAGAAGAATGCAAATAAGAGGTGCCACTGTAGAAGAAATGAACCTGGAAGACTAGTTATATCAGTTATTTAAAAAAAATAAAATAAAGGGCACTGTATAATTTGTTTTAAAATTCCGATGACGTGACTGCAGAATTTTCAGGATTTTTTTAAAGAGTCTAATCTTTTAAACTTGCAGATCACATTTTTGTTTTTAAATTTTAAAGAAATGCAACTTGATAGAATGGAGTAATATATGAGCATTCAAAAGAAGTGCATTTGAACTGAGCTGAAAATACTTAATAGGAATAATAATGACTTGCTATTTCTTTCTAGGAAATATAATAAAGAAGGAACACAGAGCCAGAAAACAGATTTACCCTTTTGCCTTTGCAGAGAAATATAACATCTTCCTTATAAGAATGTCAAGGACAAAGACTTTGTGGATTTTTCACTGTAGTTCTAGGACAAAAAATCGAACAAAGCCAGTTTGGGATTCTATCTTTTAAGAAAATTAATTAACAGTACAAAATGATTTTCTTCTAATCAAATACATTCATCCACTTTCTTAGGTGTTTGACTCATCTAAGTATGGATCTGGAACTAACCCATAAAAAATATCTCAGTGGCATTTCATAATTATCCTAGTTTTTCATATTGATACCAAATAGAGAACCAGTTTGGTCTAGTTATTAAGGCACTAGGTTAGAAACTGGGAGACTGAGAGTTCTAGTCCTGCCTTAGCAATGAAATCAGGCTAGGTGCCTTGGGCCAGCCACTTTCCTTCAGCCCAACTCATCTCATAGGTGGGGAAAATAGGAAGAGGAAGGAGTATTAGATATGTTCGCCACTCTGAGTTATTTGTAAAAAAAATTAATAATAAAGGCTGGATAGAAAGAATGCTTAAATACATAAAAATAAAAATAGATAGGAGGTGCTTTTTCAAGGCTCTGTACCAGGGTGAAATTCAGCAGGTTCTGACAGGTTCTGGAGAACTGGTAGCGGAAATTTTGAGTAGTTCAGAGAACCGGCAAATACTACCTCTGTGTTCTGACTTAGGCTTCCTGATATAGTAAAAAGCACACAATTAGTCCCAAAATCCCCCCTTTTTTATTTTAATGGCAGTGAATTCCTTTCATTCACAGCATGTACTGAATCACCAAGAGTTTATAAATAGTCCAATAGATGTCTGCCACAATCCTTCAGATAAGGCTGGTAAACACCCACTTTTATCTTCTTTGACATGCTGCAAAGGACCTAATTGGCAATTATCTTGGCAAGGCCACACAGAAACACAAAGTCAAAAACGGAGCTTCAAAGTACAAACTGACACCATCCACAATGTTGCTTCCTGCAAAGGCCCATGTGCCTTTGCTCTTCCTTTATGTCTTATGGGAGGGGCCAATCATTTCCAAGTCTTACTCCTGAGTCGTCCCTTTAGTTTTAACTGTGTTTGCCTTCTGGCAGATCTCTGCATATGCACACTAGGAACAGGCTCCTCCTGTTCCTCTGCCTCTCTGATGTCCGACTCTGGAGGCTCTGGAGTCCTCACACAATTCCCAGATGGCCCTGGTCCCATCTCTGCCTCTGATGCAGGGCCCTCATCTGAGCCTTCCCCAGACTTCAGGACTGGCCCATGTTCCTCCCCAGCCTCCTCACTGTCCGACTCTGCTGCCATCTCCATAAGCTGCTGACAGACCACAAAATTTGGCTGGCCCCAGACTGAGGTGTGAATGGGGATTTTGTAGTATCCTTCCCCTGGAGTGGGGTGCGAATGGAAATTTTGCAGTATCCTCTCCTGCCACGCCCACCAAGCCACACCCACAGAACCGGTAGTAAAAAAAATTGAATTTCACCACTGCTCTGTCCAAAGATGAATCATAACAGTGATGCAACTTTAGCTGTATTCATGTCTTTGCATCTATGAAACATTAATATGAAAAAAAAATCATTTGTGAAAACCAACTTGCTGAATACAAAATGTCCCTGAAAATTTATTCTGTGCTAATAAGAGTATAACCGTTTCATGTGAAATCTGGAATGTGGAGCCGTTTCCCTCTTTGCAGTTTTAGTTGTACCTCCTTTTGTGTTTAATTCACAGGGAGCTTCATGCTTTTATATATATTTATATATAATGATTATGCTGAGCATATTGTGGCGAGTTAACTGTTCTACTGCCTCCATTTGTTCAAAAGAGTAAAGCCCTTTCAGGCATTCATTTCTTTCAGACAATTAGAACTGTTATAAAAGAAAGAGAACCAGCCTTTTCCTTCTCCAGCTCTTTTCTCAGCATCATGTTATAAAGCCTCATGTCTGCAACGTGGATTATTTTTCTCATATCAATTTTCCATACCACGCAAAGCCTCTGGCCTTTTCTTTTTTTTTAACACCCGTCCTAAATCATGCTAGCAAATTCCAGCTGTGTAATTTTTTTTTTTCCATCATGAGAAAGTGGAAAAAGAACAGAAAAACAAATATGAAACCTGGAAATATTGCAACTGTCAACTGATCTTTGGGTGAATATTAATTTGTAGGATTTGGATGCCGTAAAATCAGAATGATCGTTAAAGATCCCACATTATAACATATACATAGGAACATTACTACTTAAAATAAGAACAAAATGTCCATAGTAGAACTAGTGCTGAAAGATCCAAAAGGTTAGAATCAGAATTGGAATAGGGGTGGAAGGGACCTTGGAGGTCTTCTAGCCCAACCCCCCTGCTTAAGCAGGAGATCTTATACCATTTCAGACAAGTGAAGTATCTAAAAGAGCCTCAGATAGCTCAACAGGCTAATAGCCTGTTATGAAGATTCAGCTGTCTGCAATTATTGCAAGTTCGAGGCTCAAGGTTGACTCAGCCTTCAATCCTTTCTAAGGTAGGTAAATTGAGGACCCAGTTTGTGGGGGCAATAAGCTGACTTTATATAAAAAATATACAAAAGTATGAAGGCTATTGCTTAATGCATTGTAAGCCGCCCTCAGTCTCCGGAGAAGGGCGGCATATAAATCTATTTTTTTTTTTAAAAAAAGTGACTGTCCAGTCTCTTTTTAAAAGCCTCTGGTGATGGAGCACCCACAATGTTTGAAGGCAAGCTAAATCGGAGAATCGGAACTCTCCCCATCTGGATCCCAACAAATTTATTCACTATTTCAGACAATCATACCCTGTTTCCCCAAAAATAAGACATCCCCTGATAATAAGCCAATTGGGCTTTTGAGCTCATACAATAAAATAAGCCTCCCCAAAAATAAGCCCTCCCTGAAAATATTTAACCAAATGCGCAGCCGATCCCCACCATTTCCTCTGGTTAGGGTTAGGGAGACAGAGCTGGAAATCAGGTAAGACGGCAAGAGGAGCCCCATTTTGCTCCATGTACCCCAAAAGACCTCACTGAAAATAAGGCCAAGCGCTTATTTCAGGGTTCAAGGATTTTCCCTGAAAATCTTATTTTCAGGGAAACATGGTATTATCAAGGTTTTTTTAAAAAAATGCTGTCTAGCTGACTGTCCACCACTTACTAAAGTATGTTTATCAAACAGAAAAGTTTGGAGATTAGGTACCAAATAACAGACTTAGACGGGATCTTGGAGGTCTTCAGATGCAACCCCTTGGTCAAGCAGGAGACTGTGTACCATTCTGGATAAATGATTGTCCAATCTCTTCTTAAAATCTTCCAGTGTTGGAGCACCCACAACTTCTGGAGGCAAACCCTTCCACTCATTAATTGTTCTCACTGTCTGGA
Source organism: Masticophis lateralis (assembly GCA_030761175.1). Classification (NCBI taxonomy): domain Eukaryota; kingdom Metazoa; phylum Chordata; class Lepidosauria; order Squamata; family Colubridae; genus Masticophis; species Masticophis lateralis. Next base: position 15,468,773 of record JAUDYJ010000010.1, read on the forward strand.
AATGTCTCCTTCATTCTAGGTTGGATCTCTCCTTGATTAGTTTCCATCCATTGCATCTTGTCCTATCTTCAGCTGCTTTGGAGAATAGATTGATCCCACCTTCTTTGTGGCAGCCCCTGAGATATTGGAATACTGATATCATGTCACCCCTAGTTCTTCTTTTCATTAAACCTTCTCTGTGGGGGCACCCGCCCTCTGGAATGAACTGCCCCCGGGAATACGTATGATTCCCGACCTACATACCTTCTGCCGTGTCCTTAAGACCTTACTATTCCAAGAGGTTGGGCTGGCTTAATAAGGAGTGGTAATGGGTGTTTTAATCTTTGATTTTTTAAATTTGGGGTCAAATTATTTAATATGTTTTAAAATTGTTTTTAAATTTTGTATTTTATGTTGTTTTATTGTGGCTGTACACCGCCCTGAGTCCTTCGGGAGAAGGGCAGTATAGAAATTTAAATAATAAAACAAATAAATAAAATAAACTAGATAGTAGTTATTCAAATTAGCTGGATCCAATATCTTAAGAATGGGACATGCATTAGCCTCTTTCAGGGCCATAGGTTTTATTCCCTCTGTGTGACATTGGCCACCACCTGGACCTAGCCATTTTTCCTGTGGAAAGGATCTCATGCAAGGATCTCATGCTCAACGGGTAGATGACATATAGGCATGTCTATCCACTTCATTCTGTAGTCTTCTACTAAGAAACAGTTGCTTATCCCTGCTTTCAATAGAGTTTAAAGAAGGGCACCTGAAACTTGTATGAAAAAGTCTCTATGTTGTAAGTACCTGAGGAGATTTCTTACTGAGTAATTGTAATTTTAGCAGACTGCTAAATTCTGCGTCTCACATTCTCTATATTATAAATTAAATTTTGAATGGATTTCACCCTTTATGTTAAACAAACCGTCGCTATTGATCAGGGGTGCTATCCAGCAGTTCTGGAGAACTGGTAGTAGAAATTTTGAGTAGTTTGGAGAACCTCTGGCTGGCCCCAGAATGGGGTGGGAATGGAGATTTTGCAATATCCTTCCCCCAGGACTGGGAAGGGAATGGGGATTTTGCAGTATCCTTCCCCTGCCATTCCCACCAAGCCACACCCACTAAGCCACACCACACCCCACCAAGCCATGCCCACAGAACCGGTAGTAAAAAAAAAAATGAATTCCACCACTGCTGTTGATGTCACATGGGCTTCACTCTCCTGTTCCTATAACTACATTGCACAGCTTGGCTTTGGGTTCTGAAAAAGAAAGAAGTGATCCTTTTCTCTGATCTTACACTGATTTTTAGATTGAAGCAGAGCCAAATTTCAGCAAAGAGGCTGAAGACATACAAGAGTAGAACGATGTTTTGTTGTTGAGATCTGCTTTCTGTTGCTCAATATTTCTAGGCTTTAATGGTGACTGTAAATTTTTTGTATTGCATTATACATTTCTCTCTATCATAAAAATTGGGTGTCATCCAATGAAAATGATTTTATGTTGATGCAGATTATATATATATCTTCCTTTACACAGTGCTAATGGAATTCATAGTCTGTCTTGATGGGCTTGGGGGTTATAAAATTGGACTGGACAAATTTATGAATGGTTTTATCTGCAGATATTTGTTGTTATATCTACGTGGGGCCACCATATTCACAGAGAACTGTCGGTAATATAAATTTTCAATTGAACTATGTTAAGAGGCAACAACAATTCTTTCAATTCTCTGTTCTGGAATCCCATAAACCATTGAGAAAATGGGACATTAGTCAAAATGAGGGATGGGTTCCATGGGGCTATAGGCCAATATCTGACCCTTGATCAAATTGTAGATAGCTCAGTCTGGTAGTATGGTTTGTGCCCAAGTTGCCTTTGTCCACTCTAGTCATATGATGCCCAGAAAAGTACTATGGAAGCAATATGGTTTCCAGTAAAAAAAAAAAAAAAAAAAAAAGTTATATTAGATGAATGTTTGGCCTTATATAGTAGACTCCTCCCTTCCTTCCTTCCATCCCTCTCTCCCTCCCTCCCGCCTTCCTTCCTTCCTTCCTTCCTTCCTTCCTTCCTTCCTTCCTTCCTTCCTTCCTTCCTTCCTTCCTTCCTTCCCTTTTCTTCTCTTCCCTTCCTTCCATATGGTTTGTGATTGGCCATGCAAATACATATACACACCTCTTTGGCCTTATATAGTAGACTCCTCCCTCCCTCCCTCCCTCCCTCCCTCCCTCCTTTCCTTCCTTCCCTTTTCCCTTCCTTCCCTTTTCTTCCCTTCCCTTCCCTTCCCTTCCATGTGGTTTGTGTTTGGCCATGCAAACACATACACACACCTCTGCCTTATAAGGGCACCTTACAATACTGGACTGTCCAGAATCTAGTAAAGGCTTTTGACCATAGGATGAATATGTGCAGAATTCTATTGCAATGCTTCCTGTAAGGTACTAGAGATAGCTGGAAGAAGCTTTTGGCATATACAAGATATATTCCAAACTTTTTTTTAAAAAAAAAATAAACTTGGATCTGCTGGAGGGGAAAGCAATATGACTGCAACACATATCTCACAACTATAATGTTTGATTTTTCACAGCAAAGGGCCACAGAGCTTGAAGAAGTTGCTCTGAAGGAGTGTTTTTTCAAAGTATTATTGTTTGTGCGTTATACAAATATGCTGAAGGATACTTACATCTGTGATGGAATGCAATTTAGCCAAGTCACAATTAGTGGGAAAGAAAACCTACTCTTAGTTCCGTATCCCATATACATTCCAAGTTCCTGTCATTTTCATCCTACAGCACTGCTGTTACAGATTCCTGCTCACTGCTAAAAAAAGGCAGCAGGTGTTCAATCAAAATTGTTAATATATTTGCAATGGATCTCATATACTTTAAAAGCAGGTAATTAGAATTATCCACAGATACTTTGAAGCCATGAATAATTCATTTCCCGCACATCAATAAAATAATTATTGCATATTATCATTCTTAGCTTTGTACTCCAATATCATGCTCGCTCCTGTCACTGTCAAGGTAATGTGCCCATTTATTTATTTATTTATTTACCGCACGGATTTAAGAAATCCAAGAAAAGAGTAATAAGGTTTTGTTCAGGCCCGTTTAAAACATGTACGCTGCATTCTATATGGGAGGAGCAGGGACTTACAATCTTGAGCGCTAACAGAGATGTTTTCACCCACTCTGCACTTTCTAAAAGTCTCCTGGATCATAAAAAGGCACATATATATGTGTGTATGTATATATATATATATCCAAGTCATGCTATTAGGCTCTATTAGAATCTAAAAGCACAGGGAATTAAAATAGACTGGTGGCCGTACCTACAGATTCAAACAAGATATAAAAAAGATTCAGAACAATATGGGTTTCAAAATGAGCAACAAGAATTGGACAAAGTTTGATTATATATGTAATGACAGCTGCAAGGATTGTTTATGCACAACATTGGAAAGCAGAGAATTACTTTGGAAGGAGAAATAATTTTTAAAAAATTAGACTGTGCAGAAATGAATAGATTGACTTTGATGATTAAAGAAAGAGAAGATTCAGAATACTTCCAGAAGACATGGAATCAATTCTACTATTGGTTAGAAAAGAGATACAAATAAGTAAATTAGTAGTTGTGTATAAAAATGCTACAATCAGAATATTTTGTTAGTGATGAATTGTTGTAATTGTTTCGATGAGAACAAAGACAGAAAAAATAACAAAAAAAGAAGAACAATTGGAGACAACATCGAGATGTCACATGGAAGGAAGGACTGATGTATTAAATGTTCGTTTGTTTAAAAAATAAAAAACTTTTAAAAAAAGAATTGGACAAAATATTAACAGGGATTGATGAAAAAATGATTACCAAAACATATAATTGCCTTCTTAAATTTAAAACAGAGGAGGAAACTGTGAAAGAAACAACGATATTTTGGGCTAAAACTTTTGGATACAATATCGAATTGGAGTATTGGGGAAAATTATGGATTATAAAATGATGATGTCAGCCGCATACAAGGAGGCATGTTTTGAGGATGGGCACATACACGGAAGGCCCACGAGCAAGCAAAGGACATGCGTTGAAGGCCAGGCACATGCACGGATAGCACATGTATGTGTAAAGCATGTGTGAACACACGGTGAACTGGTAGTAAAGGTAAGTGAAACCCATCCCTGATGTACAGCATATTTGCTATATGCATTTTAGTAATAGGAAGTTTCTCCTGGAATGGAGACGTTAAGGCTAAATCGTGCTATATAAATAAGAATGCTAATGAATGCAAAAATTCCTTCCAGCCCCATAATGCATGGCTTCCTCCATCCATCAATATCCATTATAGTTTATGTATAGCGAATGTAATATCTGCAGTTGCTTTGAGAATGAAGGGGATACTTTAGCCTTTATGTTGCTGCTATAATGGGAGGGTGGGGGGGAATGTTCTCCCATGTATGATCAGCTGTAAAATGTACTTAAGCTGAAAGTAAATTGCTTTGCATCTTCTCCTATCAGTTCTAGCTCAATGTTATAAAAGAGCAGTATTAAAAATAATTTCAGTGAAGAAGAGGATTTTTGAAGAAATGTTTGTGGGCAGAATGAGACGATCTTGCATATATTTAGTGATAAGGTTGTCAAAATGTGTGTGGGCAGGTGTCAATATCTTGCTTGTCAGTTCTACCGCTATTTTTTTTTCAGTAGACTGCAGCCTTCCTACCCTCTGACTCTTCCTTTCAGAGTCAGACAGCACAATCAGACAATAGAATATGTTGTTTTGTTGTTGCTGCTGCTGCTGTTGCTATGGATGGTTGCACAACCAGCCAGATGTTTAGACTGGAACTGGCATTGTTGTCCACCTACCAAATCTTTCCTGGGGACCTGGAAAAGGCAGGCATTGTTGGATGGTATTAAAGGTATTGTCACAAGATGTAAGCTGTTCCAAGTAAAGCTATTTTTGCAACTGACCGATGGTGATTTTTGTCTACACCGATAATGCACATGTGGTATTCTGGACGTTTTGGGATTGTAACCAAGGGGCCTATTGCTATTGGTATTATCTTCGCTTTCTTTTGCCATAGTCATTCTACTTCTATTGGCAGGTCTTTTTATTTTGCTATTTTTCTCCTGTTCTTTCTCTACTATTCTGCTGTCTCTGGGTATCGTCATCCCCAGTATCCAGACTTTTTTGTCCTTCTTATCAATTACAACTCTGGATTATTATTATTATTAATCATTGTACAGTCAGACAGATGATGAGACTGGGTTTGGCATTTTTGTCTTATCTATTGAGTCCTTACCAAGGACCTGGGATGGGAAAATCTGGATGTTTGACAATGTTACAGTTATCGTCACAGGATGGAAGCAGTTTCAAGTAAAACCACCTTCTGCAATTGACTGATAGCAAATTAGTCAATGTCTATGGTGTTCTATTATTATTATATACTTTATTCATTAAACATGAAACTCAGTGAACTGGACATTTAAAAATTATTGGATATTTCCAAGAAGCTTTGTAAGCTCAACAATGATGATGAAGAGGAGGAGGAGGAAGGAGGAGGAGGAGGAGGCAGCCTGAAGAAGAATGCACCATTTGTAGAGAGGAGAAACTGAGAGATACTTTATATATAAAAAAATGACTGATCCCCCAAAAATAAACTGGAGTTGGGTTGGATCTGGTGGGCCTCAGCTGAGAAATCAGCTGTTGGTTAGACAAGAAATTTAACACAACCTTCCCAGAAGAAGGCAGTGGCAAACCAGATCAATATTCTTGCCAAGAAAAAGTACATATCCATATAGTCACCAAGGGTTGTCTTTGTACAGAAGAAATCTTTATCTTCAAAGGGGGAAAAATACAGACAAAATACAGGCAGTAGTTTCTAGGATTCCCCACAACAGTAGTATATGGCAAATAAATAGGAACATAAGTAAGATTAGTAACATGGCACTAGATGCATTTGGAACAATATGAGGTACTGAGATCACGGTGTAGCCCTTAACGCAGCCAGCCGAAGATGTGGACTCTAGCAGAGCCTCAAGCATGAATAAATCTGGCAGATCTTAGATAATCTCATTTCACTTCTAAAGTTTGCAAGAGTCTATCCTTTTGAAAACCATATGAGAGGCTCATCTCTTTAATTTGTTTTGGGGCTTAGTCACAGAAATGCTGAGTACATGGTTCATTGGTAATTGAAATCACTGATAGTACAGGCGCAGAGCAGACACAGGATCAAGCTCTTAATTAAAAAATATACTAATCATACACAATTCTAAATCCTGCTCTTGAGTGTACTCACTCAATTCTTGTAAGTGAAGCTAATCAGAGCTGTGAACTAACATTCTCAAATTTTCTGCCAAATATATTTAATGGTTCAAAAAAAGCATTGGAAAAGGGACCTCTCTCTGTCTGCATGCAAAACACAAACATACCTCCATCCACCCTCTTTAAAGTGGATTTTAACCATCCATGCAAGGATTCAGTGTTTAGCTATGGTCTAGCTCAGGGATATGGTGGCTCAGGGGCTAAGACACTGAGCTTGTCAATTGAAAGGTTGGCAGTTCAGCGGTTCAAATCCCTAGTGCTGTGTAATGGGGTGAGCTCCCGTTACTTGTCCCAGCTTCTGCCAACCTAGCAGTTCAAAACCTACTTGCATAAAAAATGCAAGTAGAAAAATAGAGACCACATTTGGTGGGAAGGTAACAGCACTCCGTGCACCTTTGGCATTTAGTCATGCCAGCCACATGATCATGGAGACATCTTCAGACAGCGTTGGATCCTCAGCTTAGAAACGGAGATGACCACCTCCATTAGAGCCGGAAATGACTAGCATTCATGTGTGGGGGAACCTTTACCTTTACCTTTATCTTAGCAACAGCTTCTGTTCTTTCCAGACAAGGGGAAAATGAAGCTTATTTTGCATTTATATTTTGTCCTGGAAACATTTTTTAAGACACAAGTATCCCTCTCCCAGGGAGAAGCCATGCAATATAAGGAATGCATTTCAAGAACACAAATCAAGTTATAAATCAAATATGTACTATTTGCACTTGGAATACAATCAAAACAAATCTAAGATAATATATATTTGAAGTGAATGGGCCTAAGAAATACTTGGTTGAAAATAGGTTTGCATATATTTTCTTCCAAATCAAGGAACAGAAGAACTTCTGGAAGTTCCCATTGGCATATTCCTCTTTTATATCTAATATACAATGTCATTTCCAGGGATATCACCTTGGATTGTTACTACTTCATGTCTTATTATTATTCCCAGGGGGTCTTTCTATAGAACAGAAGAATGTTAATATTAACTTTAATTGTTAGTTCCTCTGGAGAACACTTTTGGAAGTGAAGAGCTGAGTAATAAGCATGTAAGGAATTCTATCCTAATTTCCACTGGGAGAGATTTGAGACTTGGTTACTATCACAGTTTGCAGTGAAAGGAATACAGGTTTGAGACAAAAGCTGCAAATATTGATAGCATACCATTTTCCCCATCTCTGTTTTCAATACCCTTAGTTATCTAAATAATAGAATGTCAATAATGTTTAATTACATTCCATAAATGTCACTGTGTTGAAGCATTACAAGGTTTTAAGCATCAAGATTTATAACAACATAATAAAATGGAAACAACAACAAAGATGCCAAAATTGTTCCTTTATGATTCTAAGAAGTAATGGAGCGGCTTTAACCATTCAAAGAAAAATTACTTTATTTGTACTCTTATGTCTTGTGAGCTACCTCTTGTAAATGCTCTGCCTAGCCTTGGCGATATAAGCTATTTCTCAACATAACTCCCCCACCTCCGTGAATCTGCAATAAGCTGTTTAATAACCATCAGAATCTGTTACTCAGTCAGAAACACACTCCACAATCCCTTCCATCTTGCAAAATGAGGCAATAAAACTGAACTTCTACCAGCAGGGTGTTTCAGAGATATTTCACACAGAAACGCAAACAAATAAGGCGCTTGACAAAACTAAAACATTTCTGTTTGCTGCCATTTCTTTGCTGAAAACAGAAAAAGTCCTTATCAAAAGTCCTTATCAAATTGCTATCCTAGAATATCTGAGAGCCACGGTGGTGCAGTGGTTAGAGTGCAGTTTGCAGGTTACTTCTGCCGACTGCAATTTGGCAATTCGAATCTCACCAGGCTCAAGGTTGACTCAGCCTTCCATTCTTCCGAGGTGGATAAAACGAGGACCCAAATTGTTGGGGGCAATATGCTGACTCTGTAAACCACTTAGAGAGGGCTGTAAAGCACCATAAAGAAGTATATAAGTCTAAGTGCTATTGCCATTGACTCAGCCTTCCATCCTTCTGAGATGGGTAAAATGAGGACCCAGATTATTGGGGGCAATGGGCTGACTCTGTAAACCATTTAGAGAGGGCTGTAAAGCACTCTCTCTTTCTCTCTTTTTGGAACGTAGAGCCTTGAAACAAGATTGCTAAGCACACATTATTTTTAAAATAGACATTGCAGTAATTTCCACTTGCCGATCATCCTATATTTTTATGTTGCAATGACAGGGGATGGGTGGGAGCTTGGGAGCTCCAAAAATTTAAAAACAAAAGAAGAAGAAGGAAGGAGATAAAACCCTCTGAATGAATAACTTTAGGCAACAATTATGCACACCCATGCTTATTTTCTTAGGTAGTTTAGATAAGCAAATATTTCCAACATTTTTACTACCTCACTTTGAAACTTACCTTAATTAAGATTTGCTACCAACTATGAACCTAATCCAGTACATGGCTTGACATATTTAATCTCATTGGCTTCAACAGAATGAATTCACACTGGGAGGGAATAAAAAAGATAAATGAATCCTGGAAAGAAGAATATTTGTGTATGTGTGGGTTTGTGTAACCAGTACACTCTTTCTACAAATACTTTAACTAAAGATATATAGTTATATATAGTATTCAACATATTAAATGATATACAAAGGGACAGCCATGATAATCTCTTTATTGAGCATAAGCAATAGTATTCAATTCATCCTTTTTTCACATTTTCTGTCACACTGATCTGTTCTTAATATCAAAGATAGATAATTTAGGAAAAGTAATTAAAAAAGAGGCTAAATATACACCATACTGGTTTTTTTTTTCTTCCAACCAACTTGGAACAATTTTTTTCCAACAATTTTTACCACATGTTTACGATACTCAACTTCACAAACCAAATGAAGGACTTTAATGTAAATATGAAGTGGGGAGGGAAAAAGGGTAGAAGGAAGTAATATGCCTGTAGAAAGGGAAGATGTACAAAGCCACCTGGAGATACTCCAAAATGTGTATTCTCCTAATAATTAGCCCACCCTATACTTGTCAAACATCTCATAAATAACTCTAAAATAGCCACCGCATAAATTATTTTACAGCACGTCATCAGCAGTTCCTGGCATAGCAAAATATAATATTGAAAGGATGTAATCTAATGATATCTTTTAAGCTGAATGAAGCCAGAATTAGTCCAGGTACTGGAGAAACTCTATAATAGTACTTCAGAATTGCTTAAGTTATCAAAGTTAATGGCAGCTGTTTAAAACAAAAGGAGTAAAAATCTTATCACGCTCTTCAACTTCAGATGTAGCTAGGAACTTAAACCCCAAGTGATGCCATCTGTTTCTTTCAGCTTCTCATGACTAATGATCAAAGGACCTACTACCTTAATATGGGACATATTTTTGCTTTGTTTTGCTTTTGTTTCACTGATGTAATATAACTGGAATTGCAGGCAGGACGCCTGACCCCAACCTAGCAGTACATAGATTAATATCAATTAATCTATTGCCTTCCTAGGAAACTGACAACAAAGAGCTCTTGTTTTTTATTTTGTTTTTATTTTGCTATACTCAGTCTAACATATTGGAAAAAAAGGAATACATTCACTGAGGGCATCTTCCTGTGTATGAGTTTTATTACACCCAGTCCAGAGGTAGATTTCAGCAGGTTCTGACCAGTTCTGGAGACCAGGTAGTGGAAATTTTGAGTAGTTCAGAGAACTGGTAAATACCACCTCTGACTAGCTCTGCCCCCATCTATTCTCTGCCTCCCGAGTCCCAGCTGATCAGAAGGAAATGGGGATTTTGCAGTATCCTTCCCCTGGATTGGGGAGGGAATGAATATTTTACAGTATCCTTCTTTTGCCATGCCCATCAAACTACACCCACCAAGCCATGCCACACCCACCAAGCCACACCCACAGAACCGGTAGCAAAAAAATTTGAAACCCCCCCCCCCCCCCCCGTCTAAAATGTCTAAATCAGTACTCAGGTTGAACTTCTGAAGAGATATCTAATAAGCAGGAGTGAAATCCAGCAGTTTCTGAAAGGTTCTGGAGAACCGGTAGTGGAAATTTTGAGTAATTTGGAGAATTGGCAAATACTGCCTCTGGCTGGTCCCAGAGTGGGGTGAGAATGGAGATTTTGCAAAATCCTTCCCCCAGGAGTGGGGAGGGAATGGGGATTTTGCAGTATCCTTCCCTTGCCACGCCTACCAAGCCATATCCACCGAGTCACGCCCACAGAACCAGTAGTAAAAAAATTGAGTTTCACCACTGCAGTGGTCACAGAAATATCTCTTGGAAAGGAAGGGAATTTAAGAGAAATATTTTATTATATTGGTCCAAGCGTAAAAATAATCACAACCAAGTATACAATCCTGTGTATTGTGTACACACATCACTGTGTACAATAATGTGGAAACTGCGGAAAATTCTTCTGAAAAGTCGTTTGCTTGCATTTAATCAAGCAAATTGAACAAAAAGCTGAATCGAGCTTTTTGTTCAGATCAACCTGGAATTAAATCTCCATCAGAAATGTTCAAGCTGCTCACCATTATGTTTTGTTTTGTTTTTGTTATTTGAAAGTGGAATGGAGGGTTTTCCCCCCCCTAACCCTTCTTTAGCTATCTAATTACAGTCTTTAGTATTTGTGCTGTCACCAAACAGTTTCACAGTTGTAGTCACATCAATGCTTTTCTTGATTTTTGCAACTTCAATTATTGCTAATAAAAACTGATCTTGTTCATGGACTATAGACTGTGGGAAGCACACAATTAAAACCTCCAGGGATCCTTCTTTAATTCAAAATGGAGTCTTATGGCATCCAAAAAGAAAAAAAAGGAAAAAAAATCTGCACTCAAGATCGAATAGAAAATGTTAGCTATTAGACTGAGCTCAAATCAGAGAATGTTAATACCCCTACAGAGAGGGCATTCAAACCTATCTGAGGACATTCTTTTTTTTTAAAAAAAAAAATCACAATCAAATGACTGTGAGATTCAGAGCTAGTAAACCACAGCTCTACAATCTGTATTTTTATATGTAAAAGTATAGAACTAACAAGTTTAACATCCTTGTATAATTGTATCCAATAAGAAAAATCAGATTTGGTAAATCATGCCAACGATAACTTTATCCTATTTCTGTGATGGCGAACCTATGGCACATGTGCCACAAGTGGCATGCAGAACCATATCAGTGGACACATGAGCTCAGCTCCAGCGGGCATGCACGCGCCAGCCAGCTGATTTTTGGGCCTTCTGGGCCCACCAGAAGTAGGGAAACAGGCTGTTTCCAGCCTCTGGAGGGCTTCCGGGCAGGTGGGGAAGGCCGTTTTCACCCTCCCCAGGCTCCTAATGAGGCTCTGGAGACTGGGGAGAGCAAAAAACAGGCCTACCAGGCCCACTGGGCCATCATGCGCCAGAAACAGGGGGAGTGGGGGGGGCACATGTGCATGCATGGGGGACAGGGCACTTAAAATATGGGAGTGGGCACATGTGAGCGACCCTCCCCCCATGCTCCCCTGCTTTTGGTTCGCGATGGCAAAAAGCTTAGCCATCACTGTCTATTTATTCTATAAAAGAGAAGTACACTATTAAATGAGTAGGGAACCAATCCTTTGTGATTGAGAAATATTCACAAGCATACAAAAAATCCTGAGTATATGTATATGTATATGTATATGTATATGTATATGTATATGTATATGTATATGTATATGTATATGTATATGTATATGTATATGTATGTATGTATGTGTGTATATACATTATATATATATATATATATATATATATATATATATATATATATATATATATATATATATATATATATATAATTTGATTTATATGCCGCCCTTCTCCAGAGACTCAGGGCGGCTTACAATGCGTTAAGCAATAGCCTTCATACTTTTGTATATATTTATACAAAGTCAGCTTATTGCCCCCACAAACTGGGTCCTCAATTTACCGACCTTAGAAAGGATGGAAGGCTGAGTCGACCTTGAGCCTGGCTAGGATTGAACTCACAGAATTACAGGCAGCTGGATGTTAATTGCTGCCTTTAGTAGGAGGCATTAGCCCCCTACGCTACTCAGGCTCCTAATATTTGCCATGTGAAATCAAATGACATGTGCATTTCAATCACTTGGTCTATGCTGTATCAACCAGGGATTCCCACAAGCCCACTGATAAAATCATGTGTTCAGGGCCTTTTAAAAAGAAAGAACAAAGTGGGGGGGGGAGCAATATTATATTTGGGGGAATGATTTTCCAAAGGGAGGGAGCCATCCCAGAAAAGGCCCTTTTATTTGCATCCACAAGGTGTCTCCTGCTGGAGCAAGGAGTTGAGCTCACTGTAACATCATTGCAAAAAAGGCATTAAGAGTTGTCAATCTTATTTTATGAAGTTTTCTCTCTGGTAATGCTATACTTCAAACTAGGACATATAAAACCTTTGCCAGGCGTATACTTGAATACTGTAGTAAATGTCTGGAGCACTCTATCTGATCCTGTTGTTAGTCTCTCTAACCCCCATACCTTTTACCTTAAACTGTCTACCACGGACCTTTCATATTTCTTAAGAGTTCCTTAATGGGGCATGCATGAGAGCACAAGTGTGCCTACCATCCCTGTCCTACTTTCCCCGTTTATATGTAATCATTCTATGTGTTTATGGCTATTTATATCTTTTTATTTGTGCCAATTTTTTTCATCTGTCCATGTCTATGTCTATACTGTTACTTGTTTCCTTGTACTTGCCAAAGAGGTTGTAGAAAAGATGCTTTTAAAAGCCTCTGACGATCAGGCAACAGCTGAGTTGCCTGATCAGCAGAGGCTTTTAAAAGCATCTTTTTATATAACCTCTTCAGCTGAAGAGGTTGTAGAAAAATGCAGGGAGCCTGGATAGCTCAGCAGACTAATGCATTCTAATTAACTCCAGCTGTCTGCAATTAGTAAGTTCAAATCTCACTAGGCTCAAGGTTGACTCAGCCTTCCATCCTTTCTAAGGTAGATAAATTGAGGACCCAGTTTGTGGGGGCAATAAGCTGACTTTGTAAAATATACAAAAGTATGAAGGTTATTGCTTAACACATTGTAAGCCGCCCTGAATCTCTGGAGAAGAGCGGCATATAAATCAAATTTTTAAAAAAAGAAAAGAAAAAAGTTGGCCACGCCCACCTAGTCACATTATCACCACCACCACCAAGCCACGCCTACAGAACTGGTAGTGACAAATTTTATGTTTCACCACTGAACTGAGCTCCCCCCAGAAGATGACATATATGCAAATCTCAACTTGCATAGATTTATGCGGACTGCTGCATTTTGAACCAACTGAAGTTTCTGGATACTTTTTAAGGGCAGTCCCATGTAGAACAGAGTTATCTTACCCAGCTGTTTTAATCTGGATGTAGTCGATTTTAATTCATTCTTTAAGGTTCTTCTTTGTTCATTCATGTAGTTGTACTTTCCTTGCTTTTCTCCTTTATGTTGTCTTGGCAATTACATTATGGAAGCAATTACAGCTTTTCTTATAATATTATTTCATTGAACTTATTAGAGTATAAAATACAAAGAAACTGAAAATTGTGGAAAAGGGGGAAGTGGAGAAAGAGAGAAGAGTAGGATAAAACGGAAAAAATATTATCTTTTGACTCTTTTTGGTGCAGTAGAATGAACATAATAATGTTACAGCCTCAACTTTTTATTTTGCAAACTCAACATATATATAACTCAATATTATATATATAAATATAATATTTCTGTAACCAAAAAAAAAATCTTGTCTAATCAGTGAATTCCAAAATCAAAGTTTCGGGTTTTTTTGTGTCTCAAGCACAAAATTCAGATGTCATTTCCTGATAGAAATGAAGTTGGATGCATTCTTCTCTTTAATTAAAGCAGTTAATTTGATCATCTCTGCTAATTCCATCAGTTTCTCTAACCATTCTTCCATTGTAGGAATTATTATATCTTTCCATCTTTCCATTCTCACTGCTGTCAACATGTATAACAACAAAGATTCCATTTTTTCCCCAACTCCTTTGTCCATTAGATTTACAGCTTTTCTTTAAAAACGCCTTGGGTTAAACTGTGAGGGCACACTTCCATTTTTTATCAGAATTTTGGATTAAGTGCAGAAGTTTGAGCACCTTGCTAGTCAAACGGCAAAAAAAGAACACATCAAAAATGAATTTTTTTGCTTAAATAATTCACCCAAATGAATCCTGGGGGATCAGCGGATCTTTAAAGAGTCAGGTCTATGTAGGGAAAATGAAAAACTCATTCAGACATGATGTGCCATTCTTAGCCAATGTTCTTGGATTTAATGATACTTAGTATATCTACTTCCATTAAAGCTAATTTAGAGCTTCAGTGATTAGTAGATAAAAAGACTGAAAGATATAGAAATGGAATCCCCCTCCCCCAGCTCTTTCACAAAAGGAGGAAGCAAAAGTCTCAACACTGAGACAATTCAACAATTCCAGGAGAATTCAATGATTCCAAATATTTTTTGAGATTGCCACGACATCATCTGCTGCAAAATTTTGGAATTAGACAATTTAGAATTTTGCCGTCTTTAGTCAGACCTAAGCGTAGCACATAAAATGATCTACTACAATGTCCTACATGTCAATGACTATTTCAGCTTCAACCATAACAATACACAAGCACACAATAGATACAAACTTGTGGTAAACCACTCCAAACTTGACTGCAGAAAATACGACTTCAGCAACAGAGGGGTCAATGCCTGGAATGCAATACCTGACTCTGTGGTTTCTTCCGCAAACCTCCAAAACTTTAACCTTAAACTGTCTACTGTCGAACTCACCCCATTCCTAAGAAGTCTCTAAGGCAGGTGTGAAATGCTCCCGGTTTGGACCGGATCGCCCAATCTGGTAGCGATGGTGGCGAGTGGTTCGAAGAACCGGTAGCAAAAATCCTTGCGCCGCCCCCCCCAATGCCCCATGCCCCCATCAGAGCTTTTTTCTTTTTACTTTTAAAAGCATTTTTTCTACAACCTCTTATGACAAAAAAATGCTTTTAAAAGTAAAAAAAAGAGCCTCTGATGATCGTGCGGCTCAGCTGGGATAGAGGCTTTTCAAAGCATTTTTTTCTGCAACCTCTTGGCAGAAGAGATGGTAAAAAAAATGCTTTGAAAAGTCTCTGACAATCCCAGCTGAGTTTCCTGATTGGCAGAGAGGTATTTTTAAAATGCCTCTCTGACGATCCCAGCTGAGTTTCCTGATTGGCAGAGGCTTTTCAAAGCATTAGAAAAAATGCTTTGAAAAGTTAAAAAAAAAAGTTGGCCATGCTCACCCAGTCACATTACCCCCCCACCAAGCCACGCCCACAGAACCAGTAGTAACAAATTTTACATTTCACCCCTGCTCTAAGGAGTGTGCATAAGTGCACTAGCGTGCCTACCATCCCTGTCCTACTGTCCCCCATTTATCCGTATCTATTTTCTGCATTCATAATCATGTTTATACTTATATCTGTTACATGCTTGAAGAAAGAAAGAAATAAAATAAATAAATAACCTCCAAAGATCTTGTTTATTTCCAAGAAAGCATTAAGTCTTGTAAAACTGTGAAATTTGAGTGAATAGCAGCTGGAACACAAGATAATTCTATCTGTTGCTGTGCAGCTTGAATCTGCCCTGCATCTTCGTTGGTCACAGTCAAAATTTAGGACATCGTTTGATGATCCTTAACATTCAATGAACAGTATTTAGAAAATAATAGGTGACTTTCATCATTATATTAAAAGATGGCCCATAAACATGGGATCGGATTTGGACTGGGGTTCTCGGTTTAGTTCTCTGTAAACCTCTCTTTAGGCTGCTATTCAACTTTTCCTCGACTTATCTCCAGAGAGAAAACAATTTGGTACAAATGAGATCTCTCATGGTAGGGTTGCTTAATTAAGAATAACTGACTAAGTTTTAGTAGCATTCATTATCTCAAGGTTTTTGCAGCTTGATTACTTTCTGATAGAGAAGAGTTTCCAAGTCAGACCTATTCGAATCAAGACGGTTTTGTTTTGCTCTGGAGAGCCAGGAAAGATTTCCCAAGAGTACAACACAGAAGCCTCCAAGAACACAACAGCTGAGATGTTTAGAATGACAGTTTGAGATTGAGGATTTGTAGCATGAAAAAATATTTGACTTCCTCCGTCTCCCGAAAAAGTGAAAAGCTCTGCTGCTGTACGACAAAAAACGCATGGTTCTCTAAATAGAGGGAAAATTACAGGCGATTGAATATTTGTCATTAGCGTTTCAGATGAATTGGTTAATGGGAAACGATAACTTGCAATGTTTCCGTTTCTATGCAAATCACTGATAATGTTGGAAAAGACCCAGGAGTTTTTTAATTGTCCTCAGATCGCAATGGGATAGAGTTATGTCTGTGTTTAAAGGACTTGTGAGATCTATAGGCTGAAATTACACAGACACACAGATGCAGCTCCCACCCAAGATTCATCTATTATTGTAAGCCATAAATATGATTTAATTGCAGACTACACCCAGATACTGTAGTCTGTAAACTATAATTTATGTCTTAGATGTGCCAATATTTGCAATTGTAGTTTATTTTGCTCCTGCACCCATTACTATAGAGTTCCTAAAACATATTAGGCATTATTATGAATAATGAATTAAAATAACCACATTATTACAGAAGTATTGATGTGATCTTTTTAATCCACAAGATGCAGTCATAAATATTGTTAGCTTCCTGTTGTAGGTATTGTGAGGAGACACTGGTAAAACACTTAGATTTAAGCCACTATGCAAAGGTTGTATCATGAAAGGAGAGCATTCCGAATCCTATATTAATAAATAATAATAAAAAAAATATAACAGTATAGCTACTATTACAGCTTTGTCTCCCCAAAGGACTGTGATAATGTTTATGATCCACACCTAAGAATTGCAGGTCTGAGCCATTATAGAGAGAAATGGTGAACATATTTTTTAAAAAACAAAATGGCAGTGTCCATTTTTTTTCTCTTCCTTTGGCAGAGAAAATTACCTAAAATGTGATTTAAGGAACACAAAGCTGTAGTAGGAATCACAGAGCTAACCTATACATCTGTGTTAGTATAATTGAATTGTTAAGTAACTGAAGTAGAAATCATACAAAATACATCTTTATAGGGAAAATTGAATTCATTGTTAAAAACGTATATTACTGTTTCACAAAATAGAATACATAAAAATTTGTTTTAAGTGTATCCTTGACATTTCTACCACAAAAGTTAAACATGTGATTAAATTAGTCTTTGGTTTATCACCAGGTACATATGTTGTTGTTGTTGTTGTTGTTGTTGTTGTTGAATAAATTCAGGGAACATTTTCTGTGCTTTTAAAAACTTCCCTGATATTTTGCCCCAGATATAAGTTACAAGGAACTTCTGGATATAGAATTGAGATGTTGATATTATCCTTATTTTTGTATTTCTAAATCATGTAAATTCTTTAGCATTAAACAATTAGTTGTGCAACTATTAGAAGAGATACAAATAGCTGTATTCAGTTAATATATTATATGGATAAGATCTTTGGAGCCCTGGGGGGGGGGGGAATCCACCCTACGGTCATAACTGTTGATAGAAAAAGTTCAAGATGAGTGTGTGATCTCATTGGTTGAATAACCAATGAGGACTGTGTAGAATTGGAAATGCTGACGAATCAGTTTCCAATCTCACAGGGACTGTAATTTTTTTTCAAATGAAGAGTTAATGGCAGTTTACAGTTTGTACAAAATGTATCAGAATGTCTCCTTTTCCATGAAAAGAATGAATTAGTAGCATGGGTGTGTGGATAGATAGATAGATGATAGATAGATAGATAGATAGATAGATAGATAGATAGATAGATAGATAGATAGATAGATAGAGTCGAATGTCAAAAGCCCCTCGATCTTTGACACTCTGAGAGATAAATAGATATGGATGGATGGATGGATGGATGGATGGATGGATGGATGGATGGATGGATGGGTGATAGAAAGTGCAAATGGAGGGGCAATTTAGTTCTTCCTCTACCTCAGCTAGCCATGATGATGCCAAAATTACAAAATGTGTCTTCTGATGTCATAGAGAAAGCTCTGCACTGTGATGTTGCATATGCATACATAAGAAAGATGTTTGTCACACATTTTGTTATTTTTTCTCCTTGTCCCCCTTTTACAAACGCCTGTAACCCAATGCTCTTTGTGCTCTGACATAATATGGGGGGAGGGAGGGAGGAAGTGGTGGGGAGAAGCTGCTATGGTGTTATAATTCATTGCATTGAATCTAGGGTAAATTTTACTCCTATGTTATACTGTTCTTTTGGTGCAGTTTAAGAAGACTGCTGAAGGTTTTGAGGGCATTAAATTAATTCCTATGTATGGGTGATGAATTCCTATAATTTGTTACAGCAGTGGATGTGGGGAGTGGGGAGAGGGCAGAGGAACAGAAGGATTTAGTTGAATGCAATTTTCTATTCCTGAACATTTTATTAGGTGGATGAGTCACATCTCTATATGACACAGGAAGGTCAATTGAAACATCTAGATATTATTTTTTTGGTGCGCTTGGTATTTCTAATTTGATGGTTTTATTTCTCTACAGCTCTTGCTGGCCATTTACTGAAATATAACAGGATTAAAGGCATGTATGTCATTGGTCTAATGGATAAAGGTTTGGCAGGATAGGGTTATGGGGGTTTGGTTTGGTTTTGTTTTGTTTTTTACATTCTATGAACTTGTTTAGTTTGTCATTGTTCTATTTTATTGTTTTGCTTTATTTTGTTTGTTTGTTTTTTAGTCAAAGTGTTAGATCCTTTCATGTAATTGTGATATGAAAAGAAGCCATCTCAAATGGCATCCCCTTCCAAGTTTCTGTATTTTTATTAGTCCTTCTGTATTATTGTACTAAATCAATTGTCACTTCTTCTCCTTCCTGCTAGTGCTGTAGAGACAACAATTCGGAGATAGAGGTAATCACTATTCGTTCTTGTCCGTATCACAATTGGTTATTCAGTTCCAGTGACAAGCCAAGCCAATTGCTTCTGTCCACATTCATTACAGGCAATTGGAGTGCGGAACAGAAAAGGAAGGAATGTTTGAAAACAACAATCACTGCAAGTTAACTGCTGAGGGCAAAACTATGTCTGCAAAATTTTACTCAGGAACAAAGTTCGATTTTTCTGACCTTAGCTTTAAGTCTTGACAGTTGGAAACATTTTGTTTATGTTTATTAAATTTTTATACCGCCCTTCTCTCGAAGGACTCATGGCGGTGTACAGACACGATAAAACCACATACAATACAAACTTTAAGAACAATTTTTGTTCTTAAAGAAGAGCCTGAGTAGCGTAGGGGAGTAATGCCTCCTACAAAGGCAGCATTTAAGATCCAGCTGCTGTAATTACTTGCGAGTTCAATCCCAGGCAGGCTCAAGGTCAACTCAGCCTTCCATCCTTTATAAGGTGGGTAAATTGAGGACCCAGTTTGTTGGGGGCAATAAGCTGACTTTGTATAAATATAAATATACAAAAGTATGAAGGCTATTGCTTAACGCATTGTAAGCCGCCCTGAGTCTCCGGAGAAGGGCGGCATATAAATCAAATTTAAAAAAAAAAAAAAATTTAAAAATAGATTAAATACTTATGACCCCTCAATTAAAAACCCACAAATTTAAAACACCCAGTCCCAAACTTTGATTAAGCCAGTCCAGCCTGTTGAAATAACAGGGTCTTAAGGGCATGGCGAAAGAACGCAGGTTGGGAATTCTATGCATCCCCGGGGGCAGTTCATTCCAGAGGGTGGGTGCCCCCACAGAGAAGGCTCTCCCCCTGGGGGTCGCCAGTCTGCATTGTTTAACTGATGGCACTCTGAGAAATCCCTGGGAATGTGTTGGTCAGTGGGAGGTCATCGGTGGCAGAAGGCAATCATGTAAGTATCCGGGAGTGCTTTAAAGATGGTAACTAACATCTTGAACCGCACCCGGAAGACCACTGGGAGCCAGTGGAGCTCACATAGGAGAGGTGTCACATGAGTGCGATGAGTCACTCCTATAATCACCCGCGTGGCCGCATTCTGGACCAGTTGGAGCCTCCAAGTGCTCTTCAAGGGGAGCCCCATGTAGAGAGCATTACAGTAGTCCAGACGTGATGTGACGGCGTGAGTGACTGTGCACAGGTCACTCATGCATTCCAGTATTTTGGAAAGCAAAACAACTCCCCAAAAGATCATCAAATTGAAATGTTTGTATGTGCTTGTGCATATCTCTATCGTTAAGGGAATATATACTTCAGATTGAACACTATCTCAAAGCAGTGGTGGAATTCAATTTTTTTTACTACCAGTTCTGTGGGTCTGGCTTGGTGGGTGTGGCAGGGGAAGGATACTGCAAAATCCCCATTCCCACCCCATTCTCTGGCCAGCCAGAGGTGGTATTTGCCAGTTCTCTGAACCAGAGGTGATCCAGCAGGTTCTAACAGGTTCTTGAGATAATGGGAAGCCAAACATCAATCTGATAATGTCTCCATTTGAAAATCACCAAAGAATAGACAGTAATTTAAATCTGACCAATAACAATATTGCTTCAGAAAGCAGCAGACCAGCAAGCAGTAAGGTTTAAAAACAAAACAAAACCTTCAGTTCAGGGGTGAAATCCAGCTGGTTCTGGAGAACCAGTAGGGGAAATTTTGAGTAGTTTGGAGAACTGGTAAATACCACCTCTGGATGGCCCCAGAGTGGGTTGCAAATGGAAATTTTGCAATATCCTTCCCCCAGGAGGGGAGGGAATGGAGATTTTGCAGTATCCTTCCCCTGGTGTGGGGTGAGAAGGGAGATTTTACAATATCCTTTCCCTGCCATGCCCACCAAGCCATGCCCACAGAACTGGTAGGGAAAAAAAATGGATTTCATCCCTGCTCTGAAGTACTCAAAATTTCCGCTACTGGTTCTCCAGAATCTGTCAGAACCTGCTGGATTTCACCCATTTCATTCGGTATTATTCCCTGCACAGTAGACATACAGTAACTTTGAGCAGGAAGTCATCATGTAAAACCAAGTCCATGACTAAATATTGATTTTAATAAGGCGAAAAATAATTTCATCTAATGTATGATTCAACAGTTCTTGAAGTAGCCTTGCAGTATTTATCAGGGCGTCCAGTTAGAGACAAGCAAATTTCTAAACACAGTGATTTCCATCAAGCTTGGCATCACTTCTAAGCAGATAAAGGTGGCTTGCAAACATATTTCTGCAAATTTTAAGCGTTCTGTGGCTTCTGTTCTCTACCATATATATTTATATACACACTCTGTGTGTGTGTGTGTGTGTGTGTGTGTGTGTGTGTATCTTAGTCTCCCTTAAGTCTCACAAGAGAGAGCAAAATGCTGCTTTGATGTCTGATAAAGCCTAGAAACTAGTGAATGAGATTTCACTGAACTATGGCTGTAGAAACATCTTGATTTACTTAGGAAAAACCTGGCTGAGAGAAAAATACACATAAAACCTATGAAAAGAGAATAAAATAAATATTTGACCATTACAGGGAGGAGTCATGAGATGAGGGTGTGGCTAAGTGAAGCAGACAAACTAGTCAGAAATTGATCTATCTTAGTCTCCCTTAAATCTCACAACAGACAAAATGCTGGTTTGATGTCTGATAAAGCCTAAAAACTAGTGAATGAGATTTCACTGAACTATGGCTGTATAAAGATCTTGATTTACATAGGAAAAACCTGGCTGAGAGAATAATACATACATACATACATACATACATACATACATACATACATACATACATAATATATGTATACATATATTACATACATACATACATATGTTACATACAATAGTTTTGTGTTCCCTTTAGTTGTTTGAGCAGTGTATAAACTATGGTATGTAAAAAACAAAATATTTAATAAGGCTATTTCATTCATTCAGATCTCGGATGTCTTCTGCTTGTGTTCCCTTTATTTTTTTGATGTGCGTGTGTGTGTGTGTGTGTGTGTGTGTGTGTGTATGTATATGTATATGTATATATCAAATTTATATTTCGCTGATAAAGAAATAAAGGGAGACTAGTATAGATCTATTTCAAGCTATTTAGTTCTCATCAGCTAGCCATACCCTTACTTGGATTCGAACTTGGGCTGCCTGCATTTTAGGCAGTTGTATTAACCTCTGAGCCACAAGTTCTCATTCCAAATATGGATTGGGGGAACCAAGTTCGAATCCAAGTAAGGGCATGGCTAGCTGATGAGAGGTAAATAGCTTGAAATAGATCTATATTAGTCTCCCTTTATTTCTTTATCAGTGAAATTTAAATCTGGTATAATATGGTTTGTCATGAATGCAACTGCTTGAGGGCTCCTGGATTGGAGCTGAAAGGCAAAAGGGATGCAGTACGCTCCCTCCCACATGCTGGGGCAGACAAGGTATCCCGATAGAAAAACACTTTACACACACACACACACACACACACACACACACACACACTATACTATAAAAATACTTTTGTTTCGCCAAGGGTGGTGATGGTGGAAAATGGGTATCAGGAAGGAAGGGAGGGAAAGAGAAGAATCTAGAAAATTATATGGCTAAGGATACAAGTTCCCTCCCAAATATTTGCTCCTAATGTCTTGACATAATTGGGCCTGGTGGTAAATAAGGACCTTGAGGTAATGTTGCTTTTCTGCTTTGAAGTTCCTATGGAGCTCTGCTGCTCTGAGATTCACTTAAATGCTTCTCAGAACTGAAGCTTCAACCAGCGATTCTAAAAGAGGAATGAAACTCCCTGTGGGAGAGAGGCTAGGAGTGTGCAGAGCCTTTCCTCTCCCACCTTCCTACCCCTGGGAAATTTCAGTAGGTTTCTCTTCCCTCTGCCCCCACCTCTCTCTCTCTCAAACTCCCTCTGATGTCTTGCTTGCAATAGAACCTTCACTCGTGCTTTATAAAACCACTTGAAGCAAAGCTTAGAGCTAATGCTGCTAGATGAATAAATAACTTCTCTGGGTGTTATGGGAAATGATTGGGGAAGAGGGAGGGAAAATTGTGAGACAGGGTCTGATGACATTGATGGGATCACACACACATGGGTATATTTTTAATATGCACTGATACGCACATAGACAGCTCTCTTCATTGTTACTCCAAAGTGGACCATTGGATCCCTCAAAAATTAGAGAATTGTCTTCTGCCCTCATGTATGGAATTTTTCAGCACCTAAAGAATTATGGATACTTCATTCATGGAGAAAGATGAGCAGTGTGGTGGCCTATAGGTGAAGCTCACTTGCCTCCCACTCAGAAAATTGAGAGTTCAATCCTAGCAGCAGATATTTCTCTATCAGGGTGTAAAGAGAAAATATCTGCTGCAAACTCCACATAGGCATCAGGAAAGGCATCTGCCCAGTGAATAGAATAGAATAGAATAGAATAGAATAGAATAGAATAGAATAGAATAGAATAGAATAGAATAGAATAGAATAGAATAGAATAGAATAGAATAGAATAGAATAGAATAGAATAGAATTTGTTATTGACCAAGTGTGATTGGACACACAAGGAATTTGTCTTGGTGCACAGGCTCTCAGTGTACATAAAAGAAAAGATACGTTCATCAAGAATCATAAAATACAATACTTAATGATAGTCATAGGGTACAAATAAGCAATCAGGAAATATCAATATAAATTGTAAGAATACAAGCAACAAAGTTACAGTCATACAATCCTAAGTGGAAGGAGATGGGTGGTGGGAACAATGAGAAGATTAATAGTAGTGCAGATTTAGTAAATAGCTTGACAGGATGGAGGGGATTATTTGTTTAGCAGAGTGATGGCGTTCGGGAAAAAACTGTTCTTGTGTCTAGTTGTTCTGGGGTGCAGTGCTCTATAGCGTCATTTTGAGGGTAGGAGTTCAAACAGTTTATGTCCAGGATATGAGAGGTCTGTTCAGCTCTGTAGCCAGTCGTCTCAAATCTACCCCAAACAAAGGGATTATAGAGTCATAAAAAGAAGAAAAAAATCATGGAGAAAGACAGCTATAAAATACTTCAGTGTGGTATTCAGTTGCTTCAGTGGTTAAGTAAATTAGGACCAAAAGACTCATAGTGAATGATTTATTTGATTGATTGCTTTAGACATCCAACTCAGCACACAACTCATGAAAGTTCAGTGGGAGACTTTAAATTGATCACAATCTCTTAGTCCAAGCTACTGCAAGGAGTTGTTGTGGAGGGAAATGGAAAAGAGAATTGTGAATGCCACCTTGGGCTCCTGAATGAGCACAAAGAGATAAATCTAATGAATTAATAAATTATTATGCATTTGAACGCTAATTCTTACTTTGACTTGTGGCGATGGATTGATAATATATGTTCTCAATCTGTGTCTAAACTAGTTCATTTTCAATAGGAATAGAGTTTCATTTGATCACATAATGAGTTGCTTTAAAAATAGATAACACAACTTACTTGGTATCTATTCCGTAACATCCATAAATTTATACTCAAGAAAAGCAAAAGTATTTCTTAAACTATTATCATAATGGACTGTCGTTATCTTTTAAAAATGAGAAGATGAAACAATATGTTTCTGAATGGCCTAGATTTAAGTATAAATTTAAAAGCTGAAGTAATCCTAATGCCCGTGATGATGAACCTATGTCACGCATGCCACAGGTAGCACGCAGAGCCCTTTTTTCAGGCATGCCAGTTGTCACCCCAGCCCAGCTCCACCGCACATGCGCACACCTCCCATAAGCCAGCTGGTCTTTGGGTCTCTGCCATGCATGCATGGAGGTGGGGCCTTCCCCAATCTCTGCAGGTTCCACCCATCACATGTGCCTCTCTGTGGCAGGAATGCAAGAGAAAGCTAGGAAGCGATGGGGGTAGAAACTGCAAAGATCGGCGAAGGCACGGAAGGCAGGAGGCAGTTAGGACTCGATGAGGGTAGAAACTGTGGAGATTGCGAGCCCCCCGTCCCTGTGCCCCATTTTGGGCCTGAAAAGTCTCCTGCACCAACCTGGAAGCCAAACCGGGGACCTGGGGCACATGCGCAGGGGGTGCTCACATTGCATTTTTGGGGATTGTGACACAGGTGGGTAGATTCATGAGTGCGCGCACGTGCTTTGGGTATGTGGCACCAAAAAGATTTATTTATTTATTTATTTATTGGTTCCATTTATATGCCGCCCTTCTCCGGAGACTCAGGGCGGCTTACAATGTGTTAAACAATAGCCTTCATACTTTTGTATATACCTCTTAGTAGGGCTTTCGCCCCCCCCCAAAGTGGTGTTCTTTTTTATACAAAGTCAGCTTATTGCCCCCACAATCCGGGTCCTCATTTTACCTACCTCGGAAGGATGGAAGGCTGAGTCAACCTTGAGCCTGGTGAGATTTGAACTTGTAGTAATTGCAGGCAGCTGGCAGCTAAGTACTATTTAACAGCGCTTTAGTCCGCTGCTCCCCCAAGGCTCCTTATTTGGTTAACCATCATTGTCCTGTGCTATCTGATCAATACTATATAAAAGTTTATCTTTGTTAACGTTAGATGTTTAATAATTATTTATTTTAAACAGTATAATGAACAGTATTGTATAATCACTAATGTAGTTTTTTTTACTGGTATATCTGTTTCTTATATCTCATAAATAAGAAGTAATAAACATTTTTTTTTCAGTTTGACTTGTTTTACATATTTCTTTGGGGATTCCCCCCCCCTTTTTATTTTTATTTTTTTAAAAGCAGGGTATACATCACAGATTACAATTGTCTACCTTGTCAGTTTCGATCAATGAATGAATGGACTTCATTTAATATTGTGTTTAGGGAAACACAATTATCTTTCTTGTCTGATGGGTAATTTAAGTAAAATAAGTCAACATGCCCTGGGAATTTAGAGAACAAGGAGATCAGCTACAAACAAGAATCTCCATAGAACTGACAGTTATTTATTTATTTAGGGTATGGCATCTCATACATAGGCTAGCAATATAAGTTAACATCTCAATTAAATTAGTAGAACCCAATCAAATATAAATGTCAAAAAGATATATGCTTTATGGCACTGAATGCTGGGAAGCAACAACAGGGACTGAAAGCTCTCTTTATGCCATGGAAATGCGAATGCTCCATTGGATATCGGGCATCTATCTTCTTGATCACATCACAAATGACATCATTCGACAGTATTTTCATGTGGCACCAATTATAGAGAAGATGAGAGAAGGCCAGCTATACTGGTATGGACATATCCTGAAAATAGCACCTTCCACCATGGGCAAGACTGCCTAACAACTAGAAGTCAATAGCCGGCGACCTTACAGGCAGCCAAAACAGAAATACACCATCAACAAAGATATGCAAGCTGCAGGCCTGCACCCTGGAGATGCAGCTGATCATGCAAAGTTGCATTCAATGATCCAAAAAGCGGACCCTGAACCTGCAGGAATACACTAGAAGAAGAAAAAAAAGATATATGCTCAAATATCAATGTCTAGGTTATCTAACCACTGAAGTGCAGCATTTATATTTAAAAAATCAGATACTGGACCAGTATATTCCATGATGCATATCAAACTGTAGATCACAGAGGTATGAATCCTATTCAGGATTGTCCGTTGCTGACA
Organism: Masticophis lateralis; assembly: GCA_030761175.1. NCBI lineage: Eukaryota > Metazoa > Chordata > Lepidosauria > Squamata > Colubridae > Masticophis > Masticophis lateralis. The sequence goes on from JAUDYJ010000010.1 coordinate 15,495,693, forward strand.
GTTCAAAATCCAACATCTTTTTTTGTAGGGTCATTTATATGTCTTCCTATAACTGAAGGGACCTGGTGGCTCAGTGGCTAAGATGCTGAGCTTGTCGATCGAAAGGTTGACAGTTCAGCAGTTCAAATCCCTAGTGGCGCATAATGGGTTGAGCTCCCGTTACTTGTCCCAGCTTCTGCCAACCTAGCAGTTCGAAAGCACATAAAAAATGCAAGTAGAAAAATAGGGACCATCTTTGGTGGGAAGGTAACAGCATTCCATGCGCATTTGGCATTGAGTCATGCCGGCCACATGACCTCGGAGATGTCTTTGGACAGCGCTGGCTTTTCAGCTTTGAAATGGAGATGAGCACTGGCCCCTAGAGTTGAGGACGACTAGCACATATGTGTAAGGGGAACCTTTATCTTTACCTATAACTGGACCTTCAATGAACTATTTGGTTTTCCATATATTTGGGAGTTGTTGTTGGGCAGATGTTATGCAAGTGCCAGTGGGGGCTTCCTGGATTGGAGCCTTTTCAGTTGAAGCTGTCAAATATTCTCTCCTGCCCACAATGCTTCTCACAACAGGATTTAGAGTAATAAATTTAGGACATTGTTTTACCCTTTAATGTACATATCTTTCTTCAGCTAACAGGTATTTTTTTAGAATAATAAATGGTTTCAAAAAGAAGACAGGGAGTTCTAGTCTTCCCCGAGGCACAAAGTCATCTGGGTGACTTTGGGCCAGTCATTATCTCTCAGCCCTAGGAAAAAGAAAGCAAGAGCAAACCTCTTCTGAAATCTTGCCCAAAGAACTGCAGATCAGCTCACCTTCTGGGGTTGCTATTGTGGTACCTACACCACCTTGAACTCTAATACAGGATGGGAAAGGAAAAGGAAAACTTAGTTCTGCCCTCTTTCTCTTCTGCCTTTCAGGTGCAGTTGCTCCTTAGAACTTCTGTTCTAATGTGGGAATAGAATGGATATATAAAACTAGAACTATAATGAATGAATGGAAAGGAAGAAGAGAAAGAGAGAGAGAGAGAGAGAGAGAGAGAGAGAGAGAGAGAGAGAGAGAGAGAGAAAGAAAGAAAGAAAGAAAGAAAGAAAGAAAGAAAGAAAGAAAGAAAGAAAGAAAGAAAGAAAGAAAGAAAAAAGAAAATATTGAAGTAAGAACTTTATTACTATTTTTGCCAAGATGTCCTGATTGGTTTTAAGGCTATAATTTCATCATGGACTGGAACATAAAGTATGATTCATCATCTCAGGAAAGGTAAATGCAGCTAAGGAAACAAAATGAAACTGAAGCTCAGAATACATAATTTATCAAAACACCTCTGCAAAAGCAAATGTCAGTCCATGTGAGCCAACTGAAATGGAATTGAGGTTCAAATGAGGACTGCTATGCATTTTAACACTGAGCCAAACATGAGAAAGTTTATTGAGGAATAGAAATGTCTAGTACACACTGAGTTAATGTCACTGGAATTGTTATTTTAAACCCAATGCCAAATAAGGGGATATATAGCAGCCACCAAGATATGTTGAGGAGTTCTGTGTGTTTGAAAACCAAAAGACTGATTTCTACCAACATCGTTTAAAGTTTTCAAAGGATTTATAATTATTCATTCCTTAGCTATGACTTGTCTTATCTCATCAACATGGCCAAAGAAAATGGTTTCGCCCATGTCATGTATTTCTCTTCCTGAATCAGAAATATGTGAAACTTAACTTACAATCTTCAATTGTAACAAAGGTTATATTGTTGAGATACCCTCCATAACAAGACAACTTAGCAAGTTGCTTCCTGGGGCAGCCTGGGACTTCCTTTCCTCTTTAGCTGGTATCCTGGTCATGATTCCAATCCCTAAGCTTCCCTTTTCATTTTTCAATTAATAGAAAGAAAACAAAAATATTAATAGATTGTGCTGCAAATGGGGCCACAGTCACTGCACATGGGGAAAGCATGGTACTTCCAACTGGAAGATGATGGTGGTTTAGTAGAATGTTGATGGTGGTCTAGTAGAAAGACTGAATGGTAATTTAGTAGAAAGAGTCCATGGAAAGAGCTGGAAAAGTCAGGCTGTCAGGGTTCCAAATAACATCCTCAATGAAAGAAAACTCTGAGGCTTGAGTTTCCTCAAAGTTTCATTTTATTAGAGATGTCATATTGGCACATCTGGAAAAAAACCAAATCTGAAAGCTTGCAGGTTTTCCCTGCCCAAAGAAAAGCTCAAGTCCCTGCCCAACACCCGCATGTCCACCCCATGGTCCAATCCAAGCACCGTCCCAACTGGAGATGCCTCCCAGTTCCCTCCATCCAGGTGCAGGGCAAGATGTCCTTGACTTTCTGAGAAAGGAATGTTATTATGACTATATATCACCCTGGCTCCATACAATCCCTCCTTCCAGTTTCCCACAGCAGTAAATGTGACAGGCCTGAAAGTCCAATGCAAAAGATGGCTTTTAGGCCTGACAGGTGATGACCAGATTAGTGGAATAAGAATTATATAGTATAAGACATCTAGAGAAAATTTGGCTCAAAAAACTTTGTGGTAGTGGTGGGGTGTCAGTGAGTTGATGCATAGTTGAACAGATGAGTAAGGGAATGAATTAGTGGGGAAATAGACAATGAAGTCTAAATTCTTCTTCCCAGACTTGTTAATGTTGACTTGTTGATTGTAACACTGATGATGTTCCCTAGATGGGAAATGAACTCTGCAAGAAAATAACTAAACTCAGAGAGCACCACAAATGCCACACTCAGCTACAAATATTCTCTTTTACTGGGATTTAAGTAAAAGAACTGAAGAACTGGCCACAAGAGAAAATAATACTTTGCCCAAGGACATTTAAATTGATCATTATTTACCAATAATGTTTTTTTTTTCTTTTTTTAACTGGGGCAAGAATAGATCTGTGTAACAAACTCAAAATTTTGGCCTTACACAACTTAGAACTTTGCCTTCTTCGGTCTGACCTAAGCATAGTACATAAAATCATCTGCTACAATGTCCTACCAGCCAATGACTACTTCAGCTTCAATAAAAACAATACAAGAGCACACCATAGATACAAACTCATGGTAAACTGATCCAGATTAGACTGCAGAAAATAGGACTTCAGTAACAGAGTTGTCAATGCCTGGAATGGACTACCTGAATCTGTGGTTTCTTCCCCAAATCCCCAAAACTTTAACCTTAGACTGTCTTCTGTAGACCTCACCCAATTCCTAAGAGTTTTGTAAGGGGTGTGCATAAGCGCACCAACGTGCCTACCTTCCCTGTCCTAATGTTTTCTTTTATTTGTATTTATAATTATGTTTACACTTGTAGCTTTCATAAAATACATGCTTGATTAAATAAATAAATAAATAAAGTACTATGGAAATATTTTTCACAGATTGCTCATATCTGCTATTTGGATTGTCAAGGAACTTGTTGATAGAAATGAAATGATAATATCGCATATTAGGAACATGAGAGGATGAATTTGATGTTCACATCTTTTGCCTAATGCACTGAATTTAAATTAGATATTCAATAGTTATTCCCAGTTAAAAATCAATCAATCAGGTGATGAAAAATACATCTGTCTTTACCCATTGTAATATTTTTCTGGTCCAGAACATTTTGACTGGAGGATGAGGTGGAAGTGAGAGATCTCTCGACTAAAGCAAAGTGAAGATTTATATTTATTAATGACTTAGCTATGACTTAATTCATTTCATCAACAGAAAATGTTTTTTTCCTATATGTCACCGTATTCCTCCTCCTGAATCAGAAAGTACGGTAGCTTGAAATAGACCTATAGCAAATTAATAATCATACCTTCCTACAAGATTATTTCCTGGCAACCTTCCTGTCCAAAACAACAGCATTACTATATTAATGCAATTTAATGCTACTTTTTTCTCAGTTTCATAAATATTTTGGCATTATAGTGTCAACAAGAGAAGAATTCTTTCTCTTTGAATATCTATACTAAAAGTGGCTTAAACCCAAAAGAAAAGGAGATCTAAGAAAATGCTCTTTTTATGAAGATATTATACCATGTCTTTATATTGGGTTCTTTTTTATCATATTGTCTTCATTCTTAGCATTATTTTGATGCCTCTTGTAGAATTGTCATTTCTTCATAATGGAAATTGCATTTCCATTTTCAAAAGCTAGAATTTGTCTACCTTCAAAAAAAAAAAAAAAAAACCTACCTGAAGATTTAATTTGAAAAAAAAAATCAAATCGGGTAAGACAAAAATTACTTGCCAGTTGTCTGTGGAGGTTCTCAGTCATCCAGGTCTCAAAGATGCTTTTTCAAAAGGCTGGGTTTTTTCCCCTCTTTCAAACCAATGATCCTCTCTGCCTAGTAGTCCACATTCTGGATAGAGAGGGCCAGTGGTGGGATTCAGCCAGTTCGCACCACTTCGGGAGAATCGGTTGTTAATTTCCTGAGCAGTTTGGAAAACTGGTTGTTGGAAGAAATCATTAGGGCAGAGAATCGGTTGTTAAATTACTTGAATCTCACCACTGGAGAAGGCCATTGGTTTGAAAGAGGGCTAAAAAAAAAGGTCATTTATATTAACATTGAACAACCCTCCCTCAACAGAAGGGGAGTAATTAGAATAGAAGAAGAATAGAAGAATAGAAGAATTCTTTATTGGCTGAGTGTGTTTGGACACACAAGGAATTGTACATAAAAGAAAAGATACATTCATCAAGAATCATAAGGTACAACACTTAATGATAGTCATAGGGAAACAGGCAATATAAATCTTAAGGATACCAGCAACAAGGTTACAGTCGTAAGTGGGAGGAGATAGGTGATAAGAAGATTAATAATAATGCAGACTTAGTAACTAGTTTGACAGTATTGAGGGAATATTTGTTTAGCAGAGTGATGGCTTTCAGGAAAAAAAAATCTATTATTGTGTCTAGTTGTTTTGATATGCAGTGCTCTATAGCATCGTTTTGAGGGTAGGAGTTGAAATAGTTTACGTCTAGGATGTGAGGGGTCTGTAAACATTTTCACAGCCCTCTTTCTGACTCATGCAGTATACAGGTCCTCAATGGAAGGCAGGTTGGTAGTAATTGTTTTTTCTGCAGTTCTAATTAAGACACCCATACCTCCTGTCTACAACACAGTCCTTTCAGCAGCTCCAAGAAGATTCCACACCCATTTGCACTCTGATACAGATAATCCTGTAAATAAACCCCCAACTGGCTTCAATGTCAGATCTGGAAGCCATCTTTTGCCTTGGAGCTTCAGGCCAGCCATATTTACTACTGTGGGAAACTGGGAGGAGGGATTGTATAGAGATTCAGATTAATGTCAGGGTTCCAAGTAATACTCCCAACGAAAGAAGACTTTGAGGAAACTCAGTTTCCTCAAAGTTCCATTTTATTAGAGAAGTCATAATGGCACATCTGGGAAAACCCAAATCTGTAAGCTTCCAGGTTTTCCCCGCCCGAAATAAAGTTCAAGTCCCAGCCCAACACCCAAATATGTCCATCACATGGTCCAATCCAACTGGAGATGCCTCCCCAGGCCCAGCCTTCCAGGTGCAGGGCAAGATGTCCTTGATTCCCTGAGAATGTTATAATAATAAATAATGTAATACATAATATAATAATGTAATAATAAAGAATGTTATTATGACTATTTATCACCCTTGCTCTATACAATCCCCTGACACTCAAGAGCTCTCAGGGAACATGCTAACACCCAGGTGACTGCAAAGAAATGTAATCTTTCCAACCCCACACCCCCATTCTTTCAAAACTAATCCTTCCTCACCCTGTCAGAACCGATGAAGCTTCTTGGATGAAAAGCAGAACATCTCAAGGGGGGAAAAACCAGTCTAGCTGCCTTTTGAAAAAAAATACATTTGAGACATATTTGCCAGTTGACACCAAGAATGCTGATACCAAGGAAATAGATATGAGAATTTCTCGTGTTTTATCTTAGATCACTATTTTCAACATTACATCTATAATTTATTTCTTTACAGAGTATATCAATTGACCTACACAGAATTCCTTATTGCACTTGAATAAGGAACTCCGAAATAAATATTTATTGAAAAACTTTCAAAACTGTGGGGCTTCCGAGCAAAGAAACCACTTTACCATTGCCTCCTTCAATGATGGTTTTTTGGCTTCTCAGGCCATCCTATAACTCTAAGAATCCCATACAAGTATTCCGCAGTTCTAAATCTTAGTTTTTATAGATCACTCAAGTTCAGCTAACTGCTGCCTAAATGACCCTATGCTTTCATGAGTGAAAGTGTGTGGGCAGTAGGGAGAAAATAATTACTTTTATAGTGTATTTATGGGCTTCTTAGCAATCTTGAGATGATGAGATAATAAACAAAACAGGACTTCTGATCCAGTTTAGCCTTCTACTTTGTTCCCAGTTCTATAAAACTGCAAATAGAACAAGCCAATTCTTGGATGTTAGAAAATAAATGCAGTGAGGAAAGCATAGGATTGGGAATTTTCTCTAGAAGTTAAGGAAATTGGGTTGCTATGGATTGTGACTGTACTATGGACCTCCACCCTCGATAGAGTGAATCAGACCAAATTAATTCATTATCTATCCATGACTACCGTATTTTTCAGAGTGTAAGACACACCTTCCCCCCCCAGAAAAAAAGAGGGTGAAGATTTGGCTGAGTTTTATACTCCGAATGTAGCCTCACCTAGGTTTCAGAGGCTGGAAAAAACATCAGAAACAAAACTTCAGAAAAGAAGCTCCCAAACAGAGCTTCAGAGGCTTTTTTTTTTTCTGAAGCTCTGTTTTGGAGGCTTTTAGAGGCAGGAAAAACACTTTTTTTTCCCTCCTGAATCAAAGTTTCAGAAGCCAAAAAAAAAAGCAAGCCTTAAAAATTTTTAACGGGTCAATTTTATGGGTAAGGGGTTTTAAATTGGGGAAGCCAAATTTATTTAATTATGTTTTAAATTATTTTAAATTACATATTTTATGTATTTTAATCTTGGCATCCCTGAGTCCTTCGGGAGAAGGGCGGTATACAAATTTAATAAATAAATAAATAAATAAAGGCACAGAGGCACAACCAAGGAACCTGTTGCTAAAATTCACCTCTGGGAACAGCTGATTGGGGGTAGTCCAGGAGGCCGATCCACCTGCCAATCAGCTTTTTTTTCTTATTTTCCTCCTCAAAAACTAAGGTGCGTCTTCTACTCTGGTGTGTCTTATATTCCGAAAAATACGGTAGTTCTCATTATTGGCTGGTCAGGTTAATGTGTCACCTCTATAGGAGTAATGAATGCTTTAGACTAGGCTATTAGTGATTGTGTATATGTTGGAGAACTGGGAGCATTTATACTGATCCATTTGCTCATTGGTCAAGTAGCATTGATACTTTAGCTGCAGTATTGTATTATAACAAAGAGTTAGTGGTGATCTCTATCATTAAGGCCAAACTTAAAGATGTTTCCCCACCCCCTCATTCTAGCCTATTCAAAGGGATAAAAAGATACCAACTACTTGGCAGCTTTTATCTCACAGTGGACTTACACATGAAGAATTGATGAGCACCAGATTGTCCTTTGGTAGCCCCAGACGTGGTCTTCAAAGGAAGATAAGATGACGATTATGAAACTTCTCAAATCAAATGTTTTCGGCCTTCACAGCTACATGCTCATCAACACCTATAACTGATCCCTGGTCATCCAATTAAATAAAAATAAATTAGATTTGGCTTTGACTTTGAACTCTGGTGCTGCATTGGTTGGAATGAAGGCCTGCAGGCTGTCAAGGATCCAAGTAACACCCCCAATGAAAGAAAACTCCAAGGCTTGAGTTTCCTCAAAGTTACATTTTATTACAGATGTCATATTGGCACATCTGGAAAAAATTGAATCTGAAAGTTTTCCCCACCCAAAGGAAAGTTCAAGTCCCTGCCCAGCACCACATGTCCATCACATGGTCCAATCCAAGCACCATCCCAACTGGAGATGCCTCCCAGTTCCCGCCGTCCAGGTGCAAAAAGATGTCCTTGACTTTTTGAGAAAGAAATGTTATTATGACTATATAGCACTCATGCGTCATACAATGCCCCCTCCCAATTTCCCACAGTAATAAATGTGGCAGGTCTGTAGGCCTAATACAAAAGATGGCTTCCAGGCCTGACACAGGCTAACTCTGCCCATCACCTGGAATTCAATCCTGATGGGGTCAAGATTGACTCAGCCTTCCATCCTTCCAAGGTCAGTAAAATTAGGACCCAGTTTGTTGGAGACAATATGCTGACATTATAAACCACTCAGAGATCATTGTAACTATGGGTATAAATCTAAATGCTTTGGTATTTGTTACCTTCTGCACTACGGATGAATTTAGAAACTCTTTATGAATCTTTCCGTATGATTCTTTCCAACCACTGTGAAGACTGGACTGTGTCCAGTGGTGGGATTCAAATAATTTAACAATCAGTTCTCTGCCCTAATGTTTGGCTGGGTGGTCATGGCCATAGTGGGTGTGGCCAGGGTGTGTGACAGGCAGCACTCAGACTCCTCCTCCCCCCTGGGAGCAAAAATGGGGCACATGGGGACTTCTGGAAGGGACGGGGCGGGGCCAGTAATTTAACAACCAGTACGGCCAAAGTGTTGCAAACCGGTTGAATCCCACCACTGACTGAGTCTAACACAGTTCACATGGTATAAGTCACTGTGTTATCAACATGAGAGAGAGAAAAAATCACTGATATCATTGCAAAAATAATATGAGTCCAAGAAACAGCTTCTTTAAACATTCTTTTGTTTATCCCACACTGACCATGGTCATTTAACAGCACTTAATTGTTATGATGTATTTTCCTCTTGATTTGTTCAGAGGAAAGAAGATATTCCGATGCTTTTGTGCTTGTTTGATGGTGTCAGTTTGTTTATATACTTTTGCTATTCATCGGTAATGTTCCAAGCAATCTGAAGTGCCAATGTTTTTGTTTGGCTTCTTTTTATTTCCCAGAGTATCTGCCATATTTCAAAGAATGCAAAACAGCTCTAATCAAATGCCATTAATTCAACTCTAGCTGAAACTGAGTGTGTGAATGAAAAATGCCTCCAATGGTCATTACAGCTGGAAAGTTTTAAGATGATCTTTTTGACTTAGTAAGAAAGGAAAAAGGTTCTTTACTAAATGGTTATTATAGCTTTCTGAGATTTTATTTAGATTTCTTGTAAGGCTTATTCATAGATTTTTAGACATTGCCCTGTTTGAAATGTGATAAAATATCTTGCATTTTCTTCAATCTAAAAATAATAATAGGATGATTTCTGATTTCTCGGCAATCTGTGATGAGCCGCTAATTTTAGGTTCTTCTAAGAGAATCCCTTATATTCTAAATAATTGGACCAACCTGAATGTACCATGTTATCACAAAGTAACCATTAGAAATGAATCCATGAAGTACTTATGTTTAATTTACTCTTTCAAAACTTATGCTTAGAGATAACTAAAAATACCATAAGTTCTTCATTAACAGTACAATCTAATGCTTCCCCATCTCTTAGCATAACATCTCAAAATTAAGTGTTACATATTGTTAAGTTTAATGGTTAACTCAGTATAAGTAGGATTACAGCCAAAATATGGTTACCAGGTTTGGCTGCTAGCAATGTTCTGAAGTGAACTGGAAACCAGAAAGTAAGCTATTATTTGGGATGTAAAATCATCAGAATTAAGGTTTATAGGACTCAAAAGCTGGTTTAAGGGAACCATCAGTGCCGGGTGAAATCCAACGGGTTTTGTCAGGTTCTGGAGAACCGGTGGTGGAAATTTTGAGCAGTTCGGAGAACTGATAGTGGAAATTTTGAGTAGTTTGGAGAACCAGCAAATGCCACCTCTGGCTGGCCCCAAAGTGGCCTGGGAATGGAAATTTTGCAATATCCTTTTCCCAGGAGTGGGAAGGGAATGAGGATAGTGGAGAATCCTTCCCCTGGAGTGGGGTGGGAATGGAGATTTTGTAGTATACTTCCCTTGCCATGCCTACCAAGCCACACCCACCAAACCACACCACGCCCACCAAGCCACGCCCACAGAACTGGTAGTAAAAAAATTTGGATTTCACCGCTGCATCAGTGGCTCATGCAGACAACAATCTCTTTGCCAACACACAGGCAAAAATACACTTATAAGGGTCACAGTTGTATTGTATTTAGAATGGAGTTAATAGAACGAATAATGCTTTCTTCTACATAGTGGCCCTATGTGTGAATATCACATAAATCAGTTTTAGATTTATCTATTTCTTTTTTTTTTTTTTCGCCTTCCTTCCTCCCTTTGGAATAGAGAGTTCTATAATTAATTATTTGGAATCATGAACAAAATATAATTCCATCTCAAATTCATTCCAAATATTAGCATTGTGAAAGATCATCTGCCAGAGGCAGTAAATATCACAGAACAATTTGGACTTATGCAAGAAGATATCAAGAAGCTGACTGAACCTAATGAATAATGATGAGTCCTGAAAACTTGATCTATGTGAAGTACATATTATAGCAAGGGTGCCCTTAAATTGTGTTAATCACCAAATTACCTTGAAGGACTGAGAATGAAACAAAACAAAAACAAAGAGCAATAAATAAATATAATCCAATTTCTGAATTTCATTCATGGATTTAGTTGTGGCTAGACTATGAATGGAGGACGTAATGGTTCAGTGGCTAAGACACTGAGCTTGCCGATCAGAAGGTCCGCAGTTCGAATCCCGAGTGCTGCATAACAGAGTGATCTCCCATTACTTTTCCCAGCTTCTGTCAACCTACCAGTTCAAAAACACGTAAAAAAGGCAAATAGAACAATAGGGACCACTTTGGTGGGAAGGTAATAGTGTTCCATGAGCCTTTGGATTTTAGTCATGCTGGCCACATGACCATGGAGACGTCTTTGGACAGTGCTGGTTCTTCAGCTTGGAAACGGAGACGAGCACCGCCTCTAGAGCCAGAAATGACTAGTACACATGTGCAGGGGAACTGTTACCTTTATCTTTTAGACTATGAACAGGAGGTGAAGGAAGCCTAGATAATGGCTTAATATAGACTTGCAAGGTTCTCATATACACTGGATCCCATCTTTATGCTAAAACCGGGTATAGCATTAACGGAGATGCCACAACTGAATAAGAAAGATGGTTTTATTTTTGTCCTTTTCTCTATAAAGAAAGTAGATAGGTGAGTGAGCCCCCTTTCCTGCCAACTGCAGTTTGAAGAACACATTGTTGATGGTTGAAGGCAGCATAATACATAGTGTGAGCAAAAAGGGGAGGCTCTAACAGGAGATGGTAACATGAATCCAAAAAGAGAATTCTCTAGAGAATGAGCTGATTACAGGGGTGAAATCCAGCAGGTTCTGACATGTTCTGGAGAACCGGCAGTGGAAATTTTGAGTAGTTCAGAGAACCGGCATATACCACCTCTGGCTGGTCCCAGAGTGGGGTGGGAATGGAGATTTTGCAATATCCTTCCCCAAGGAGTGGGGAGGGAATGGAGATTTTGCAGTATCCTTCCCCCGCCATGCCCACCAAGTCACACCCACCAAGCTACGCCCACAGAACCAGTAGTAAAAAAAAATTGGATTTCACCACTGGCTGATTACCATTTTCTACCAAGCCCTTTGCTTTGCTACTCCTACTGATAGCGTGCAACTTTCCAGATGTTGTGGAACTCCAATTCCCATACAGTAGCATATACTATTATTGCATGACAAATTGCGAGAATTATGGGACTATTGTCTACAATACCTAAAAGGCCATATCTTGTACTCTCTAGCTATAGCCGGAGAGGAAACATATCCATTAGATTACTGAGTAAATTTTTGGCAATTTCAATTTTGAAGAAATCCCTGGAGAATGAAACTCGAGTTGTGTTCTTTAAAATAATAATGGAGGTATTTTATTCCAAACAATATTTATCCAGTTGATTCTTTAGGGACAAAACATGTTTCTTTAGTGTCCTATTTCAGTAGAGATTCCATGGCATGTATCTTATTAAATATATATAGTAGTCAAAGTAAGTTGGGAACCATAATAGCAAATGGTTTTAAGTACTTAAGAATAGTAGCTTCTAAAAGTACCTAAGAATGATGCTAATAAATACAATCTCCTTTCTGAAAATGGATGCATAAAGTAAAGAGAGTTAAACTGTAAGTGTTTAAGTCAACTTTGCTTGAAATAACTAAAACTTGCATCAAGATGTTGGCCTCCATGACATGACCTTTTTATTCAAAATATTTAGCTATTTCGATGGCTAAGATTATTCACTCTATATGTATTTAGTTCCTTGCATAATTCTATGAGTCAATGATCCTCCCAGGAGGTCCATATCTACAGTTAGAAGCTTCTTTCTGCAGATATATTCTAATGTAGAATGCAGATAACATTCTGCACTGAACTTTATTTTGAGAGTTTTCTTTGTATTTTCTCCCCTGTTCATTCCCATGACCTTGTTTAAACTTTTCTTAGTGTCATAATTCCGAATAATATAGGAGAAACAATTTCTGCTACTCAGATGATCAAATACAGCTGTATTTCAGTCATTTCCTATGGGTGAGGGATTCAAATTGATTACTAGGGATAATCAGGAAAATGCCAGAAGTATTTCCAAAGCCTAATTAAGAGGAGAGATACAATGAAGGGGAGGGAAGGGAAGGGGCAAATGGGGAAAGGAAGGGAAAGGAAAGGGAAAAGGAGAAAGAGAAGCAAAGGAGAAAGAAGAAAGCATGAATTTATATATTTACGACCAATTGCAGCATCCCTGGATCACATGATCACTATTTGCAACCTTCTCAGCAAGCAAAGTCAATGATTTGCTTAACAACATGGCAAAAAAAGTCATAAAATGGGGCACAACTGACTAAATGATTTCATTGTATAGTGACAGAGGTTCATGTCCCAGTTGTAGTTGTAAATTAAGAACTAATTGTATATGGATTAAAACTGTTTCTATTATGTATTGATCTATACTAAAATGATATAAACAGATTCTACAGTAGCAACACTATAAAACAGCCATCAAGGAAATTACGAGTGGTCTAGGAACACTTTCATACAATTGACTCAACCTTCACATAAGTATGGACCAGCTCCAGCGATTTTCAAGGCCTGCTGTCATATAATTAGTCCAGAGTCATGAGCATCATTACCTCTGATTAATGTAGAATCTCCAACGTTTCTCCCACCGCATACATTTTCATAATATTGAACACTTTGCATGCATTTAAAATGTTCAAAGTACTTTACATTTGGGGTTGTAAAGTCTTCTTAAATTGATATTCTCTGTAGGAGAAGTGGGGGGGGGGGGATAAAGGTTGAGCAAAAATGGTTCCCAAAAGCAAACTAGTAAATTTATAGAAAATCTAAGTAAAGGACCTTCTGACACTCACCTAAACCTTCTGTAATTCTGTAGGAACTCAAGACATCAGTGTATTTCAGTTCAGTGGGGCTTACTCTAATTGTCTTCTATATAAAATATTCTAGGTAAGAGGAGATAGATTACAACTCTGATAATTTCTAGCCTGTATGACCATTAAGAAAGTTGGGAATTACAATCTCAACTCATGCATAAGCCAATTGCTTGGGGAAGCATTAAATATTAAACATATGAATAATGGTTGCAAGAATTGGGTATGTCTAGTATATTGGGGGGGGGATGACTAGGGATGACACGATAGTAGTGTTCCAATAACTAAGGGGCTGCCACAAAGAAGAAGGGGTCAACTTATTTTCCAAAGCACCGGAAGGCAAGATAAGAAACAATGGATGGAAACTAAGGAGAGAACCAACCTAGAACTAAGGAGATTTTTCCTAACAGAAAGAGCAATCAACCAGTGAAATGGCTTACCTTCAGGAGCTGTGGGTGCTGCATCATTGGAGGTTTTTAAGAAGAAACTGAACAGCCATTTGTTTGGAATGATATAGAGCAGGGGCCTGCAACCTTAAACACTCAAAGACCCATTTGGACCCGTTTCCCACAGAAAAGAAAACACCGGGAGCCACAAAACCTTCCCCATGACTATTTTTTGAGTGGCCACAAAACTAGCATATGTAGTTGAATTAAATGTTCTGTTTTTCTTCTGAAACTTTTCTTTTCTTGGATTTATCCATGGTTGGCCTATTGGGAGTTGAAAAGCTCAATAAATCATGTGCTGGCAGGGGTCGCACAATGGCAGTCGTGATGCATATTTTGAGTGACGGGGAGCTGCAGCAGATGGGTGAAAGAGCCACATGTGGCTCCAGAGCCACAGGTTGCTGATCCTTGGTATGGAGTCCCTGCTTGAGCAGGGGGCTGGACTTAAAGACCTCCAAGGTACCTTTCAAATCTGTTATTCTCTTATTGCAGGATTGAGTGACTTCTTTATGTCAACTTTCCAGTCTCATGAACTTACGTGGCTCCAGATATCAAGAATTCTGCAAGCCAATTGTCCCATTCTGTACTTTCTGACATAAAGAAATCTGACACACAAGGAAAAATATGAAGGGTCATTTTGTTTTGTTCCTTGTGCTTTCTCGTGGACAAAGTCAGCATAATTACTCCTTGTCAATCATGCTTCTTATAGTGTTAAGTATGTAATTAAATATTAATTTAATCAAATGGCAGGATTCATGGAGTGGTGCATAATTAACAATTAATTAACAATGAAATATTTAATATAGAACATCTGATGATGATAAAATATTGTGTAACAAAATCTCTGTGAAGAATTATATGGTTGAGCTGACTTGCCATCCCATGGGGAAGTGGGCTATCTTATCCTAAATAACCTACCAGAATGTTGTGCACACACATGCACAAAACTATACACACAAAAAACAAAACACAAAAACTCTAATTAAGAAGTGTTCCTATGTCAGTATAATCATCTATTTTGGGGAAAAAAACCTCTGGGAGATTTTAACCTTTATTTTATTTATTTATATTTCATGTTTCTAGACTGCCCATCTTCCTCATTAACATTTGTAATTCAATTTAAGAAATCGTTAAGGTTTTGTGATATGAGCCCAACTGAATTGACTGGATTTGAAAATCCAATTTGACTCTATAGATGTGGGTGAGTGTAAGCACTAAAGCCCATTAAACCTTCAAATCAATTTGAAGGTAAGGCACCTATCTGAGTTCAAAACAGCAAACAATTTGAACTGTTGATTTCAAGGAGAGTTTTGATTGAACTTCTTGCAAACCGAGTCTTCAGCCTAAAGCTTTAAAAAGTCTTTGTTTTTAAATGACTTGGTGGTGGCAGCAGCTGTGTGAAATTGGCTGAATTCGGAAACGAAGCAACATTTAAATGTGCTTAAATGGAAGAGCTAGATTAGGAAAGGATTTTTGGTTTTGTTTTTTTTTTAAGAAAAATCACAATGGAAGCACAACATCCCCAAGAAAACTACACTGATACAGTCCAAGAAGTGAACTTGAGAGGATCTATCTGTCAGACCTGGAAGTCATCGTTTACATTTGGGCCTTCAGGCCTGCCACATATTCTTCCGTGGGAAAATGGGAGGGGGAATTGCATAGCATATAATATGTAGTATGAAGTCAAAATAACATTCCTTTCTCAGAGAGTCAAGGACGCCTTGCCCTGACACCTGGAGTTGGATGACTAAGAGGTGTCTCCAGTTGGGATGGTGCTTGGATTGGACCATGTGATGGACATGTTGGTGTTGGGCAGGGACTTGAACTTTCAGTTGGGTGGGGAAAACCTGGAAACTTTCAGATTCGGATTTTCCAAGATGTGCCAATTTGACATCTTCAGTAAAAAGGAACTTTGAGGAACTTCAAGCCTTGGAGTTTTCTTTCATTGGGGTGTTACTTGGAAGCCTGACACAATCCTACCTTAGTCTTTAACTGTATCTTTTGTCCAATATTGATGCAGTGGTATGAAATAGTAAATACAGTTTACAGTGCATTCCTTTTCATGTCTTTCTGAAATAAAACCTAATTAGTTCAGTGAACATATATTCAGTGAGGAAAATAATTCATAATTTCAGTCTTCAGGCAGATGCAGAATGATGACAATTCCTGAAACCTGTTACCCCTGATTTTCCTTTGGTTCTATGGCTTCTTACAGTAATAGGCTTCCCCTTGCAGACATCATGATTAATTTATAGATTTGTGTGATCTCGGGTTCATGGAAAATATATAGCCGTGTAATCCCTTGAATGTCCCCTTATTTCAACAACGTAAGGAAAGTGATATTCCTCGAGGGTTGCCATTTCTGGAATAATTAGTAGAATTCTTATTCTTTAAATTTTTTGTTATGTAAATTGTTATGTAAAGCCTTACCTTGCTCCGTTTTTTTGAATAAAATTCTAGACATTATCAAGGTTGTATCAAAATGCATTTTGTTGTCATAACAATGTTCTAATTAGAACTTCCTGAACCAGTATGTTCACTAAAGGTGTTACCACATTTCCTCTCAGATTTGTACCTTTCTTGGAGCCAAGTCATGGTGCGAAAACATGGATTTATTAGATGAGATCACTTCAAAGTGACATATACTGGGAGAAATAACAAAAATGGCACGATTTGTTTGCAAAAAAAACCTCCGAGATGAACAAGAAAAACCTGAGATCTGGAAAGAAATTAAAGATACAAAATATTTCCATCCAATGAACACAATGAAGTAGGGTGAGAAGGGAAAAAATGAGTGAAGCCATCCTTGATAAATGAAATGTATGAAAATAACTATGTTTGTTATTAGAATTATTCATTCTAATTATTAATACTTTCCGCATATTATTTTAATGTGTGTAAAAGCAAATAATATTTTCCTTTTGAGCCATCCCACCCACGATCAACAAGGAATTGTTGTGTCTGTCATCTGCACCTCTATAACTGTCTGATTTCGTTCTGCAACCCAACAAGACAGACACAGACTTCAGAGGATAATTAGAACTGCAGAAAAAACAATTATTACCAACCTGCCTTCCATTAAGGACCTGTATACTGCACGAGTCAAAAAGCGGGCTGTGAAAATATCTATAGACCCCTCACATCCTGGACATAAACTGTTTCAACTCCTACCCTCAAAACGACGTTATAGAGCAATGCACACAGAACAACCAGACACAAGAACATTTTTTCCCGAATGCCATCACTGTGCTAAACAAATAATTCCCTCAACACTGTCAAACTATTCACTAAATCTGCATTACTATAACTATTAATCTTCTCATCGTTCCTATCACCCATCTCCGCCCACTTATGACTGTATCACTAATTTTTTGCTGTATCCTTACAGATTATATTGATTGTTTCCTAGTATGATTTGACTGCTTATTTGTACCCTATGACTATCATTAAG
The DNA here is from genome assembly GCA_030761175.1 of Masticophis lateralis. Classification (NCBI taxonomy): domain Eukaryota; kingdom Metazoa; phylum Chordata; class Lepidosauria; order Squamata; family Colubridae; genus Masticophis; species Masticophis lateralis. The sequence goes on from JAUDYJ010000010.1 coordinate 15,512,993, forward strand.
TGTTGTACCTTATGATTCTTAATGAATGCATCTTTTCTTTTTATGTACACTGAGAGGATATGCACAAAAGACAAATTTCTTATATGTCCAATCACACTTGGCTAATAAAGAATTCTAATCTAATCTCATCTCATCTCATCCTCTTGTGAACAAATAATCAACCCACACATAAGAGCAGAAGACAAATTTCCTCTTAAGTCCCACTATATTTTATAGCATATATTCCACATTAAGTCTTCCTTATTCAATGAGAAAATAGAGAGCATAAGGTACGCATATAGCTGGATACCCATCCATAATGTAGTGCTCATCAGGGTCCCATTAAGATGATTAGATGGAAATAGGCTATCGTGTTTGCAAGTGAGATCACTCCTAGCCTGTTACGTATGGCTAAAGTTGCATGGATAATTGTTGAAAGCTACAGGATAATGGACACAGGGAGGAGAAGCCTGTGCAAATCATATATCATAGAGTTCAATGGATTATTTATCTTATTTTCCTTTTGACTGCTAGGAAGACCTAATGAGATTGGAGATCTCTTCACCACATAGACCCTGAATCGTTTAATATGATTTTGAAAAATAAATGATACTCTAGATTAGAACCGACATTTGGAAATTGAGAGAGAAGCTTTATAGCTTTTGAGGGGGTGAGCAATAAGGAGGTACACATGCAATTGTGTAAGCAGGCTGAATCACATATGTGCCTGAGCTGGGCTTTTCTTTTCTTTTCTTCAATTTGGGATGGACATTCTAGAAAATGTAATAAGGATAATAGTATACATTTCATCTATATTTATTTATTTTATTTATTTATTTTGTCAAACATGTACAAGATAGCAGGTATAAGTATAAACATAAACATAAACAAAGGAAGTACAGATAAATGGGGACAGTAAGAGAGGGACGGTATGCATGCTGGTGCGCTTATGCATGCCCCCTTTACGGACCTCTTAGGAATGGGGTGAGGTCCATGGTAGACAGTTTAAGGTTGAAGCTGTGAGGGTTTGAGGCTGTAACAACAGAGTCAGGTAGAGCATTCCACGCATTGACCACTCTGTTGCTGAAGGCGTACTTTCTGCAATCGAGTTTGGAGCAGTTTAACTTGAGTTTGTATTGACTGTTTGCCTGTGTATTATTGTGGTTGAAGCTGAAGAAGTCATTGACAGGTAAGACATTGTGGCAGATAATTTTGTGTATTATGCTTAAATCGGACAACAGGCGGCACAGTTCCAGATTATCCAAGCCAAGAATTTCAAGTCTGGTGGCATAAGGGATTCTATTGTGAGTAGAGAAATGGAGTACTCTTCTCGTGAAATATCTCTGGACGCACTCATTCGTGTTAATGTCTGACATACAGTGTGGATTCCAGGCGGATGAGCTGTGTTCAAGAATAGTATTCTGTCCCACATTCCTGAAACATTGGGGCCAGGGGTGAAATGCTCCTGGTTCAGACTGGATTGCCCAATCCACTAGCAATGGCGACGGGTGGTTCGGAGAACCGGTAGCAAAAATCCCTGCCCTCCCCCATGCCCAGCTGAGCCGCATGATCATCAGAGGCTTTTAAAAAAAACTTTTAAAAGCATTTTTTCTACAACCTCTTCTGACAAAAAAATGCTTTTAAAAATTAAAAAAAGCCTCTGATGATTGCGCAGCTCAGCTGGGATCATCAGAGGCTTTTCAAAGCATTTTTTTCTGCAACCTCTTGGCCGAAGAGGTGGTTAAAAAAAATGCTTTGAAAAGTCTCTGACAATCCCAACTGAGTTGTCTAATCGGCAACCGATCAGGCAACTCAGCTGGGATCGTCAGAGAGACTTTTTTAAAAAATACCTCTGTGCTGATCAGGCAACTCAGCTGGGATCGTCAGAGAGGTATTTTTTAAAAAGCTGAGTTGCCTGATCAGCAGAGGCTTTTCAAAGCATTAGAAAAAATGCTTTCAAAAGTTAAAAAAAAAAGTTGGCCACGCCCACCCAGTCACATTACCCCACCACCAAGCCACGCCCACAGAACTGGTGGTAACAAATTTTACATTTCACCCCTGATTGGGGTCAAAAGGAATTATGGGGGATTCAAGAAATGGATGGGAACAATGAAGGGGCATTGGATTATAAATGCTGAAATGAAATGAATTATCATGGCCTATTAGGAGGGAAATGATTCACAGTAAGTTTCAGTAAAGATGAGATTCCTGTCGTAGCTTTGAACCTTACTGAGCAAAACAGGAAATATTTTTAAGCAACTCTATATAAAGGAATTTTTTTTATCATTTGATTTCTATTCAATCATATTGGATGATTTTGATTATATGATGGATATAAGGGGGTCATACTTGCTGATCATTCTTCCAGAATTATATTCTCCTTTGTTTCTGTTTCCCATTATTTATTTTATTTAGTGTATGGCATATTACATGGAGTAGCAATATATATTAACAATTCATCCAGATTAGTAAAAACCAATAAAATAGACATGTTAAAAAGTTCTGTGTTCAAGTACCAATGTCTAGCCCATCTTAACTATTGAAGTGCAGAATTGTTTATATTTAAAAAGTCAGATATTTATATGTGTGATGAAAAATCTGAACAAAAAGGCTGCTATGCACATCTTAATTATGCCATGTTCTCCTTCATTGAGGGTCAACATCAGGGATGTCAAACTCAAGGCCCGGGGGCCAGATACAGCCCTTGGGCTGCTTAGATCTGGCCGATGGGGCCACCCTGGAAACAGCCAAGGACCGTCCCGCAATGCCTCTGCCAGTGAAAATTCACTGGCAGAGGGTTGCAGGAAGTTGTTGCAGCCAAAAACAGAGTTTGGGAGCCCGTTTTCTCTGGCAGAGTGCTGGGGCCACCACAGGCACCCCTGACACGAGCAACATTGACCTAGCCACACCAACCCTGGCCCCCCAAGGTCAAATGATGACAAAAATAACAATAAGCTGCCTGATTTTTCAGCTTAATTTTGAACATTTGCTTCAATAGAGGACTTATCTCTGAGTAATCCTCTAAAACAGGGGTGTCAAATTCAAGGCCTAGGGCCCAGATCTGGCCTGTGGGGTACTTAGATCTGGCCCAAGGGCTACACTGGAAACAGCACAGATTGTGCTCCTACCTGGACCGTGATGACCTCCGTACAGTCACTCATGCACTTGTGACCTCCCGGATCAACTACTGCAATGCTCTCTACATGGGGCACCCATGAAGACCACTTGGAGGCTTCAGCTGGTGCAGAATACGGCCGTACGGGTAGTGATGGGAGTGTACCGAAACTCCCATGTTACACCCCTCCTGTGTGACCTGCATTCGCTACAGGTTGCCCTTCGGGTGAGATTCAAGGTGCTGGTTATTACCTATAAAGCCCTACATGGCTTAGGCCCGGAGTACCTCATGAACCATCTGTGGCCAGTGACAGCTCCCCATCACCCAGTGCGTTCCCACAGGGAGGGCCTCCTTGGAGTGCCGTCAGCCAGGCAGTGTCGACTGGTGACTCTTAGGGAACGGGCTTTCTCTGTGGGCTCACCTACTTTATGGAATCAACTCCCCCTGGAGCTCCGGGTGGCCCCTGACCTGCGCTCTTTCCGCTGTGACCTTAAGACATGGTTATTTCGCCAGGCTGGATTGGACTGAAGGGGTTTTTTAAGGGGTGTTTTACTGGTTTTAACATTTAATATTGATTTGTTTGTTTTATTGCTGTGAGCTGCCCTGAGTCCTTGTCGGAGAGAGAGCGGCATATAAGAAGATAGATAGATAGATAGATAGATAGATAGATAGATAGATAGATAGATAGATAGATAGATAGATAGATAGATGTAGCTGTTCTGAGCTCCATTTTCACTGGTGGAGGGTTGCAGGAAGCGGTTGCAGCCAAAAACAGCTTGGGGCCACCACAGGAGCCCCTGACACGAGTGATGTCGAACTAGCCACACCAACCGTGGCCCCCCAAGATCAAATACAACCCTGAGGTGGCCCTCAATGAAATTGAGTTTGACACCCTTGGTCTACATACTTTGAACCCACAGCAAGATTGTTGTGAGACAGGTTCAGAAATAATGCCTGGACATAGCTTCACACTGGACATAGTATTGAAAGGCCAGAGGCATCTTGATGAAATTATTGTATTTCTCTTCCGTCATATGTTCTCTCGACAGTATTGCATTTTTTAAAAAATTTTTTCAGAGAGTAATGGCATTACTCAAATACCATGAAAAAGATCCTTATCGTAGGATATTTTGGAAAATTAATTAAAAATGCAATTTCTTTAAAAGATTTTTTTTTAAAGAAAGTCAGAAACACACCTTTCTTCTTCATAATGAGATATGGAACTGGCCCCTTTTGACATATTTTTGGCAGAAAGATTGTAAGCAAATTCATTTTTCTTCTTCTTCTTCTTCTTTACATTTATCGCACCTAATAAAAAGGCAAATTCATACCTGTTACTCAGAATTCCTGGATGGTGCCAAAACAAACTTTTTCCTCTAGTGAATAGTCATTGTGATTTCATAATCAATTTCCCCAGCTTTTGGTTCTTATCAATCGGCTGCAGTTGGATCGTTTTAGGCTGAATATTAGAAGCCATTTTTCTATACACTTTATAACAGGTCAAACACCTTAAGTGGTTTTGAAGTTTACATTCATGATCATATTTCTCCTCTCTGCCTCTCAGTGAAGAAATGTTCTAAATCCAGAGCTTTTGAGAAAGCAATAGTTTTCTTAAGGAAAATCAAAGCAGTAAGCCCATCTTCATCATTCTTTGATTGTTCCTCCATTAAGTACCCAGAAAAAAACCCCACAAAGATAATGGTTACGGTTGACATTTAACGTTATTTAATTTTATTTAAACCCCTCTCCCATCTTTAGTCCTTGCAGCATTTCTGGGGGGTGGGGGGAATATTTAAATTGCTTGGATTCTTTTTTTCTTCCAATTGCAATCTCCACTCTATTTTGAATGGTAATGAAAATGCTCATACATACCAAAAGGTTAAATAAAGCAATAGAGAAGGCCTCAAAACTCACTCTGGTAGGTAAGAAAAACTAATATATTTGCATTTTTTAAGACAAAGAAGAAACAGAAGTAACTGCCTGGCTTTGTAAACGAATTCCTATTTATATGGAATGTGAAACAGAGTGCTAGTATGGGACTCTTAGGAGAATAATGAAAACATTAATATGATGGATAATTATTAGGGAGGTATAGTACTGGAAAGGCGGAAAAATGAAGCTAAACATAGTGTGATGATTATGGAGTGCATTATATTTCTAATGTGGAAACAATGATAAGGTTTACAGCACTATCCCATAGTTTGTTTAAAGAAAACAACAGCAAGCTCAATAATAAGGAGTAGGGGTGAGTTCTACTTACCTTTACTACCGGTTTGCAATTGGACTGCGTGTGTGCGCATGCTTCTGCACATGCGCAGATCACTCATGATGATGTCGTGGCGGGTGGGCAAAGCCTCCCGATGGTTTTACTACCAGTTCTATAGAACTGGACTGAACCGGGAGCAACCCACCACTGATAAGGAGAGAAGGTTATGCAGAAGACAGAAATGGATATTTCTTTTAATCTCTTCCAATCTGTTCTTGAAACAAGGTGGGTAGGGGAAGAGAGACAAGAGGCAGAAGTGGAACTGGAAAGACATATTAATACCTGGAGACTAAAACATATGAAGAACAGTTATAGGAACCGAGCATGGCTAGTCTAGTGAAGAGAAGGACCAGGGGAGGTAGCAGTGTTCTAATATTTGAGGGACTGCCACAGAGAGGAGGGGGTCAAGCTATTTTCCAAAGTACCCAAAGGCCAGAAAAGGAACAATGGATGAAAACTGATCAAGGAGAGATTCAACTTGGAAATAAGGAGAAATTTTCTGACAGTGAGAACAATCAACCAATGGAACAGAAGTTGCCTTTGGAAGTTGTGGGAGCTTCATCACTGAAGGCTTTCAAGAAGAGATTGGACTGCCATTTGTCAGAAATGCAGGGGGTTGGACTAGATGACCTACAAGGTCCCTTCCAACTCTGTGAATCTGTTAAAACCTTCCAGATACAACTGGAGTAGTCCTAAAAGACCAGACAACCAATTTTTAAAATTCTCATATATACCCAAAGATTAAATAAATGTAACTATTGGATTATTTTTCATTTCATTATTTCTGTTCCTGACAACTGACACAATTTGTTCATTAATGTAAAATAGGTAAAATAAATTTAAGGGAAAACAATGAATTAACGAGGACCACCAAAGTAAATAGTTATCATTAGTGCAGATTTCCAGTATATGATTTTCCCCCTAGGGTTAATAACAAAGTAATGTACAATATTTCTGAAAAGCTGCGATTCTGTGTTTGAGGCTATTCCCCAATGGCTCAGGAAAAAACTTCTATCAGACGAACATGAATGATGTACAGCTAATAAACCTAATAAAGCCTGCCTTAGAAAAATATTATGTCATAATTGGTCACCAATGACAAAAAACAAAACAAAACAGAAAACGCTCTAAAAACCCAGATCTTCGCACTTTCCGACGTGCCCTGAAGACCTTTCTGTTTCAACAAGCAGGGCTAGCATAAACATCTAAATTCTATGCCAAGGTCTTAGTAGATACACCAAGTTGACTCAATTTATTATTTACTGTTTATAATATATATATATTATGTGTGTGTGTGTGTGTGTTTATAATATATATATATTGTGTGTGTGTGTATGTGTGTGTGTGTGTATGTGTATGTGTATATCGATATAGATATATAGATATATTATATGTATATGAAATCTTAATCTGTTCACCGCCCTGAGTCCTTTGGGAAAAGGGCGGTATAGAAATTCAATAAAGAAATAAAGAAATAAAACTTTTTGTCTTCTTTGAAGCTTAGAATGATGATATATTATAGTGACAAGTTGGGTACATCTGGTGTTGGGACCTGCCCCACTTTACATCGAGGGGGGCTGTGTAGAGAGATTTAAATTCCTTTAAATTCCTGGGAGTCCATCTCACCTGGAAAAACCACACGATCCAGGTGGCCAGGAAGACCCAACAGAGACTCCATGTCCTTAGTGTCTTACGTAAAAACAGGATGGAACAACAACTGATGACTTCCTTTTACTGGTCCACAATAGAAAGCTTCCTCACATTGCATCATGGTATGGCATGCTGGTCTGATAACCGTGGATAGAAAAACATTACAGAGGGTGGTGAGTATAGCACAAAACATTGTGGGCTGTCCCCTCATAACACTAGAGGAGATCGCTAGGGCTCACTGCCTTAGAAGAGTGAGGAAAATCCTCAGGGACAACTCTCAACCTGGTCATCACTTCTTCATCCTCTTACCATCGGGAAGGAGATATAAAAGCATAGCCAGTTGCACAAACAGGATGAAGAACAGTTTTTATCCGTGGTCTGTCAGACTCCGGAATGAAAAATAACATCATAACTACATAATGTGATGGACTGCAGGGACGGCACAATGTGTAACATGTTCACACTGGTGTAATAGGACTGGGTGTTTTGTTAATATGATTTATTGGGTTAGAGATTTTCTGTCTTCACTGTGAGTTGTATTGTGTTCGGGGGTGGTGCACTGAGGGAGCTCAACCAATCTCATATGTTGTGCACTGACAATAAAGATTTGAAATTGAAACATATTTATTCTAAATAGTGGTTCTCAACCTGTGACCCACAAACCCCTGGTGGGCCCAATGTCATCACAGAAGATCCATGAAGACTCGAGGAAATATTATGATTTAAATCTTGAGTTGTCTTGGAGGTCTGCGACCATGTTTCATGGCCACAAACTGTATTTAAAAGGGGATCCATGATGAAGAAGATTGAGGCCCACTGAATATCATTGATTTTTGACCATTTGAGCAATAATTTGAAGTTTGGTACTTTAGAAATCAAACCAAAACCATACTTTCACTGCTATTGTTAAGACAATGTGTTACTATTACATCCTTGTGTGTGGTGGGAGTCATTGCTTTACAACATTTCTTATGGATTGCAGTGTAATTAGGGATGTTAAATTTTGACTGAATAACAGAGTCAGTTTGTGGAGTGGTGAAGGCACTCCAGGTTAGAAACCAGGAGTCTTACAAATTTTAATCTTGCCTTAGCCCGGGGTGAAACCCAGCAGGTTCTGACAGGTTCTGGAGAACCGGTAGCAGAAATTTTGAGTAGTTTGGAGAGCCGGCAAATACCACCTCTGGCTGGCTCCAGAGTGGGGTGGGAATGGGGATTTTGCAGTACCCTTCCCTTGGAGTGGGGTGGGAATGGAGATTTTGCAATATTCTTCCCCCAGGAGTGAGGAGGGAATGGGGATTTTGCAGTATCCTTCCCCTGCCATGCCCACCAAGCCACATCCACAGAACTGGTAATAAAGAAAAATATTGAATTTCACCACTGCCTTAGCCCCAAAGCCAGCTGGTGACCTTGGGCCAGCCACACCCTCTCAGCCCTAGGAAGAAGCAATGGCAAACTAGAAAACACTGCCAAGAAAACTGCAAAGACTGCTCCTGGCAATCTCCTGGATCCACAAGTGTCTTGAAAGCATTGGAAGAAGGTTCTCTCCAGGGTATTTCTACATGGCACCTAAGGCTCTGATGAATAGTGCTCTATATGGAGAACTTGGCAGGTAGGAACTGAGTCTAGGCAGGCTGCGAGTAATAACAACCTTTATTGCTAACAAGAACTAACAACTAACAAGTAACAAGGCAAACTCCCATGAGAGCAACAACAACAATTGCCATCTGACAGCCGCTTAAATATGGGAGCTGTCAGACAGGCAGACCAATGGCAGGGCTGCGATTTTCCCGCTCCTTGGTTGCCCACGTCTTAGCCAATCAGAATGGTCTGGCAGCCGGCAAGTCTATGAGCAGCACCATAGTCCCGAGGACTTAACAAATAGCTATGCTACAAGGTGCTTTTCTCTCCACTTTGCATTGCTCCTCAGCTGTTGCTACATTAAGAAACCAGCATGCAAAGACTAATGTGTCCAAAGTCAATTTCAAGAAGGGCTTAGCAGGTTGACAGCACCTGATGACCTTTGCTGGGGTGAAATTGTATTTTATATCTCAAGGAGGCCACAATTTCTATCGGTTGATAGTGTTTAATTTATTATCGCACTTTATTAAATCTGGCCCCCTTTCTGAAGGGATGTAAATTAATTCTGTGATCCTGGGACACTCCAAAGTTAATGCAGCACAGCACCCCTATTAAAACATGTGAACAACTCCTGTGTCTGTGTTAGCAGGTTGTGGGGCTCAGAAACACGGGGAGAAATGACAGGTCCTTTTGCACATTGCAGCAGTGGAGTGAGGTCCTTTCACTCCAAACGGGAAAAATCAGGTGCTAATTGGATATTTTTCTCTTTAATTAGCAGCTACCTTTGATTACATTGTCAGAAATGAACCCCAAAGAATGCTTAAGGGAACATAATCTTATCTCAGCCTGCCTCTCTCACACGCACACATTCTCTCTCCTCTGGCAAAGTTACTTATCATAACTAGAGGATGAATAGGCAATAAGTGAATGTGATTAAATAAAAAGAAAATCTAAGCGACGAAAGCTGAAACTGCTCCCACAGTTTCAAGTACTCTTTCAAGTTTTATGAAAGCCCCATCTCATGTTTGATCATTTTCAATTCCCTGTTGAAAAACGGCAATGAATAGACACACAGTAGGATGGCAATACACTGTACAGTAAGTTTGTCTGTTAATATAAGCCAATTTGAGTCCTTCGGCTACTCCTCTAACTCTGGAATTGCTGCATAATTCATTAATATATCATTCCCCACCAGTCAATTGCAGTAGCAATGATTGAACACATCCTTGGTTGGCTCAATCCCTCATTCTGTTTTAAGGTCATGAACCAGTATGTTGGACTGACTCTCAAACCGTTCTTCAAATTCATTTTCATTCATTCTGTTAAAATTCATTTGTCTAACAAGCCAATAAGTAGCAAAAATACTAAGACACACCAATAAGATGCAAACATTAACACTTTAAAAATGCTGATTTGCAGTCTCTGAGAAAGGCACCAAGGTTGCAGATGAAATGGTATGAAGTAGCCTAACATTTTAGTTTCGTATCCATAGGGAATTACTTGATAATAAGTTATAGGTAGGACTATATGTGTTTAGTATTGCTTTGGTGAAATTTTATTTGAGGTGGCAAATCAATTCATTGAACTGATTCCATCGGACAACATTGATCAAATAATTCAGCTTCATTTTCATAAGTCCACATCAAAGAAATACATATACATATTTATCCATTTTGAACTGAATTAACCTAATCGATATGTTCCAATCAATGATTCAAATAAAACTGATCCAAATGTTTGAACGTTTGGATGTTCGGAATCAGATAAATCCACTTTTTTTCTAATCAAATAAATTTGATGAACAAGATCAAACACAATTTGAGTGGGCTTATCTTTAAATAATTACTTTCCTGCTGAGAATCTAATTTGAATAGGATCTTGCTATTATTGCTGTCCCTTTCATTTTCTAGTATTCAGAGAACTGCATTTTATCATGGGGTGAAAATACCCAAATCAGAAGTCACATATATTTCCCAATTCTTCTTCTCAAAACATCTTCTCAGTATTAGTATGTGGGGTTTTTTTTCAAAAATTTCAGGGAGAAACTAACACTAAATTGTGGATCAACTTCAGTTGTTCAAGCTGTAGGATGATTTTTGTGGGATTTGCAACACATCAGAGTAATATATAAGAAGTGTCTGAATTCTGAAAGAAAGCTTTTTTAATATCTTTCTATCTAATTAATCTTCTCATCGTTCCTATCACCCATCTTCTCCCACTTATGACCTCATGACTGTAACTTTGTTGCTTGTATCCTTACAATATTGATTGTTTCCTAGTATGATTTGATTGCTTATTTGTACCCTATGACTATCATTAACTGTTGTACCTTATGATTCTTGATGAACATATCTTTTCTTTTACGTACACTGAGAGGGTATACACCA